>VZSR01001283.1:30409453-30466522 GCA_013398615.1 Brachypodius melanocephalos | reverse complement strand
CTTTTTCCTAATATCCAACCTGTATTTCCCTTGGTGTAGCTTAAGACTGTGTCCTCTAATTCTGTCAGTTGCTGCCTGGAGAAAGAGACCAACCCCCAGATGACTACAACCACTGCCTACAACTTTTAGGAAGTTGTAGAGAGTGATAAGGTCATCCCTGAGTCTCCTTTTCTCCAGGCTAAACACCCCCAGCTCCCTCAGCTGTTCCTCACAGGGTTTGTGTTCCCAGACCCTCTCCAGCCTCGTTGCCTCCTCTGGACGCGCTCAAGCGTCTCAATGTCCTTCCTAAACTGAGGGGCCAGAACTGGACACCGCACTCAAGGTGTGACCTCACCAGTGCCGAGTACAGGGGAAGAATGACCTCCCTGCTCCTGCTGGCCACACCATTCCTGATACAGGCCGGGATGCCATTGGCCTTCTTGGCCACCAGGGCACACTGCTGTCTCATGTTCAGCTGCTGTCACCAGTACCCCCAGGTCCCTTTCTGCCTGGGCACTGTCCAGCCACTCCGTCCCCAGCCTGTGACATTGCAGGGGGTTATTGTGGCCAAAGTGCAGGACTCGGCACTTGGACTTATTAAACTTCATCTTATTGGATTCTGCTCATCCATCCAATCATTCCATGTCTCTCTGCAGAGCCCTCTTAACTTCCAACATATCAACATACGCTTGCAAATTTACTAATGAAAGACTCAGTCCCCTCATCCATGTCACCAATAAAAATATTGAACAGAGCTGGCCCCAGCACAGACCCCTGAGGAACACCACTGGTGACCGTCCCCAGCTGGATGCAGCACCGTTCACCACCACTCTCTGGGCCCGGCCATCCAGCCAGTTCCTAACCCAGCACAGAGTGCTCCTGTCCAAGCCATGGGCTGCCAGCTTATCCAGGAGAGTGCTGTGGGAGACACTGTCAAAGGCCTTGCTGAAGTCCAAATAGACAACATCCACAGCCTTCCCTGCATCCACCATGCAGGTCACCTGTTTATAAAAGTGATCAGGTTGATATAAGATCAGGAGGAGATAGAGATATAAGAGGAGATCAGTTTGGTAAGATCAGGTTGGTACCAGCCTGATGTTGGTATAAAAGGAGATCAGGTTGGTGAGATCCTAATTAAGAATTTTCTGGTGCTTGTCTACTTGTATTTTTTATACAAGTAAAGATCTTTATATCAATAAAGATCTTCAAATTGTTCTAGAAGAGAAAATTTGAAAAACTAACCAATATGAAGGGTATCTTCTTCTTTATGCTTTCCTCCTACTGTCCATGAGCTCTCTGCCACCAGCTGAATGCCATAGAAGGTTATAAAGGAGGAGTGAGTATCTGACCTTAATTTTTCCAGTAGCTAGTAATCAGTGAAGTGATCAACATCCAGAGGTGTGCAACTCCTCCTCCTTAGAATGCTGATGTTCACGTGAAGTAAAACACTACTCCACAGGTAAAGCCAACAAGGTTTACAAAGCTGCTGAGTTCAACTAGCTGCCAGAAAAAAAAAAAAAAAAAAAGAAAGTTATATTCAGTTCTATTCAAATTAACATCTTGACATTTGAAGACTATCTCCAGTCACACTTGGGCTACACAACCCTTTTCACTTCTCCAAACTCTGTTGTAAATCTTGCCGCAATAAACGGCCTTGCAGGCGCTCAGCATTTCCTGCTTGCTCTGCGGCGAGGAAGGGCCACGCAAAGACACTGACACTGACACCGGTCAGAAGCAGGAAGCCAGGGAGGCACCAGACAGCGACACTATCACCCAGACTCTTGAAACCCTCACCAGCCTCAGCTTGGCCAAAGGTCAAACTGGCTCCTGTGAGCTCCTCTCTTCTGCCTTGATTTTATGCTGACTTTCTATTGCTTGTAAAACAGGAAGCAATGGGCCGACTGAACTCCAGCAAAGATATTTTCTGGGTCTGTTCTGTGATTATTTGTTTGACTCAGCAAACCTACTGTTTGTTAGTTGTTTGTATTATGATACCTAGGAGTTAGTTAATTCAGAAACTGTTAGAGCATTTTGGCTTTGAAAATGTGTCCATGATCATTCACAGTTTATAAGAATATCAGTTCAAAACACTTCTGCATATTTGTTTTGTTACAACATTATCAGTGCGCTGTTCTAAGGAGAACACACCTTCAAAAAGTATGCAAGAATGCATGTGAAGGAAAAAGGAAGATTTCTCTTTCTGAAGTATGCAAATTGTAAACATGGCTTGAAAAAATAAGCCTGGTCATTAAATTCCAACACAAGAAAATACTCTGCTGGGCTTTTTGATGTGAAAAAATTTTGCAAAATCCTATGAGAACTTTGACCCAAACTCCTCTTCAAATCTACCTGGAACAAATACCAGTTTTATTAGTCTTCTACTCAAGTGTGTGCAGTTGAGCTTTCTCTTTCTCTTTTTCTATCAGTGTTTCCAAAGTGCCTCCCTCTCGCCGGTTACCAGGCAACAGAACAATATTGCTCTGCATGCACATCCAGCAATAAATGACATTATACTGTATTTTTGCAGAGTTCCTCAAAGAGAATAAAGATGTCCTGGAATACTGTCTTGTGAGATAAATAGCTACTGCCCAGAAGTCATTTAAATGCTTAAAATGCTAGTTTTTCTCTTCATAGAAAAGCAAAGATTGAAAAAAGCCAAACCATTTCTCTAATAGAGGAGCTCCCATCCAAAATGAATTTATAATGCTAAAATAGACCACACTCTGAAGGAAAGCTGCTTCAGCTGGTATTTCAAACAATTAACAGCCTTTTAGGTTCTACAGCCACTTCCATAAGCCTTTATCTTACAATCAAGGCAAAACTAATGCAGCAGGCAGGAGACATCACTTAAAGTACTTTCAGTGTCCTAAAATGCTGCCTATATGACAAAGCTCTTTTTTTCCTGTTTTGTTTGCTCGTTTGATGTCAATAAAACTCAAAAAAAGTTTAGCAATTTGCCCAAAAATCTTTGGGTTTGATAGCTGTTATTAAAGATGAGCCCAGATCAAATCAAACCCCACACCTCTTAACCTATATCACCACTGAGAGGGAAGGATGGTTTGTAGCTCTTCATCTACAATCAAAAATGCATTTAAAGAAGGACTGAGTCTAGATCCTGACCAAAGTAACTCTAGATTGTTTTATGTAGTTTTGATTCAGTTTCAGATTTCACATTGTAGGTCAAATTCACCTTTATGTAACATTAAGATAAGAAACTGAAGGCTTTGCAGTTTTCACTCCCAAAACACGTGCGAATCTTTAATTATAAACAAGTATCCCATGTAATCCTACCAGAACATGAAATGTACTGAATTCTTAATTCCTAATTCTTAAATACAAAGGTATACACTGGTACCAGAGAATAGCCCCCCACAGGTGTATTACACAAATATATTTTAAAGCAATGTCAAGAGTGAAATCTCAGAATACTCATCGGCCTATTTTTTTGATTCTGCAGTGGTCAAATTAATTCATTTTCTAAGACAGTTTTTATTTAAATTTACATGGAAAACTTTCATTTCTGTTACACTTCTGTTAGACTGGATTTTGTTTGCTTGGCTTAGATGTTAAATTGGAAGTGACTAATGTTTTCAGACTAGATAAGAATCTGTTCCCAGAATGATTTGACACATGACCTTCAGGACAGACAGAGCATTGGGATATATATGACACCTGAAAAAATAGTTCCATTCCCTGCTGTTGTTGATTTAGTAGTGGTATAGAGTTACGTGCTAGATAACAGCAGAAAGATTTGTGGCTTGCTTTCTCGCATCTGGGAAAACGCAGTACAGCAAAATGATGCATTCTCAGCTTGTCTAGATAACATAAATAGCATTGCTGTATGCATACATTTGACTCTTTATTTACTCTGAAAGTCAGCAGAGATGAGCATTGAGTCTGTACTATAAACATCTCAGTTCTGTTTCTAGCTCCTGCAGGAGGAACCAAATGCAAAGATAGGATTAACTTATTTACAGGATGGCTGGAGTGTTAGCTGGCCATTGCCTGGAGTGGGACTATTATGCTTTGGTCAAAAGAAAGACTGCAGTCTGCACTGAAGTATAAATAGCAATCACAAGAATTAACACCTCAAGGCATGACCTGGCTTGTAGTTTACTGACATTGCTTTTATGTCAGTCCTTCCCCACACAGAGCTTGTTTTAACTGAACAAAAAAAACCCGTTACCAGCTTATTTTACAGTTCATAAAATCCAGTACACTCAAAAGTACTTGCTGAGACTTCTATAAAGTCCCCAAGCAGTAAGCAACAGCATGGTTTCTCTGCAGAAGAAAGCAAACAATAATATCAGTTGAAACGAGAGTGAGTGATAAGATGATATGTCTAGAGAAATCGGTTAGATCCCTTATGGGTTCATTCTAACAGTTGACTTTATTCATAGAAATTTTTTGATAAAAATGTTCTAGTCACACAGCAAAGGGGAGATGGTGGCCTCTGTACTCTTCTGAAGCCTACTTATATTTTCATCTTATTAAAGTTATATTCGAGTAATCCTACTACATAACAAGGAAGAAAAAAACATTAAAAGTGAGTATTTATTTTTTATTTGTTGTCAATGATGAGAAACAATATTTGCATATTGAGACCCTTTCCACATATACAGGCATGCGACTTGCAATCCAATTATTTCAAACTAAGCTAAATGAAAAACTGGACTGTGTTATCTCCTAAAAACCAATCAATAGCCCCTGTAAGGATCAATAATCTAAAAAACTATTGATTGCTCATGTAACAACCTGTATTTTCCATTACATGCTGAATACTATTGTAGATCAATATTTGCCAGATGTCCATTTGGAAACAAAACATTCTGGCTATGGTGTCTGTCCTTAACCTTGCAAAAAGTGCTGGTCCTTACATTTAATTTAAACTTCCTCTGGTATGCTGCAGTATTCCACCAACAGCACCTCTCAGAAGTCTCCTTATCTTCCTTTGCTAAACTTAGTGAGAGAGTTGCTTTCCACGCCTTTTATTACTCTGTTGGTAACATTGTACAAATCAGTCTTCATCATTTTGACCGTAGAGTTATGTATATTCGGAAAAGGATGAGAGAAAAATGCCTGATCTAGTTACGAGGGGGGAATTCCTTGTCTTTGAAGACAGCTGACTCTCAAGACTAACACATTGGACAAGCAAGCAAGATTCTCATTTGCACCTGTTTTATTAATAGATCTCCTAAAAACAAGCACCGGTTTTATTTTTTATTTTCTAATGAAAGGCTGAACAATAGGAAAATGCAGCTGCTACAATCCCCCTGCTACTCCCCCAAATATCTTTGAGGCACTGAATTTGTTGAGCACAGAAGTGTTCCCTCGCAGCTCTTAGTGATGTGTGGCACAGGGCACTGAGAGCAGCAGCACTGCCTGAGGCGCGGGGCGGAGGGCCGGCCCTGCACTCCGCGATTCTCCCTCTGAGCAATGAGAACCCGCAAAGCACCGGGACACTTTGCATCTGAAAGAGGATTTTGTGTTGTCAGAGAGGGACAGAAGGTAACTTAAATGGGCAAACTGAATAGGCGATTTTCAAAAGTGAAAAGGGTAAACGTTGTTAACATCTCTTTAAAATCGTGGCAGGGAATGAGAGCCACCTGGATATGTGCCATCGCACAGTTGCAAATCCGTTTAAGAAACCACACGCTGCCCTAGAAGACAGGTCCTACACAGATCTTTGCTGTTGGCTTTAGGAGCCAGTAGCCATTGCCCAATCCATGCAGCATCACCGTGTTTCCTCTTTCTGCAACAGCTTTTGCTAGATGGGTCCCAGAGACAGCAGGCGCTGCTGGGGAAAGTACGCATGCATCTCTTTTTCAGCCTTGTACTGTGCCTCTTTCCATTTGCATTTATGTAGAAGGGATTCAAACATCCTTCTGGTTTACCTGTGGTTACTAAACAGAGCCTAAATCTCCTTTGCATGTGATTTTGCGCTATATGGTTCTAGAGAAAAGTAGTTCCCCTTTATCAGTATAATTCCTCAGTAATTTTATGGGCGTCTGTAGGTCTTCGTCATTGAGAAATGGATGTAAGTGATTTCAGTCAGACATTACGATTTTTCACAAGTTTTCTTGTGAAAAAAAAGTTTTCTAGGGAAAAAAATCCGATTTAATAACTGCAATGTAGATGTTTTTAACATGCTGTCAATAAGACTCTGAAAATTAAAAAGTCAATTGCTTACATTTTACTGTCTTGTCTGAGCAGTCCTGGTGAATTTGTCAGTACACCAGTGTATCTGAAGCAGAATTTGGCCCAGTGATGCAAGAGGTCATTAGCATTTCAAAATAGGCAATGTTTTGACAAATAGCCTATAGCTCACATAAATTACATACACTTGCACAGACCTGTTTGGTCACACAAAAGACACATTTTTTCCCTCAATTCCAAGTGGCTAAATCTGGATGCCTTATCCTCAATCCTGCATGCCTACCATCTCAACGTTAATTAATACTATGCTTCTCAACCCTGTATCTTCTCAGTCTCATGAATTATTCTGGCCCTTTCAGCCTGACATTAATTACAGTGCCTCACAATTCACACTGACACACTTTATCTTGGACTCAAGCTGTCTCTTACGGTGGTAGCTCCAACCATACATACCAGTCCTGCAGTTCATACTGGTCTCTCCCAGCTGTGGTGCTTGTAGCCTATAAAGTGTCTATCAGCTTCATCATCCAATCTTGTCCACTGCCCATCACTGCTCCTTCTGCACTTGCCTAGGCTCTCCACGGCTTTTTCAGGCTCTGTGAGAAAACTTCAGATATCATTCACCCCTGTCCACAGCCCTGAACACAAGGCAGAAGGACAAACAGGGTATTTTAGCAGAAACTGGAGGATAGAGAAAGCTTAAAAACATTGAGAGATCTTGTTATAATGTCTTTTCCTAGTGGATTAATACAGAAGTTGGTTTGAGAACTGTACTCATACAAAGACTGGTAATTTTTCGGCTGCCGGTTATAATCTAGATTTCTGCTACATTGGGGAAAATGCAGAGTTTCCAAAAGAGACTGATTTAAACATCCTGGGCAGGCTTGCCTGGTTGGGTAAAAGAGCAACAGTGGGGTCAACTCCTGTGGGGAATTTCCAGCCCGATGGCTCTGTAGCATCTGTATTTTGGCAGTTTCACCAAACGCTCCCGGGAGCGCACAGCTGCCAGCTGGAGGCTGGCACAGCCTGCGGGGGTGATTTCTGCCAGCAAACGCCCTGGAGGCCTCGCTGCCTTCCCCAAAGGCTTCTTCCCAGCTGCGGGATGCTGGTGCCGAGCAGGGAAGCCACAGCTCCGGAGGCAAAACAGCAGAGAGACAGACAGAGGCCTCAGAAAGGCTGCAGCAGCAGGAGGGCTGCCGAGCATTGCACTGCGAGAAAGGATGAGGTGAAGGCAAGGAAAAAAACCAGCCTCTTTCCAGCTAAGTACAGTGTTCTTCCTCTGTTCGCTCCATCCCCTTTTTAGGACTTTTAGGAAGAAGCAGGCCCGTGCCACCCTCTCAAAACCTCCCTCTTCATGGCGAGCACACTCCCAGGAGCCCACAGCACTCCCGGAGCTCTGGCTGTGCATTTCAGGCATGGCCGGGGTAAGGCTGTCCCAGCCAAAGCCAGATCGCCCCAAGGACAGCAAAGCCTATCCTTCTCTCTCAGGAGATGTTTCCATTCCCTGCAGCTGCAGCAAGGTTTAAACTGGATGTCTTGCATTAGCTGGGGAGCGTGGCACCCTGCACTGCCACACTGTAGTGAGAAGCAGGATTGGAGGTAGAGAAATGGAGCAATATACGCCATACAAGAGCTGGTTTCCCCTAAATGTCACAACTGCTGGCTTCCTTGTGACAAGAAAAGAAGCAGAGAGTGGAACAAATAGCAGAACAGACAGAGAAAATATCCAGGCTTGGGTATAAAAATGGCAAGGGAAGGATTATTTCCTGTCAGAGAGCAAAATCACATCTTAGCAGAAGGCTCTTGCAAGGGGCAGTGTCCCTTTGGGAACAAAGGCTGCTCAGAATTTGCATTTTAGTTGGGAAATCTAACATGATTTTTACAAACATATATGCCAGACCTTTCTCTTACTCCAGCACATTATTATTCTTCCTCTCAGCTTTACAATCAGAAGCCTAAACTTCACTAGCAAGTCCCAATTTTTTTTTAAATAACCTATTTAAATTCTTTTTTATTTGATTATAAGACCATGAAAATTTCCAGGTGCATTTTCTAAAATTATGCTGCCAAGAATCTGAGAATCTTTGCTGTCATAGTCAGCTAGTGCAGTCACTCAGGACATCTGTATTTCAAGGAAAACTACCAGCATCCCAGTTCAAACAAAAATGACGTGGAGAAGACTGAGCAAACCAGCAAGAGCATGATGCAGAAAGCTGTAGAAATCATCAACATGTTTTACTAATTAGATTAGAATTAGCTGGAGCCTGAGTAAAAACACGTGAACGTTTACTGTGTTATGTACTCTGCTGATGTTAACATGATGTTAAATTATAGCTACATACGAATAAAAGCTTTTTCAATGAGTAATGAAACCAATATTTTCCTAGTGAACTTTTGAACCTCTATTATTTCAAAATGTATTAACATTGCTGGTAAAGGAAGAGAGAGAGATTTATGTCTGATGGTTTGGAAATTCTCACTTTGCGAGGCATTCTGAGGACAAAACAGTCATGAGAAATCTACCCCCTATCTGCACAAGCAGTTTACACTCCAGAGCCAACCAGGAAACCATCCCAGCCAGTATTCAAACAGATGCCAAGAACAAATATAATCTGTTCAAGAAAATATCTTAATAACTCTTTAATCCTCAATGGATGTGTCCATACATAAACAGGCCAACAAACATATGGCTGGAGATGTCATTAAAGACTGGAAATAATCGAGCTATCAAAAGCTACCCTGATGGTAATCAAGTGACACCTTGTGCTTCTGTAACTTGCTGAAGAATGTCCTTGATATCATTGGATATGGTATTACCCAGTAATTTATAACATATTGAAATATTAAGGATAGCTTTCCCATTTGTAAAGGGAATAACGAAAGTTTTCACTAGTTTACTGGAAAAGTTACTTTAAATCTACTAATGAAAATCACTTTTTTAACAGATAAGTATTAACATCAGTTTTCATCTTTGTTACTCTCTTTCTTGTATCCCAGTTCTCATTGATAGCTTCTTATTTTCCATGTTAGCTTCTACTGAATATGTTGGTAAAGGCTGTCTGGTCTGACCACATGCATGCCAGGCCAGAGAGCACAACACAATCATCTATGCACCAAGCCCATAAAGTCTGCTTGGGCTATGGCCAAAAAAGATGCCTGTTTTTCACTCTTTAGTTTTAGTGCTCTTTCCCTACTCTTTTCTTCTTCTCCAGCAGGCTGAAATAATTCATACCATCAGAGACATAGGAGCTGTGTGACGCATTTCCTCGCCTGTGGGGTCCATCAGCTGAGAGACTGTGTTTGATTTCTTTTGCCTTATTATGTAATTTAAAAATATATTTAAAAATTGTAGCATAACTTTGAAATTTACCACAGGCCACAAAGAGATGTAGTTTGTTTTATCAGAGTGGAGTCTATCTGCACAGATATTGCAACAAAATACTGTATCTCACAAAATCCATAGACTGGGATTTGACTTAATTGATTGGGAATATTGTTTAAATAGTGAATTTATTGACTGCCTTTTTAAGACAAATTATGCAGAGAATTCAAATCCCATTTATTCTAGCTTTGCAAAGAGCTTAAGGACTATCTGATAAAAGATGTCATAAACTGTATATCGTACTGTATATTGATACTGTATTCATTTTGGGGTTTTTTTAGATAAATCACATTTTTCAGTGGCTTCATACTTGCAGATTATCATAAAATTTCTCCTTCTCCCTCTTCCTACTGTCCTTATTTGCCTTTCCCACTCCTTCACTTATTTTTGAATACCTCCCACATTTCCTGGCCCTCACGCTCCCCCTTCCTTCCACCTCCACATTTTCCACCTTTTTGCAGTATTTTTGTTTTCTTCATTCTTTCTTTGGACATCCCACCCAGGATCTATGAAATAATTCCTTCTGTACTGTTCCTTTTTCCCCGCCTCCATACAGTATCTGAAATACCATGAATGTTTGCCTGCATCTCTCGCTCCCCTCTCAGAGCCTCTCCCTGTCCCCTGTGCCTCAGAACGCTTTCTGCACATGCTGCCTACCCTGCAATCTTCTTCTATTATCCCTCCCGCTATTCATTCAAGCTCTTGAAGCCCATCCAGTTTCTGTTTTGTACTCTGGCTCTTTTTGCTGCCAGAAAATGCTTTCGTTCTCATATTTCTGGGCAAGGAAACAATCTCCATTTCCTATCTCACTTCCTAGATACTGTTTCACCATGAAGTGTCTCTGTCCTTTATATTCAACCCCTCTTTCTCCTCAGTCCTAGCAGATCTTAAATTTCTGTCTTGCTTTCTGCCATTTAGAAGTTCAAGTATCATGGCATGGTTTATCCTCTGTGTCTCTGCCCCGTTTATTTGTAACTAATCCAATATCAAATATAGATAACCAACCTATCTCAAACTCTCCCAGGAGTACACAGTTATTGAGAGATAGTTCTTTCTAGACAAAATATTTACAGGTCTACTTTCCTTGTAGAATAAGGAATGACATTGCCCCCTGCATAGAAATCACTACCTCACAAGGGTAGACCTGAAAATCCTATTAAATACAGTTTCATGTTCTGCAGTCTTTTGAGTTTAAATCTCAATTGAGATTTTAATTAGTGTGTTGGCCATGTTAAAATCCTCAGAGAACCAGTAGTTACTTTCTCTGATTATCTTGGTTTTCCCCCATTTCCTCATTCAGCTGTCAATCCTTGGTTCTTGTAAATATCAACAGTCTTTTAGATAATAACTGCTCTTTTGGTCAGTTCTGCTTAGAAATTTCTACGTAATTTTGATCATAATTTATTTCCAGTGTCCCAGGTCTCTAAACCCAAGGTCAAGCTTCTCTTTTTTCCTCCTAAGAACACCCATTTTACAGCTGATATATTTAACCTTTGACTCAGAGGCTTAATTCTCTGCTAGATTTTTCTGAGATGACAGAAGTCATATGTGGCCTAGCTCTCTGCTGCTTCCTTGAAAGAATTAATTACAGCAGTGTTTGCTTCAATTCTCCAATAAAGTAGCAATGTTCCTAGATATAGTATGAAGTTTTACATTCAAGGGAAAAAAAGTGAGCATTTCACTTGGGCATACAGTTAACTCCTCTAGTCTAGACTTCAAAGTGAGACTGTATTTATGAGATTCAGTAAGTCCTGAGGGCTCTTAGTCTGAAAGTCACTGGAAAAGTCTCTGAAAAGCAAAAACTGTGGAATCTTCACTTCCTCTTGGAACAAAGTTATGATTCATGATCAGCAAGCAGGCTAAAACCTAATTTAAAAAAAATCAAAAAGAAAAACAATGATTATAGAGTCAAGTCATATCATATTAAGGTTTAAGTTGTTAATTCTCAGTGAAGGTAAATTCTGCATTTTTTCCTAACAATTGCTCAATGGGTCTTATTCAAACTGTCATCATTATGGAGAGATATTAAGCTCAGCTTCTAAGGAATGTGTCTGTAAGAGTAACCAGGGATGAACTCTCTGCTATTTTTCAGTGCTTCTAATTCTACAGTTAGGATAGACCCTGAAGATGAAACCTGCACATCACCTGTACTCATGACTGCCACAGCTGCTGCTTGCTCAGGATTGCCCCTTTTGCCTTAGAAGAAACTTCTTGTAGGTTACAAAAAGTGGAAAACTCTTTAAATAAACCCTGTCAGAGAATTCCTGTCCTTCAGCCTTTTTTCTTTTGCTTTGATATACCAACCACCAGCAGAGGGAAGTAAGAATGTTGCTAGGTGGTCTGCACAGCACACAGAGTGAAGCAATCCTCCCTCTTTATTCATTGCTTACTTGGTCAAGGGGGCAGCTACTGCTGCTATTTTATAGTACAAAGTGGCTGTACAGCATTAAAGAGCATGACCAATTATTTTCATTTAGACGGCTCATAGCAGGCTGCTGCCAGCTTGTAAATTCTAGATGTTAAACAGTTGTTTTGATTATATTTTATTATTGGAAGAACAGCCCGCTCTTCTTGGAAGTATTTCCTTCTTCCTTTTCCTCCACAACAGCCATAAATGATTTCAGTTCTTTTCAGTGCAGAGATTTCAAAGTGCCCTTTCAATTAAAAACTGTTTTTACTGGCTGCATGGTTCTCTGGTTACAGTTTGGTTTTTATAGTTCTAAAATTAGGAATATGGTAATCTGAAACTACAAGGGACAGAATACCACTGGTTCTTCCAGCAGCTGAGGATGAAGCACATTCCAGGGTTAAATGGCTTTTGGCTAATACTTGAACTAATTTCATCTATAATTATTCTCAGTGCCTGAGAAATATCTGCATGAGTGGGAAGATTATGGTTTTGTGGTTGTTTGGAGTTTCTGAAATCCACCTCATTCTATTATGTTGGATCTGTGCGTCTGCTAAAAAAAAAGATAAAATATAGCTGAAATTTGACATTTCAAAATATATGGCTGGTGCAAACTTTGAGGAGTAAAATTTGTGTGATGTGATTCAAGAGATAAAAGGTAGCTGGAATTCCTCCAGATATGCCATCCTTGAGCACATTGCCACAGATATTCAAGATCAAACACTTCTCAGTTAGCAACAGCTTTAGGATGGGTGTACACATACCCTCCCTCCTCCCACACTGAGCACAGGTATACAGCATTATGCCTGCTGCTTACACAACCCCAAGAGATTAAAGAGACCCTGGCAGAGAGGAAGGAGAGCAAATGATGAAAGTGTACAAGGATGATGTATCTTGAAGGTCACTGTTTATAGAGTGGATCTATGCACAGACTGCCATGCTCACTATAAGCCACAGGCACAGACAAAAGAAGAAATTATTCAGTCCTTTTGAAATAAAAGGACATGGTTTGTTTGACATGCCAGGTGTGACATGATCCTTTATACCCAGAAAGGAAAAGTCTTTGAAAAAAAATAAACAGGTTAATATTCTGGTTTTGGTGAAAGTCTGATTTAGCACAGGTAGAAACTGTTTGGGAGGAAAAAAAAAAACCAAACCCACATCAGTTTTACTTACTTTATGGAAAAGTCTATACCTAGCTTTCTGTTTGCTTTAAAAAAGAACAAAATAACCCAAACAACAACAACAAAGCTGTAAGGAGGAATAATGCTGCAAAAGAACTAAGCTAAACTCAGGCTGAGGAAGGCAGAAAGAATAATAATTTTTGAAAAGTTTTGAAACTCTTCACGGGACAAATCAAAACCCACAGCTCCAAGTAAACCTCTGAGCAGCGGAAGTTACAAACCCTACTATGAAATCTCAACTTGATCTACTGCAGAATTTCCCTCAACTCAGTTCAGTCAGTATAAATAAGCAAGATAACTGAGCCCATGATTTATATTTCTCCACCTTCCTACTGTTTGTTTTTTATTAGGTAATTTGGGAAAGCTTTTACATTAAAGCTTTCAAGAGAGCTTTGCCCCCTCCAAGAGAAGAGGGCAAATAGGTGAGGAATGTTTTCTGGAGATTCATATATATATACATAGTGAGCAGAGATAGAGGACAAATGACATTGAAACTGTGCCAAAAGGGATGAGATGAGGTAGGTGTGACAGGTAAAACTGGAGCCCATCTGGCTGCCTATGTACAAGGTCTACTGACCAGGTTTTAAAGATGAATATATATTTTTACCTAGGCCAGAGGAGGGAGATCAAAACAAGGCTCCCCAAAACCTTGTTCAGAAATTAAATGAAAACTTTCCCTCTCTAGGGCAGCCAATTGTATTCACTACCAGTTGTATTCTATTTTTTATTGTATTTTTATTGTTTTTACATCGTATTGCATAGTACTATAGGCATTAACAGAGATCAAAAGACAGCCTAAATTTATGCTAGAGATTGTACAAATACATCTAAGGAAATGCTTCTTGCTTCAAAGAACTTGAATCTACTGTTGTTTACAGATAATAATTTTTAAAAAAAGGTGAGGAAGAGAAAATCATGAACAGAAGTATAACAATCACACAGCAAGTGAGCAGCAAGGTCTGACTTTGATCTTGCTTATGCTGGAATAAATCTGGAGAGGGTTGACTTCAGCCTAAGACCTAAACTAGTTTAAAATCTGCACCGATAAAGAGAAAAGGGAAGTCTGGAATTTCTGGGAACTAAGGAAAAGCCACAAATGTATTTTTCATCATAAAGAGAGAAAAAACAGAAGTTTAAAAACAACACAGGGTTGAGAAATAGGAAATATTTCTTGTGTATTTATTATTTCTTATTAATTTCTTATTAATAAATATCGTATTATTAGAGATAAGCAAGATAAAGCTGAAATAAAGGGACTGTATGAAAAAAGTTTTTAAGTGGATTGATATATTCCCCCCATACTGCCCAGAGATAAAATGAATACACAGCAAAATGAAAGTGAAAGGCTTCAGGACAGGTAAAAGGAGTAATTCTAAAATTTAAGTATTCTTCTTGAACCAGAGGAAAAATTAATTCCCATTTTTGTATGCTGCTTAAGTGAGAATCACCAAATTAGACATATTGTTTCTGTCGTTTTATTTTATTGTGCTGTAGCTATAAAAAGAAATGAATAGACACTAAAAAGGTACATTTCCAGAGAAAGCTGATCTACCTATTATTGACTTACCTACAGTTATATTTTGAATGGAAAATATCAAGACAATTTTCAAGACTCAGATATCGTGATTGAACACAAAGCCTTGGCAGCATGTAGATGAGCCATCACAGTGGCAGAAAGACAACAGGAAACAGATTTCACTGAACAGAGTGCATTGCTAGAATACAATACTTCACTGCTGAGGACTCTCTAGGCATTTGAAAGAAATATAGAATTAGCATTATATTTGCACTATGTTTTCCCTTTAAATATAACCAAAACAATATGCAAATGTAATCTCAAATACATAAATGCATATTTATGTGTTTGATTTCAGTAATAAATGCTTGTCAAAAGTTAGCTGTTCAGTCACCTCAAATTTTTTTGTGTCTAAGTCATTCTGGTAGGAAACTAATCATTAGTGTCTACATCTAGAATGGACAAACCCTGAGAAGTTACAAGTAATGCAAGAGCTCCCTCTGTACAAGTCCCAGGACAATGTGTTACATATCACATAACATTCCTTAGTTTTTCTGCAGGGCAATGACTTCATCTGCAGAGCATCTGCTCTCTGTCTGCTAAAATAACTCACCTCATTCACTCAGAGGATATTTTATAACAATAGTGCTAAAGTCTCAGTTTAAAAACAAATAGCCCTTTATAAAATAGACATCTGGCCAAACTGTTATAATAATTGCAAATGTTATCACATAATTTAAAGGAAATATCTTTACTGAAAAAGGTTGTTCCTATTCATATATCAAGAAGGCTTTTGGTTAATTTTCCTGCTATTCAAATAAATTCACATTTTGTACTTGGTTATATTTCAATTAAAGAATTATTGAAATATGTAGAATTTGCTTTCTAAATTAAATAGGGTTTTTTGCCATCAGCACAACCTAACAGATCAAAAGCTTTTAAAACCTCAGGTCAAACTTGATTTTCTGATGCACTCAAGTTCATTGCTCAGAGAGGAACATGCATATGAGTTTCCTTTTTCTCTACAGATCAGAACAGTAAGCTGTCTTACAGAATTAATCCTCAGAATCAGATAATTTTATTCACTGCTTATTGATTTGGTAGATGAGGATTTCATTTGATTTTGAAAATGTTATTTGTAACTGCTAATCATGTTTTTACCTGCACCCATTAGTATTTTTGTAGTGCAAAATACATTGCCACCGCTGAAGTTCATTCTGGAGATGCAGTCTGCTTGTAGTACATTACATGGAAGTCATCTTTAACACACATAAAGAGCTGCATCATCTACAGAAGACAGAACATTATCTTCTACTTCATTGGGTGTAACAGTGTGTCTTTTTGGGGAGTGCAGCTGACAGTCTAAATCGATCTCAGTCAGCCCCTCCAGGGAGAGACTGCTTAAGAAGATTCAGGCAGGCAATCAGCTCACACAGACACACACGTTACCGGCTAGGCTCAGCAAGAGGGGAAGAAGGCTCTCAGGCTCCGATCTGTTCCAGCAGGATTTATTCCGTGTGCAGAAGGTGAATCAGGATGCCAAGAAGAGGCCGAGCCAGGGATTTTCTCAGTTATATAGTGTCTCAGGTTCGTGGGTGGTACAAAGGGGCAGGGCAGGGGGGAAACGACCATAGGGAAGACAGAAACTGGATACCAGGACCCATAGCCAATGAGGAAACAGGGAAAGAGGATGCCACGAGGTAGTGATTGAGTTGAGAAACCCAAGGAGCAGGTTGAGTAATGCCTGCAAAAAGCCATGGGGTGAAGCCTTTGATAAACTTGGGAGGGGTCACCTTTCCAAGGGAAGGCATTTGGTAATTCCCCTAAGGGCACAAGGGACTCCACAATCTACCACCTATACCTCTAATCTCTCATCATGCACAGCACTGAAATTCCAAATAATCCAGTATTTCCAACTGCATTAATAAACTGTAAAATTTTTTTCCTGGCATAGTAAGTATCATAGCCTAGTTATCTGGAGGAAAGCTTGTTTTAAAAACTACTGAAAGAAGTTGGAAATTGGTACCTATTCTCAGCCTGCAGACAGATGTCAGTCTTCTACAAAGATTCATGTATATCTATAGTGGAAGAGAGTGGACACAAGAATGTGACCTTCCACTGCTGTGGAGGCTGTCATTGCCTCAGCAATGTTGTTCTCTTTGACTCAACAGATACCTCCTACTGTGCAAAACACAAGTTACTGACATATTCCCCAAAGCTGTTATTTTAAGGTCTGTTCATTTTATGAAGCTTTCTGATACCCATCAATAAGTAAATTTTTAAATAAGCAGGATTTTCAAAAGCATTCAAATTACATAGGGAGTATAAGACTCTAAATTCCATTTTGCCTAGACTTCTTTGTACAGGATCTGTTACGATGCTTTGAAGAAAGGGCAAATGGAAGATATCTGTTCTTTCACAGTTTAAGTTCCAGTCCTCCATGTGGAATGCAGAATAAAACATGCTCCCAACGGGTTTACAGAAAAGGGTTTTATAGCAAACCCCAGGGGATCTATAGGAAAACTCCTTTGTGAAGAAATTGCTTATAACTTCCTTTCTCTTTAGCCGGCAACATTAACAAAGTTTGGAATTTCACACACTGAATTTCACCATACATATTAGCTGATGGTATTTGAGCTGCTTGGAAAGGCTGCCTGAGCCTACAGATGGCATCGAAACATCAACAGAGCTTTGTCAGGTGGCAATAATTCCACCTGCTGCATTCAAGGGTAGTTATCTCACTGTTAAGGCTGCTCCATTCTGTGCTCACTGCCTGAGACTTTCTCATGCAAAATACTTGACTCAAAACCCTTATCTCTCTCTCCTTTCTGGTATTTAAATAAAGCATTATTAGTCCACAGTCTGCATCCTCCTGATGCAAAAAGAAAAAATAATCATGACTAATTGACTAATTCTTGTTGTAGCTTTTCAAACATAGTTTTGTACAGTAGTTATGGACAATATCATTTTCACAAGGAGTTGGGATGCTCCAAGAACCAAATCATGCTAGTGGTTTGCTCCATCTACCTGTCTCATCATCTTTCTGTGATTCACCTTTATTTCTGACATCAGTTTAAAACATATGATCGTGTTTGAAAGGTTGAATGAATTATAACACGGTTTCACATGTTCTTTTCTTTAACTTGGCAACCCTAAATATGATTCAGAGCTTAAGTTTACAAATTGTTAATAGTTTGTTTCCTATTTTGACAATCCCAGTAATCTGTAAGATTGACAGTCAGGGTATCCAATATTTGTACAGTTCAACTGTACTCCTCTGAACACTCCTTAATTTCAGGTCCACTACAGTGTAGCCTGTGGCAAACCAGAATGGGCTTAATTTGTAGCCAGAATTTCCTCAGTTGTCAGCAATCTAGGCTGTAAATACATATTATCATTTTAGCAAAAACTGTTGTTATTCATGTAATAACTGGAAACTCAAAGAACCACCTGCCCACACAAGTTAGCAAGCAAAGGACTAGGGAAAAGCTGACCTGGTAGCCAAAAACCTGGGTTTTGCCTTGATCTGTGCCTGGCCATGGACCATTTATCTGGGCCACAATCCTGGTCTTGTGGATTTAGGTTGTCCCTGCGTCCCAGCAAAGATCTGTCTGGTGATGGGAACTCCAGGCTGAGTGTAGCTGCTCCCCTTGCCTGTACTGCTGGCTCTGCGAGGAGACCAGGATCCCAGTCCTGGTGCTTCAATCCCCAAGGAACAGCCCTCTCCTACAGGTGTGAAGAGTGACTTGACACGTTTGAAACGGAGAAGAGAAAACGGAAAAGAAGATCCTGGTCCTAATATAATCCAGACAGTGCTGCAGGATGCAAAGAATAGAAGAATCCAGATGCATAAGAAGAATAGAGTCTCATCAAATCTCACTTAGCCACAGTTTTTCTAATCTGGAGTAGGCAGAGGTTAATTTGATGTACCCTTGAGCTGCTGACAACCAGTTTGCAACTCAGGTGACACCATAAGTCACTCCATCCCTGCTTTTGCTTTGAAGTGGTGGAGCAAGGTGGAACTGCTATTCATCCTTATGGAGGAGTATCTATATCAAGCTTCACAAGAAATTCCCTTGCCTTCTTCTTTTTAAAAACCAGCTGGTGAGTGGACTGAAAATCTTCCTTCAGTTTTCTGGACAGACTGCTGAACAGCAGCAATCTGGTCCTGGTATGCCACAAATGGAGTGGTATTATTTTGGCAGCCTGTCTTAACAAATCCATACCTGTTCTCCTTTAGGAGCCCTGCAATTTCCCTGCTATTAGTGTGCTTGTCTCTGCTTTATGCATTTACTTTCCTGTGTTTTAGTGTACCACCTTATGAACCTCTGTACTTTTACTTTCAAAATGCAGATAAAATTGCAACCTGACTCTTTCATTGTTGAGTTGGAGCTGGATGACAGCCTTCTGGTCATCCTATGATAATATCTTTAGGACTTCTCAAATAATTTAATCAAACTCCACATCTCATCTATGTCCAGCTAGGTTTACTTGGTTGGTTTTTCTTTGTAGGTCAATATATGTGTAAAGCAATTTATTACACCGATCTGCTATGCAATGCTGAAGACGGCATGTTTGCCACCACTGAAATTCATTCTGGAGCTGCAGTCTGCTTGTAAATGTTTACTTGTGGATGAAAATACCCTTTGCATTCTTAGGGAGATTTTTGGAAATACCTTTTTGACACGAGCAGCCTATGACCAGCTCTGCCTAATGCTAATGTCTCATACAGAAAAACAAAAGGCTTTTTCTGGCTACAAATGTCTGCCAAAACCTGTGTCCCTGCTGTGCCTACAGGCTTTCTCTCTGTAGTATCGACTGTGATTCCCAAGTGCTGCACTCCAGTTTTCACACTTCTGCAGCAAGACAGCTCCTTCCATGGCAGCTGTGAGATAAGGCAAACACTTGCCTTCCTCACCTTTGCCTAGTCTCACCTTCAGAAATAAGACTCAGGTTTCTCCCATTTACCCTCTGCCGATCGTGACTTTTCTTTCCAAGATAAGGCGACTGCCGCAGCTGCCGCAGAGCCTGGTGCACTCGACTCCTGCACTTAACATTAACAAAGCACTTTCTGTTTGCCTGGAGAATGACAGTCTGCTCGGGTTACGGCACCCTGCTCTCCAAGAGTTCTGGGAAGGGTAATTCTCTGCTGTATCATCCAGCCTGTGCGCGGTTTGGAAATGCCTACAAGATTCATTTTCGTGTCTGATGGAAATGTATCTCCCTGTGGTGTCCCAGTCGCAATCTGGCTTTTTAAATAGGATCTCTGTCCCCCATCCCTAGCTGCAAAATGGGTCTTCTGCCTCAGATCAGTCACAAGAATTGCTCTCTCTCATACTGATGTATATTCATTCATTAGTATCATTTTTTAATATGTGTTTTTCTTCTGTCTCAGAGTTCAATTAAAACCATGGAATAAATAGAAATATCTTTAACTCAGCATGTGGGTTTTTAAAATTGATTTTTGCTTTTTTTCTGAAATAAATTATTGAAACAACTCTTTCAAGGAGCATGATCTACAGAAATACTATAGCTTTCAGTAAAAGACAAGCACCAGAATGCAAGGCTTGACAGCCTGATAATTGACTGTATAACCTAGGCATAGTCAAATACTTTCTTACTCAGAGCAGAAGATGTTCTATAGAGCAATACAGCTGATTTTGGACATGCAGTCTGAGCTTGATCTTTTGGGTGTAGCATATTTGACTAAAATCAAGATAACCTCTGTGTATATATTGGCTGATACTATTTTGTACAAAAAATCTCAACAAATCTCCCAAAAATTCTGTAGTGAAAATCTAGTTAGCTGTACAGCACATTCAAAATTTTGTGAGAACTACACAAGCATAATGGTTTTACTCTAGGTTACTCATCACTCTTTTTGAATGTCTTTTCTGCTATCCTCCCATTTTCTTTTGTCTCTAACCATATTTTACTGCCAGATCATGAAGATTTAGTCTGTGTAAGTGCATAATAAGGACACTAAGTGTAATTAAAATCCTTCTAAGCAAAATGGTTACTTAGTCAACTAATAGAAATACACTTTAAATTGTTCCTTGATTTTAATCTGTTGCCAGTGCAACTGCTGCTTCCAGTGGTCTTTCTGTATGCATTGACTTTTCTAGTCAGCAGTATTACATCAATAAATGCATATGCCTGTCATGCCCTGATTGAATAACAAAACTTAACACCTGATTATTATCCAAAACCTTCTATTTCACTTAATTTAAATTTTATTTTTTAACAGTTTGAACTTCAGATAGCTACAGTTGAAACAAGAGACTCTGAAATTATAGGAAATAACAAATATTGAATACTTAGGAAAAAGAATATGTGTTCTTTGTATGTTGCAAAAACTCCTCCAAGATCAAGGTACAAGTTGTTCGGTAAGTTGTAAACACTTTTAGAGGAAGCATATGAAATAGTTAAAGTAGACAGTACACTGCAAGATAAAACCATCTGATTTTACTTTGTCTAGTAATTAGCGTATTAAAGACAGAAACTCAGCTGGGACTTCCATTTACTGCCACCAGAGAAATCATCATATAAACAGCTGAAACAATGTTATTAGTAAAAGATACATAAAACAATAGATTAAAATACTGAAAAATAACTTACAATATAAAGAAACACATTACTATACAATAGTGAAATACAAGAAAGGAGAGGCATTGTTTTCAATAAAGAGAGGAATGGGAAGTATATAGTTTCCAGAATTTATCATGTCAGGTTTACTTGCTTTCTTTTCAGTTAACTTTTCTCATGGAGATTTTCTGATTAAAAAACCCAAGTCTTCATAAATAGCACAACAAATTGTATATAAAATTAAAAAGGAAACTATACTATATATAGTGGGGAAAAAAAAAGAAAAAAAAAAAGCAGTAGTCCCCAGAATGCTCTTCAGGACTTCAAAAAGCACTGGTATGTGGTCAGCACAGTGTCTGCTTTTCAGGGTTGATCATCTATTCACTTTGAAAACAAGCATTACTTTTTTCAAACTTTTAAACACATGGAAACACTACCTGGAGTAAAACAGCATTTATGAGCAAACCTTGTAAAACCTTTGAAGCCTTTGGGCTCCCTCTTGCATTTGAAAATACTGGTGCTATGCGTGTATTGCAAGGGTGCTGCCAGCTGTCAGAGACACCTGATACGCAGCATGCTGTCATCTACGCACTTTGTACACGTGGCCTGAGAGAGGGGTGAAGGAGAGTAGCGGAGAAACACAATGACACAGGATCAGGTTTTAAGCTTTTGGCTTGAGGCAAAGTGTTTACACACCAAAACTACACAATTTTACTCTACAGAAGTCGGGAAAGTATGAGTAGCTTGAGCCGTCTCTGGCACTCACCTTTTAAGTGTTTATTCCCTCACAGAATAGCAGGATAAGCTGTGGCAGTCAGTCTGTCTATAAGGGGGGCATGTGAGGAACTGCATAGTGTAGCTCTACTGGAAAAGAAATCACAACCCAGCCACCTCACCAGTTCTTCTCATGTTGATATAACTACATATTTATTAAGCCTTAACAGGGGCAGCAATTTGCCAGGGCTGAGTGTCCCTATGGATATCAGAGAAAGGCAAAACAGTCACAAAAGCATCAAAACTGACTAAAGTCTTAGTAGCTAATACAGAAAATAAGCCAATATTTTAAATGAAGGCAGACAATAGTTGAGAAATGAAAGATGAAGTATTTTTCTAATTCAGGAAGTGCTCAAAACTGATTGGGGAATTGGAGTGTGTCTTTTTTATGATTTAGTGACTGAAAATGATGATGTAAATGAAACCACTGAGCAAGAAAGTTCATTTGAGGCTAATGCACAGAGCTAGAAAAACTCAGGGCTCTGTTATCTTATGAAAGTAATAATGGCATTCATTTCCACCTGATGTAGCATGCTTTTCTGGTTAAACAGCCTTACAGATGATGAGCATAGCAATAATTTTTCAATGGTGGAGATATTATTCACGAATTTAAACATAATTGTAAAAAATCAGTTTGCCAAAGAGTTTTCAAAACTTGTAAGAAGAAGAATGTCATTAATTAGAAACAGAAAACAGCCCATCCTGCCTCCAGAGATCAGTGTTTGTCACTCAAGGTATGTCCCTGTCACATTTCTGTTCACTCAACAGGGAGAAGGCATGATAGACAGGAAAATGCAATTACATTTCTTAAAAGAACTCTAACTCTGTTCACTGCTAACCACAACCAAACGAAAGATAGAGTGTAAAACTTCATTTTTTCCTGATCCAAACAGCATTATAAAAAGGCAGTCAGAGAGAAGGTCAGGGCAAGGTCTATCTTCACCTGCACAGCTCTCATTGCCCTGTGCGTGTCCCAGCTCACTGTGACAGCATAACTGCAAAAATCCCTTTCATCCACTGACTACATTGTGGCCACATCAATCTCCAAATGCATTTAAAGCAGACCATTCACATCAGTAGAAATGTTTGGTTGCCACAGAAGGGAATTTGTCTCAAAGGCAAAATGCACTCCTCTAAGCGTGTGGTGCCCAGCCGCGCACATACAGGCTCCAAAAAACAGTGGCTGTGCTCATGCACACAGACTCAATTTCAGGCCTCCCCTGTTGTCCTTGCCATCCTAAAACATTTTTTTAACCTGTCTATTTCTATTCCAAGTGACAAAAAAAAAAAAAAGTGAGGACAGTGTTATTGTAATATGATGCTGAGGGCATGTGCTGCACACCATGAGGACATGTAGGATTTGAGATGGGACAGCAGTGAAAGGCTGAGGAGAGAGCAAGGAGCCAAGTTTAGTGTAGTCTCTGTCGTCTAGTACACTAACTGAGCCTCCAGGCACACCCAAGTTTTCTACCAAAGGGAACCAACTGCTTTGATCCAAGAGAGAAGCTGGGAACGAAGCAACATGTGAGCAGTGTGCACAACTGACAGAATGAAGCAGAAAACCACGGCAGATACACCCTACTGTAGCTTCCCACAAATCCACAGTGCGGGGACCAGCTTGGTATCATCCTAACCCACCTGTCATCTAGCAGAAGCAGACAGTAAACTAATGGAATCGCACCAACTAATCACAGTAAACTAATCGCAATCGCACATTTCCTTCAAAAAGCTGCTTCAGAGCGCCCCACAATAGCTTGCTTTTGGTGAATAAGATATCCCACCACCCCGCAAACCGCATCAACTAATCGCAGTAAACTAATGGCAATTGCACATTTCCTTCAAAAAGCTCCTTCAGGGTGTCCCACAATAGCTTGCTTTCGGTGAGTAAGGCAACGCACTCTGGTTTTTTCTGGCGTGGCTTTAGCTAGATTGTCTGATAGATAACCAGATGGTCTTTGTCTTGCAAACAGCGGATCAACAACTGAAGGGCTGCACACACAAAGCTATGTGTATGTGTATGGCGGTGATTGTTAAA
Organism: Brachypodius melanocephalos; assembly: GCA_013398615.1. Classification (NCBI taxonomy): domain Eukaryota; kingdom Metazoa; phylum Chordata; class Aves; order Passeriformes; family Pycnonotidae; genus Brachypodius; species Brachypodius melanocephalos. Next base: position 30,442,504 of record VZSR01001283.1, on the reverse strand, counting down.
CATCCTCAAAGTCTTACTAGGATATAAGCCAGCTTCATATGCATGTGGGAAACCACAGCTAGTTTCTTCAATAAGATTACTCGTTGCTTCAATAAGAGAATTCAGCGTTTTAAAATCTTTCCTCCACAAACATCAGGTTTAGGAGTGCAAGTCCAGTGTTAAAAAAAAAAATCTTCAACAAACAACCCTGTCTTTAAAGCTACTCCATTGTGTAATGTCAGGCCCCAAGTGCACATACACAATACAATCTCTCTCCGTTCATCCCCACCCAGGAGTCTGGCTACCACTCTTCGGTGTCAGCTTCGACACAGTGGAGCTGTATCACTTTGAGTCAGACCGCTTCTAAAAGTATAGTGTGAGAAAGAGCTGTAAGATTGGTTATCTGAGGCCTCTGCCCTCGGCTCAGCCTTTGAGCTCAGGCCCCCGTGTCCTAAAGTGGCGTTATGATGTTTGTATCCCCAGTCGTCTGTTGGATTTATGCTGGATATTACACTCTATACCTTCAATATTGAATCTGAAGGGAAGCGCACAGTTTGTTCAGTTTGTTTTCAGAAACTCTCCTCCTTCTCTTGCTGGCCTTGAGACAGACGCCAGACGGAGAGGCGCGCTTTTTTTTTTTTTTTTTTTTTTTTTCCTCTCTCCTTTCTTGCTAGTTAGTTAATGGAGCTGACTGAAGCTTCGGGTTTTTTTTCTTTTTCCCTTTTTTTCCCCCCTTTTTTTTGCTTTTCCTCGGAACTGTTCGAATCTCTCTGGACTGAGGACCCAGGTAGCGCCGGGGGCTTGACCCGCCAAGGTCTACCCTGCGCAGCAACTTTATCAAGCACCAGAGGGACTGAGAAGTGAGAACAGAGCAATCATCTACAGGAGAGACTTCTTTCCTAAAGTTGTCATTTCTCCAGAGTGGCACGAAGTTCTTGTCATCGGATATTGTTCAATTTATTGTGCTTTGGAAAGTGCTGTTAATTAACAGGTTTCTTTCCACTTCTCTCTGAAGGAGTCTTTCCCGAACCGGTTTGGGGGAGGGGAGAGAGGGCCCCTTAGGAGTTTTCATCCCAAATTTGGCTTAAACCAGTACACCCTGCTATCAGTCCCTGCCTGTGTTGCATTATAGATATGACTATGCCTGGCTATTTCCTTTGCTGATCCTGTGATTGATTTCTGATTTGAATGGCCTCAGACCTGTCTCACCATTACAACTGCTTCTGCATAATTTGGTACTTTGTCATTCAACAAGCAATGGAATCAGTGAATCCTGGTCTATTATGCATCCTCATATGCTACAATTACTCTCCTCCACCCAGTCCATCCCTCACTCAGAAAGCGGCAGAGCTATCATCACTGTGTTTACAAGAGCTCACTTATAGTAAAAGCCTGAGTTCCCAACACACATTACCTCCCCATCCCCACCATGCCTCCAAATCTCTGATGGTGGGTAATTTTCTGAGCTTCCTTCTCTACTGAAATGAGTAAATGGAAAGTCACGACCAAAGCAGATGGACCTGTGACAGAGACCATTTAAACTGCGGCCATTTACTGAAGAAATCCATTAATAGAACACCATAACTTTTGTCAATGGTAAATGAGCAACAAAGTCTGTAGTGTAGGCTGTCAGCTTCTCTTGTTGCAATAGGACACAAAAGGACGAGGCAGGGACCAGCTCCAAGGTCAGGCAAGAATGCTCTTTTTTTTAATTTGTGACTCCAACTTCTATATAATTGTACAGAAGGCAAGAGATTGGCCAAAGGTGTTGCCACCTCTCCAACCTCATTGGTGAACATCACCATCACTCATGAAAAATTAAGATTAAAAAGATAAAAAGATAAAAAGATAAAAATAAAGATAAAGATAGAAATTAACAAAACAAGAAGTCAAACATCACATTTTAAATCTCCTGATTTGTCTCCTATGACACATATAAGGAAAATAATACTACTCCACACTTCTCCAAGTCTTTTCAGTGTTAACTGTACAGTAACAGGCAAAGGAACATGATCCACTGGAATCTGGATTTATGGCCAAAAGATGGAGTGTCACTCTTCCTGTTATTCCTGTGCAAGTCAGTATTTCCTCTCCGTGGATGAAACATTTTTTCCTTAGCGTATATAATTGTTCTTGAACAACCCATAATGGCTGACCTCATGTATTTGAGTAAATGTGGCTACAAAACACTATCTCCAGATATTTCTACCTCATTCAGCAAAGGTTAAGTAGTACATAATTTTAAACTCTGGTCACTTGTAAGTACAATTTTCACCAATGCAAAATGGAGCTGCACTACATTTCAGGATGTATGTTCAGCTGAACTACATTGTTCAGGACATTTTAGATTTCATGCTTTAAACAGTCGTACAGATGGAACATAGTTTGGAATGAAGTTTTCATATTGTGATATAAGAATTAAGGAAGATTGAAATACTTGTAATGGGCTTAGTGGTGAGGCTTGCATAATTATTGATGCCTTTGCTGAACCTGGTCCAGTTCTAGTGGAGATAGTATGTCCCCCTGGAAAGACAATTTTACCAGAAGTGGCATTTGAAAAAGAGAAATTTTAATTGAACTAAGCTGATATATTGCAATATGTCCTGTAAATGTCCTCCTTGTTTCACGACTCATCAACTAACACTGGATTTCAGGCTGCTTATTAAAAACACTAATCATTACTTCATTTAAAAACATTAGATTCTGTTTCAAATATGTCATATATTTTAAATATCAAAATGATCCAATGAGCATAATTTGAGAGCTGTGAGGGCTCTGTTAATTAGAAAAACATAGTGCAAATCAAGATTTTAAAACTTGAACACTTGCATTAAGCCTGTGTAGATGTGGCTGTCTTGCAATCATCACTTTATTTAGCCTCTCTAGATCTAACCAAGAACAGCATTTTCTTTATTCCTTATAAAAAATGGTGAAAATATCCACTAAAGATATATGCTTTATTTCATAGAAACGTTCAGAACAGATCTTTAAGCTCTGACAATGCCTCGTTCCTACAGAAATTGACAGCTGACTGGGAGTTTTATTGCCTGGTTACCACATGAAGTCAAATTCTAACTCTGAATAATGCTTCGCACAGCTGTAACTGCTCTCTGAACTACCTCATGTAATTGATTAAACCTGAATCAGTGTTATGGGAGTGTTTTACGATGTGGAAGCATTTCTGCTTGTTCAGTGTAGCCAACAAACTTACCCCCTGTAGGAGTATACAGGTCAGGCATGCCAGCAGTATGAGTCAAAAATCCCATTTGCATACAGGCAGCCAAGCACAGGATTTGTTTCCTCAGGTGGTTTATGAGATTCAGTCTTGATAAAGTGACAACCTTCAAAAGCATTGATTCGAACAGAACGGAGCCTCTGGCACACATCTCCAACATTAAATCTATAGGCTCACAGCCACTTTCTGAATGAAGCAGAAACAGAACCAGCATCACTCGCTCTCAGCACGCTGTACTCAGTCCAGGGACAAGTAACTTCTCACTTGTGCTGTTCATGCAGCCTTAATTAAAGTGTGCATACAGCTTGAAGAGTGCGAGCGAGCACTGCTCCAGGCCATACAGGGCAGGCTGCCCTGGGCTTCCAGAGTCTGACTGGGCTGGGAAAGTTCTCCTCACTCATTGAGAGTTTGCCGTGCTCTGGCTGTTTCCAGCGTCCATTGCCAAGGTCTTTTTTTTGTGTCAGGCTATCTGAAGGGCTGGACTCTCTTCTGTCCAGCACCCAAACTGCACCACCACAGTGATTTCCCCAGATGTTTCTCAATTCTACGAAAGTAAATTGCAGTACTGATGTTTATCTCTAAGATTAGTAAATACTATAACCCAGCCTGCTCCCTTATGGATGGAAGACTGTTCTGCATACGTTAATGAAGACAACAGGTGTAAAGGAAAATGAAAATATTACAGGAAAAGCAGGAAACTTTACAAAGGCTAGGATTGATAGACAGAACTATTTTTCCAGTGGAAATACAGACAGCTGAATTATAAGGACTACAATAAATTTTATTAGCTGTATAATTCTCTGATGAGTCATTCTTGCTGACAATGCACAAAGTTTACTGGGTTTTTTTGGGAAGAGGTTGGGGGCAGGGGTGGGGGTGTTTCAAACTCCAAGCTTTCATTAGAGAAGTCCAGGACTAGGAATTGCCATGTCTACTTCCAAAGCAGGTTATTTTGCTTGGTTTTGTCAAGATTTTAGAGAGGAATTGTCTGTCCCAGTTCACACCCAGTCCCACAGATATGTATTTATTTAATTGAAACAAATAAAATGCTTAATTTAAGTTACTTCCTTTTCAGGTGATTTTTAAGGATCTGTCCTAAGGAAACAAGGCTTCTGTGGCTACTCTGTAACTCCACTGAATCCTGATAATGATGGAAACCATTGGCTCATTTCAGACCAATCTGGCAGATGGATGGAGATCTCAAACATAGTAAGTTCCAGCAAATTTTCTGATAATCCACAGCTGGATAGAAGAGCCTAATAAAAAGGGGCACCTTAATTAGTGCATGAGACTAATGACTAATAACTAACTCAGCATGAGACCAGAGTCTGGTTAGATTACAGTCAGCCAAGTATGTCCCCAGTGACTGCAAAGGAAGAGGGAGGTGACAGGAGATATGGAGGAGGACGAAGGTGCATGACCACACTGATGTGAAATACAAATCACCAGAAAAGGAGATTCCATTAGGTCAGCTAACAGATGAACTTATTTTCTCACTCCCTTATGCCTCATAGTGGTTTAGAGTAATGTTGTTTGGATTGACTTTGGCAGCAGGTAACTAGAAGATCAAAATGCTGTCTATCCATCTGTTGTGTCAATTACTGTCAATTTCTTCCCCTATGTGTTGTTTGTATCATGTTTAGATGTTATTTAGAGATCTTTCTATCAATAAACATGGCAATAACTACCAGGGCATACAGATCTTTGACAATGTGAAGGGGGAAAATAAACCTAAAATGATGTGTTTGGTAATGTTTAGTGAATTAAGAGATGGCTCTTCTAAACATAAGGGTTTTATGAATTGCTTGAGTGCTGTATAACAGCTGCTAGGAGAAAAAAAAATTATTTTTTATCAACTTTCATATTTTTCAGCTTTTAGGGGAGAATAAGTCTAGAGAGCATTAGTTGAGTATTTTTACCTGATCAGGTCATGCTAGTTTCAAATATTTTCTTGGAAAACAAGGTGACCTTAACCTTCATGTCACATATAATGCACCAAGGCAGCTATGGTCATAGAAAAAGAATTTTATAGATTTTACAATTTCAAGATTTCATAGCATATCTCTAGATAATAAGAGACAAGCTGCTTGCATTAAAAGAGATGCACTGACATGCAAATGCACAACCAAGCACTGACCTGACTCAATTTTTATCATATTTAATTGCTACATTTTATGTCATTTTAGATAAGGTCTAAAATATCATACTCCTTGGATAGGGTATGAAACAGGATATATCTCTTTTGATCCTGCAATTTTTCATTTTATTATCATGTGGTTAAATTCAGATTTCTTGGGAGGATAAGGAAAAGTTCCCTATGTTTTCACAACTACAGGAATTTAAACATTTCCATTAAATCTATTTTCTTTTGCATAATTTTTCTTCAGAACAGTATTTAAAAATAAATATTTTTAAATAATTTCAGAATCGGTAATTCTACCCTTATCCTTATAAAGAAAATATCTACTATATGGAACTATTGTTTTGAAATTTTAAAGACAGGAACTGGTAAACATGTGCGTTGTAGCTAAAGAAGTAGCAAACATAAGTCTCCTCACTTCCAGAGCTTACACACACCAATCAGCCTCCTAATCCTGGTCAATACCATTGAGGAGCTTGAATGAATTTAAATTATTCATTAAACTGAGTGTTTAGCACCTGAGGGCTGCTGGAGGGGGAGAAGGTGAGTGTTTTTGTCAATGCGCTTCTGCACACATGGGGTACTGAACCCAGAGACACACCAGGAGACAGACTAGGAAAATTTGGATGCCATTAATGGAATGAAATAATAAAATGGAATGAAACATTATAGTGCAAATGCTCTGTCATGCTGCTGGGAAGCAACAAGAAGAATCTTCACAATGAGCTGAGCTGGAAATACAAGAGAAAAAAAAAAGACAATCTCAGAAAACTGTCAGCCACTCAAACGATGAGGCAAAATGTGCATAGCTGTGACACAGGCAAGTATCGCAAAGAATGTAAAAGAGAGGTGTTTCTGGTAAATACCTGAATACTGCTATTTTTAAAAATTATGAATTCTCACTTCAAATGCTGTGTACCCTCTGTACACTCTTGAGAAGAGATGAATTCCCATGTGACCCCAGCTACTTGGATGATGAGAGGGCACAGAACCCCTCTCTGACAACTGAGTGAAAAAGTACAGTTTACCTTAGTCTGCAAAAATAAAGGGAAAATGACCATACAGAAGTCAGCTGGTAAATGACATTTTGGATAAAGAGACCCAACCTAAAGGACTGTGGTTTTTATAAGAAATGTAACATGGTATAACTGGATTAGGAGCACATTTAACCTAGCAATCAGAAAAATACTTTCAACCTTTGGAGGCTCTGAACAACTTTTCATAGGGAGTAATGACAACAAAAAAATAATTTCAAGATAGAAGAATAGTATATCTACAAATTATGGGATAATATAAGTGGTGTGACCTGGGTTAGGCATAGAAAAATGTCAGGTCTATGTACATATTGCGTGGGAAATCACTCTGTGAAAAGCCAGTGTCTGCAAAGGAGACAGAGGAGTCCTGTGTGGTGGTGTGTTTTTAGCTTTTGTATGTTTTTAGTGATTGCTTAGTTTTTCTATAATGGTTTATTCTATGTATCCCTGTCCCAAAACTCACTATGGTCTTTTCCTGAAAGCCCCCACCCTCTGGGGCCTGGTCACCCACCCCAAGGCCTTTCCCCTTCTTTGAGAAACTTTGGAGGACCTGGTCAATTATTGGCCGAGCACAAACCTTGCCCCCCACCCTCTATTCCCACTGGTGATAGCTGTTATCTATCCCATTTTGTATGATTTTCCATATCTCCCCATTGGACCTTCTCCTTATCTCTTGTAAGAACCTCCCATCAATAAAATAACGGTGCAGGGGCCTCTGAGCCGCTCTGCCACCCAGGAATTTCACCAGGTCAAGACCCTTTTCCTGGCCGCTTCCCACAATGAAACAATAAACTTAAGTAAGCAGCAGAGTCTTCTTTCTCCCTCACTTTCGCCGTCTCTGAAGGTTTCTCAATGAGAAGAACTCACAGGTGCCCCGAAGTAGCGGTGAAGCTACAGACGGGACCTTCTGATTCGCCCCGGTGCCAGGGTCAGTCAGGCAATTTGGAACAGGCACCAGGAATACTATAGTCCTGCAACTTTATTTGAATAAAGGAAGAGAGTCCACTGGGGTGTACCCCCATGGGGCTTCTTTCTGGAGGTTTTGGAGGACCCAGCAGCCTCCTTTTATTCTGAACTCCTACTCACATGTTTCCCTATTTCCCTATTGGTGGAGGTACTAGAAAGGTAGAGCTTTCCTGAACCGCCTGCCACGTATTGCCCCCTTGAAGATGTAATTTTCCTCCAAAATGTGGAAATTCAGGCTATGTGGGTCCTTCAATAGACGTTGTGTTGACCCATTTGACTATTACCCTAACATTCAGGGGTCAAAGTGGCTGGGCTCTGTAACAAGCTTGTGCGCCTTGAGGTTGGTAGAGGCATTAACACCCATTTCAAAGACATTAACACCCATTTTTCCTCAAGACCCTTACCAATGGAATTGCTTGTAATTGCATGATCCTATTTTCTTAACACTCCTCCTGTCTTGCATTTTTAAAATTTTCATTTACTTAGTTTCTGGACATGCCATCTTCAGTTTTAAGTTTTCCTGTGAAAGGGCAGTGTTTCTCTGTAATCTTATCTTACCTCCAGAATTTTTTTACTTCAGAAATTTCCAGAATAATTGCTCATAACTTTTCATATTTGTCACTATCAGTGTGGCTTAATTTTATTTTATGTAAAATTATGGACTATACTTGTGCAGAATTGTAAGGCAGAGATTCAAAGGTTTTCCTTTAGTGCCACTGCTCTAATTGCTCCAAGGATAACTTTATAATATCTGCAATCCCAATAGGCAATAGCACAGAAAGTAAAGCCACAGCAGTTTTGTTTTTCAAAACCTGCCATGTACTGTAAGCAGTGATGACTTCAGATACAGAATATCAAAAGGCACACAGTGTTTCGTTCATTAAACAAGCATTTGGTTTTAAAGCATGTATTGGCTGCCAACTACAAATATACTGTTTTCTAGATCAAAGAATCTCTATGAGGTACAAAATCATTGACAGTGGTTGTCATCACAACAGTGGATACACGTATTCTTTCAGGATACTTTAAACAAGTGCAGCCAAATGTATAACCAGGCAGCAGAAGCAGACCAGCTTGGTAAGAAAAATTAAGCTGTCTGAGCTCCATGCTGCTGCCACTGGGATATTTGCAATACCTGTACACATACACGTATAAGTAAGTGATTTACGAAACCACTGCACTGCGGTGTGCGGCATAAATATATCTGCAGATTTGGAAGAAGAAAAGGGAGTAGAGGGTGATGCTGAAAATGAGTCATTGGATTTCAGGCAAGCAGCTGGAATGCTGACTTAGCACAACAGCTGAAGAACAGAATGGGGGTTATCTATAGGTAGTGAAGTCTGGGACTAAGGAAGAAAATGTAAGGAAAATCCAGGGAATTTTAAGGCAAGACAAAACTGCCGAGATCTCTGTTGCCCTGCGGTTATCAACTCTCTTTGAAACAAGGCTAGAAATGACCAATCTAATGGATAATCACTATTCTGTTGACAAGGAGATTGAGTTGAGGATTGTCAGCATGAGTTGGCAGAAGTTTCTGCAACTAGCATAGAAGTTACTGCTTTGATGATGGCCTTTGTAGATGTCAGCAATGACATTTCTTTTTATCCAATATGCATGGATAAGACCATAGACAGTGGAACATTTAAAAAAAAGTAAAATATCTTCAATACAAAAAAAAAGAGGTATTTTACAATGTTTAAAATGCCAGGATTAGGATGCCTTATTTCCACTTCTTGTGTGTATCCTTTTCACTGTTAATTTGTGCATCAGTCAACATCACAGCTGGTTGTTGTTTGACACTTAGCATCTGGAAGGTTTCAAGTTGCAAACCTGAGGTGACACAGCTGAGATTTCTGAAAGGTGTAAGATTGTGTTCATGGTTAGGTTACAAACTGATCCTCAAAAGCAAACTGACTGACAGACTGATGTACACTCAGTAAAAACAGAGGGCTGAATTAACAACCAAAATATTGAAAATTATATCATAGTGCACACCCATAAGATGGCTAAAGACAATTTCTCTGTTACAACATGAGCAAAGCTTCATGTAATTTTTTGTGCTCAACTTCGTAATACTTGTAATGTTCTTTCAACAATATTTGCAAGCTTTATAAGCTTAAGACAACAAAAGATACTAAAGAATTACAAAATAATATTATAACATTAGGCTGAAGTACAGCAACAAAATTCAGTCTCTTTCAGGACATATCCATTAGAATGAGAAATGGATGATAGAGTTTTAGGCTACTCAGTTATGCCAAGAGTTATAACTATACAAATTACATTTCCTTGAACAAAGTAGAGGTCAATCTTTGATTGCCTAAGCAAAAGAGAGCAACAGGTCAGTTGGGATATAGTGAACAACTATCTATTTGTAGTATGACTGACATTAGGAATTTTCAGTACTATAGGAGATTAGTAAGAATTATTTACATTTTCAGGTGTGCTGCAATTTGGCTATATTGTCTGATATCAGTGTACACTTTAAGCCAAATGCTACAGATTTATTCTCATACTATAATTTAAATATTTGATGCTTTGACAGCCATAACTGGAACCCTGAACTGATGCTGAGATTTTGATCTCTTTTTTTGCAAAAGACCATAGTTTTACTGTGTATTTGTACTATAAAACAGTGGTGTTTTCCTGATACTACAGCAATGTAAGTAAACTAATTAATACCACCAGAAAAACCAAATAGAGTAAATCACTAGCATTCTTAATCACTTATTAAAGCTTAATTAATTTAATCTCTTGGATTTTCTAAGGATTAAAGAAATAGGGTTTTTTTCCAAGGAATTTAAAAAATCATCAAGTATTGAGACTAGTAATTTTCAATGGCATTCTATTGGTATAAATTAGATTATTATCAGGCCAATAGATAAACATTTATCCTTGGTTTACTAACATAAGTTCTTACAGTATTGCAAATAGAAATTATATCTATATTTTACAAGTGAAGAGAGAAGTGAATTACAAGTCATTTGCCCTAGCAATCAAACAAATTCTACATCAGAAATACAGAAGTTCAGCTGCTGCAAAGAATATGCAAAATGCAAGCATGGAGATTTATATATATGAACATTTTGATCTATGTAGGAGTATATTATCTACATTCATTCAGAACATCAGAAGCATTTTTAATCTCAGTTTGAATCCTTGCAGTAAATTATTACTGTAATAAGAATTAAATTTCTGGTTTAATTTATGTCAAAGAAATTGTTTGAAAGAGGACTCACCCCTGGGGGTGAAAAACATTGTATTAACAGCTATTCAGACTATAACTATACATACACTATGCTTAAAACATTGGTTTCTGAAGCTTTTTTTTTAAACTTTGAAACAAATTTTTAGGCAAACCACATATGAGTTGGTGTCAAGAGTGAAGAGAAGTATTTTGGTTTTGAATACATGAGCCAATGAAGAAATACATATAATTCGTTTAAATCAAGTGACTTGCTAACATCTAGGAATTAAAGGAAGTCAAAACATGAGTGTCAGTATATATAAAGGCATTGGAAGGCTGAAAGAACCAAGGAAACCAAATGAAAATTAGCACAGATATAGAAAGCTAAGAGGAGTTGGCTGGATCAAGACAAGAGAAATAAAACTGGGAATCAAGTGATATAACAATAAGCCATTTAGGAAAATAAGTAAGAGCCATTGTGAGAAAGGTCACAGGAAAGCAAGCAATTAATATGACAAAATTAAAGACTGTATTTTCTTATGTACTTTTTAACAGCACCCAAGAGGCAAAACATAATTCCATGTTAATAGAGAATATATTTTGGCTTTAGCTTAGCTCATTGTCAAAATAATTTATGAGACAAAGATCAGATACTAGGGGTGAATAAATACTAAAGAAAGGTCTTATGGCATTGGAGGTAGAAAGGGATGTGTGGAGCTGCACAAGAAAATATTGCAGTGATGAATGAATGCAGATACATTCTGGTCTATTTTAGTATGCATTCAGTTCTATGATAGATACGAGTTTCAAAATGCAGTAAATTGCACACATAAAGGATGAGCAAAGAAGCATTGCTGTATGAAGATTTTACATTTATGTGAAGAAATGAACTGCAAATTTGACATTAAAATTCCATGTATTTCACTAATATATCTCAATCACCTATGGAACCCCCGCCTCCCTCCATTTATCATGCTATACATTAAAATGCATACTTTAAAGCTATTTTTATATCATATATAAACTAATGTCATTCTACTGCTTCCTCATTTTATGGTATCCCAGTTAACAGAGAAATCCTTCAGCTCATGGACATGCCCAACTGTGGGCAGTTATTTAGTAAATGGAAAACACCAAATAGACACATATTCCAAATACATAATTATTCTAAACACATCTTTTTTTTAGGTGGAGAGATTTGATTTACAGTGTGATTAACTACATATGCACAAAAGACAGGTCTGCACAGCAGCTAAGGAATGTGATTGTCATGTTTACCAGTAGCCTGGGGTTTGAATTACCCATAGCAATGCAGTTGCAGCAGCACAGACTCATGGAGCAGAAGACATCTATTGATGATAGAGCTCCTCATGGGGCTCCTCATAGAGCAGAAAATATCTATTGCCCTGGTTTAACCCTATCCAGCACCTAAGTACCTTGCAATTGGTTGCCCACTTCCTGATTCCCTCCCCTGGTGTGAAAAAGTGGGGAATCTGAAGAAAAACACAAAAATTGTGGGTTAAGATAAGAACAGTTTAATAATTGAAATTAAATATAATCAGGATGAGGATGAGGATGAGGATGATAATGATTAAAAGGGAAATGAAAAAAAGAGAGGAATAAAACCCAAGACAGACAAGTGATGCACAATTCAATTGCTCATCACCTGTTGACTAATGCCCAGCCTGTCCCTGAGCACTGATCAAACTCTCACAGCCAGCTCCCCCCAGTTTATATACTGGGCATGATGTTCTGTGGTATGGAATATCCCTTTGGCCAGTTTGGATCAACTGTTCTGACTGTGCTGCCTCCCAGCTTCTTGTGCTCCTCCACACTGGCAGAGCATGAGACACTGAAAAGTCCTTTGACTTAGACTAAGCCCTGCTTAACAACAACAAAAAAGTGTGTTACCAACATCATTCTCATCCTAAATCCAAAACACAGCTCTGTACCAGAGAGCAATGGGCAACAAATCTAGGAATGCTGACATCTGCTGCACTGACAAGTTTCTATGATCTCTAGATAGGTCTTCAGAAAAATCCCAGGGTGTCTGAGGGAGGTACCAGAGAAGACCAAGAAGAACTTGTGAGTGGCATGAGTGAGAATGATAAAAGGCTAATTTGTAGTTCATGTTCTAAATCCTCCACTTATTCTAACCTCTGAAGTTACCCATCAGACTTAACAGAACTTTTACATTTACAGTTTGCCTTTCAGGTGTGTAAATTCTGCTTGGAACAAAGCTTGTAACATTAAAGCTCTACTAAGTGATCCCTTAAGGATAACTTTGAAAAGAAGAGTCTGTAAAGAAACAGAAAGGATAAATTTATCCTGAGCTAAAAATACAAACTCACTATGTAGCCTGGTGTACAGTGTTTTAACTTCCAAGTGGTGGAAGAGGGAAAACAAAATCTCCAGGACAACCATATTTATGGATTGGGACTCCTATTCAGAAGAACACACAGTAAAGCAGTTTTAAGCCTTGAAGAATTATCTACCTTTGAATCTCTAAGTAGAAAACCTTACAAAGATATAGAAACGCCTCCAATAGCAGGAGGATGAAGTAGTTTAGACACCTCCCTAATCAAAAATTGATATTAAATCATTTAAAATTAATAATAATTTTTAAAAATCTTATGGTACATGTTAAATGAACCATTACAAGAGGGCAGGTAGTCTAATGGAATGGACATTCCACCAGCTACAAAGGTGGACATACGTTCTTATTTTTAGGAGATTTATCATCAAATTAAATAAAAATCTTCTTTAAAGGAGTTTGGCAAAGTAAATAGAGAGAAATAACTAAGTATTTAATCTTTCCGAATATAGTACAGCATGAAGACTCTTTATGAAAAGAACACAATTAGTTCCTTTCTTTAAATTTATATATAAAAGAAAGGTATTCTATTTGGAAAAGAACAGTACAAATTTCAGAGTAAAGCACAGAAATAAAAAGACAAGTGATACAACTGGATGTTATGTAAAAGAAGCAAGGACAGTAAGGTCATCTAGGAGATGAAAACATTCCTAGACATGTCTCAGCAAAATTACTGATAAGATGAATGTACTTACGAGGTAAAAATTTCACTCAGGTTTCTTTGTTCACAGAAGTACAGAAACTAACTTGTTTTTCTTTTAATTATATGTGTCTTCCTATTTTACACTGCTTGGCTCTGTAGTGTCCTATTGTTTCAACCAGTGTTTAGATGAAGTTTACTTCTATTTCCAATATGTTCACATAAACACAGACTCACAGAATGGCTGAGGCTGGAAAGGATGGCTTGAGGTCATTTGGTCCATCCTCAATGCCCAAACAGGGCCACATAGTCGAAGTCACCCTGGGCCATGTCCAGACAGCTTTTGAACATGTATCTCCAAGAATGAAGATTCCACAATGTCTCTGGGCAATCTGTGCCAGTGCTCAGTCACCCACACAAAAAGTGCTTCCTGATATCCAGAAAGAAAAGATTTTTCTCCCCAAGCAGCAGCATGAATGACGTGTGATGAACTGACTATAACCCCCATTCCCTTTCTCCCTGTACTGCTGAGTGGGAGGAGATAGAGCTGGGAAGGAGGAAGAAAGGGGGCAAGGTGCTTTTAAGATTTATTTTACTCCTCATTCTCCTGCTCTGATTTTAATAAGCCAGTGATAAATTCAATTAACATCCTTTAGTTGAATCTGTTTTGCCCATGATGGTACTTAGCGAGTGATCTCTCCCCATCCATAACTCACGAACCTTCATTATATTTTCTGTTCCATGTCCACTTGCAGAGGGAAGCGACAGAGAGGCTTTAGTGGGTGCCTGACATCCAGCCAGCATCAATATACCACAGAAGTGCCTGAAGTTGTTTCTCTCCAGGTGCAGAACTTTGCAGTTACCCTTGTTGAACTTCATGAGGCTTCTATCAGCCCTTTTCGTCATTCGTATAAATCACCATATTAGAATTCTTTGATAGCTGTAATCTGCCAGATGCTGTTGAACAGCTGAGTGCATAGCTAATTTCACAAGTTTACTTCACCTTCTAATGCATTTGAAAAAATAAAGAATGGTTATAAAAAACGTAACAAATGACATGATCATAAAAGATGCTTAGCATAATTCTTCTTCAAATCCATACAAACCAGAATTAGTCCTCAAAAATAACTATGAATAATTTTTTCTTAAAGAGATGAAATTTAGGGCTCAGAGAACATGGCTAGGGCAAAAAGGCAATCATACTGAAACTATAAACAAAGAATCTGCTAAATTTCAGCCCTACATTTATTTGCCAAGACCCAATTACTCCTTCATGCTGATAAGAATAATTTCATTTATGCACAGCTAATATTACCATAAATGTAATAATAAAAATACAAGCTAAAACAAAACTGAAAAGAAGGTGTTACATTTTGACAAACATTTCAGGCTAAATCCTGGTCTAGTGAAGTCAATATTAAAACTGAACACAGACTTCTACTAAATCAGGCCTTCTGGGTTCATACACCTGCAATGGAAAAATGGGCTCTTAAACCATGCAGTCTTGGTGAAAATGGTAAAGTTATAAAAGTACAATATGCAAAGTACATTTGGCAAACATAAGATAAAACTTTCAGCTACTATTTCACTAAAATGTAGGAGTGGATGAGGCCTTGGGAAGCCACCCAGACTGAACCTGTCCATTTGTTCTGTACCTCCTATATTTGTCTACATCTCTGTAGAGTCATGCAAAATACAAACAGCATTCCAGCTGAGGTCTCACCAGTGGTGAGCATACCAGAATAATTTGTTTCATTATCTTGATCACGACCTCCCTGCAAGTATTTCCCAAAACAACATTATTTCACTCCTTTGTGCCACTACTGTATCACTGTCTTATATTTATCTTGCTATCCAGCATAAGCTCTGGATTCCCTCTGCTGTATAACAGACAATTCCTTGTTTTGTTTCTACATATCTGAGTTCTGACTTCTTAAGCCTTGGTTTTCCAGATCTATTATGCGAAATTATCCTGCTGATTGTGGACCATGATTCCAATTTGTTAAGATAGCTCTGCCCTTCACAGTACTTGCCCTCTCTCTCAGCTTGCTCTTACTCATAAATTTTGTAAGCACATATTTCTCTCCACTATCCAAGTGTTTAATTACAATATGAAATAGAAATGACCTTAGGACAGACTCTGATGGAACCTAACTTAAGATTCCCTCTCAGTTTGAAGCAGAACACTGGTAACTCAGCTTCAAGAGTAATTTTTCACTCTGTCTCTACACTGTACTCCACTGTTTGCTTGCAGTATAGAACAATGTCAAACCCATTTCTGAGAGCAAGAAGCCAATTATTTCTTTACAGTGTAGCTCTTGATGCCTCTTTTAGTCTTTTCTCCTAATTTTAGTCTCTTCTCCTAAAGTATCCTGGAGGTTCACAGGCGGAGAACAGGAGGCAGTGCTGGATCTCTGACTCTTCTCACCTGTCACTGAGGCCCTCAGCACTGCTTTTCTCCTCCAGACAGTAGTAAAGTGTACCTGGAGAGCTTGGAGGAGAAATCTGACTTCATAACCCTACACTTCTGCCTCTTCCCTATCCCATTACCCAGATCTGCAGCATGGAGAAGGCATTGCAGGTGTGGGACATTGCAAAAAAAACCCCCTGTAATGGTTGGGAGCCAGTCCAGGAAAATTGGATTATATTCTCCAATTTTATCATCTCCCACTCTAAATTTCCTTTAATTTGTTCTTTAACCCTTTGGGCTAAGTTTTAAAATGGAGGAGAAAAAGAAAACAGCTAGATGAGTTTTTAAAACTTGTTTTAAAAATCTGTATGTTCATATCAAAATGACATTGTTTAGTCCCTAAAATGCAATATAAATTGTTTACAAATACATCAATAATGTATTGCAGGAAATGTTAATAGTTTTAATCTCAATCTCAATAGCAAGAAAAACCAAATGAGTCAATTATACCTATTACCTATTTTTCTCCCTTTCAGATGAACACAAAGTGAGGAACAAGTACCAGAGATGTGAAAAAATAATAGCCTACAGCATCCACATTTGTCAAGACATTGAAAGTCTTGGTTTTACTTTCCTTCTCCTTTTCTTCCTTGCTGCTAAATTACGTGGTGAATTTTGGGCATTTACAAAAGTTTGATATTTAAAGGCATTCCAGGAAAAAAAAAAAGTTTTTTTCAGGATTGGAACTGATAAGAAGCTGTGAGGTTTCATGAAGCAGCAGAGCTAAAAGGGGTGAGATCTGCATAACAACTGATTATATTAATGCTGACATCAGCTAGGCTCTCAGAGCTATGAGTGTTAAAAATAAATTGGGCTCATTGAAGTGAATAATACTTTTTAAACAAAGATCTTGATGTCTGAATCGCTTCGTTAAAGGTGATCTGTAACCAACACAATAGTAGAATTTATTTTAGTTTCTTTTAAAAAATTATTAAATATTAAATCAAATTAATAATTAAATTATTATTAAATAAATTCTTTTTTAAAAAACCTTAGAGCCACACACTACAAAATTATAAAACACATCTTTTGGGTGAATGGAATGTTTACTTTTAAAACAACAGTTACCCTCTTAAGGATAATACAAAAGAACAGAAAGGAGTCTATAATCTTTTCCTTCAGGGATTTCTTAGACATTGTTTTACTCAGGGCCAATAAAAAGCATTCTACATATTCCTGGCCCCTATGAAAAAAAGTATGTTGTGCAATTCCTAGGCTCCTAAGGACTTCTCAAAGATAGGAGACAAAGAACATGTGTTTCACCCATATTTTCCTTTTGATGTACAGAAGGAAATATTCAAAACACGAAATCCACCAAAGCTGTTGGTATGAATTTGCTATATGAGTTAAAATCCGTTGTGAATTCCCTTCAGTTAAAAGACTTGAAGTTTACGTTTATATGCATGTATATGGTATGAGTTTATGTGAAATTTTCGTTTTAAAAACAAATGTTTAAATATAACAGATGTTCACTTTGTTTGCCTTTATAGTGCTGGGTAAAAACACTAAATTTGTTCCAATATATGGTCATAATATTTTCTCTTTCTTTTGGCAGACATCAGATGCCTTTAACTTCATTCAAACTCAAATGAGCACTGCTGTAGTGGCAGTGATGGTCTGATCTCATCTTCTGTCTAAATTGATGGAAATTAGATGCCCAGAACAGAAACTGTTCCATCCTGTGTTACTGTTCTCTCCCCTCACCCTTGTTGTTAGGCCCAGGAAGGGATCCCCAGTCATTTTGCTGGATTTAGTAATTAAGAGGACAAGAAATGCCTTTCTGTGTCCAGCCAATGGTCCATGTTATCCTCAAACTCTGACAACTGCAGTAGCAGTTGCTACCGAGTGAGATCAGTCTCTGTTCAGGAGGAGAGGATCCAGGACGATGACAGATGCACATTGCTTTTGAAAATTATCAATTTTATGATATTTTTTAGAAAAGAAAACAATTTTAATATTCTCTCAAAGCAGACATAGCCTGTTGACTGTTAAAATGAACAAAAAGATGATCCCTGTCCTGTTTGCTCCACTGCTCTACAATACCTTTTTGCTTTCTGGTAACATGTCCCTAATTCTGTGACCTTTCCTTTCCAAAGTACTTGGACACACATTAACCATTATGACATCATTCAGCTTTTCTAATTTGAAAGATGCGATTCCAGATGTGGACCAGTGTTCACCTCCTGAGCACAATCTCTTGGTTTCCAATACCTCTGTGGGCATCCTGTTGACTTTCATAATTTGATCTTTCTTCTTAATTGCATTGTTAACTAATGCAACTAAGTGATATATACAAACATCAACTATAATAACAGGGGCAAAAAAAAAAAAAACCCAAGCAAGAAATAAAATTAATTATTACAGCATCTCACTAGCATGGTAAATGATTCCTGCTTAACTTCAATTCTTTCTCTAAATACCTTTTATCTTTACTACTTTTTCTTTCTATGCTGCTGCCTAAAATTGCTTATTTCTAATCCTTAACCCAACTTGAAAATTTCAATAGCTATAGTTTATGACACCATTATGAAATCACAAAGCACTGCTTATCTTTTTATTACTATTTTTGACCCTTTCCATATGTTTTTTGACAACCATACAGTTGCATTCACTACCTCAGTGACAAATTCTCGGCCCCATCAGAAAACTGAATCAGAGAGTAGACTTTAGAAAAACTTCTTTACTTTTTCTCAATGCCCACCATAACGTAATCAAAGATTATTTGCTACTTCAGGCATAGTCATCCACACAGACTGCCAGTTTTCATTCATGTCATTCCAGATTTGCTAAAAATTGTGGGGTTTAGATCTTTTGCTGCCAGCAGTTAAACCATAGGGATGTTCAGAAACATTCTGTATCAGTAGAGTTTGAGTGGGTGGATTGCATTCAAGTACTTTGTGATGGGCAAACAACACTAAATTTTGGCATTAACAGCCATGACATTATTGGCACAGTCACAGAGATAAGAAATTAATTTCTGCAAGAGCTTTCAACGGTCAAAAGAGATTGATGGTTTACTACATTTAGTTCTATGCCTACTGCTTGTTCCATTTCTTACATACTTGTCTAACTTTGGAAGCCCACAAGCAGTTCAGTCAACTACTGTGCATCACGGCAGTAAATTGTTAGAACTTTCAGAGATATAAGGCACAACTGCATTTGCACCTTTTGCAAGGGGTATTGCAACAGGTTGATTACAGAACTTGTATTTCACAAAGTCACTAAAACATAAAGTCATTAATTTTGTGGACAGTAGCAGTGTTTGCAAATATACTGTCTTGGTTTAAGACATATGGGATGGACAGTCCAAAATTAGTGAGCTCCCCTTTTAACCACTCCCTTTTCACCAATGAGGAGAATGCAAGAAGATACAGGTGAAAAATATCAGTTTTCTTAAAACAAAAGAGCAACAATCAACATAACAGTAATAAACACTAAATACAATGTTGCTGAATCCCATGGACTCCCAGGGAACAAATTAAAACCAGAAGGTGGAGAAGCCCCCGCTCAGTATGGTGGCCTCCATAGCCAAACATGGATCAGAAGACAAAGACCATATGGCAGAGAAGCCTCACTCCACTGAACCTTTGCCCTGGAACAAAAACCGAGGAGGATAGGAGTTTACAAAGCAGTTCTGGCAGCAGGTGGGAGGTGGCAGCTCCATCTGGGGTGGCTCTGAACCTGCATTCAGTTCCTTTGCTTCTTTTGGGCCAGCTGGACCCAGTTGGTGTTGTTGCTGCAGCTCTGGGTTGCTTCTGCATTGCAGCAGAAAGAAAAATGGGTTTGCTGGGCACTGAAACCCACAGGCCTGGTCCTGACAGCTCTGGATCCAGAGATGGGGGTTGCCCCAAGTAACCGTGGCCAAAAAGTTGTTGCTAAACTTGCTCCAAAACAGTTTAGGATTGATGAATGCATTTTCTTGAAGACCTGTGCCCGGCAACTTCCCATGGAGAGAACGAAAAGGCATATGCCACTTTTTGCGCTCACCCCAGGCAACTCTCTTGGTAGCACAGTGAGAAATAAGAACTCCATGTTTCTGGTGCCTGTCTCTTTCTGGGACCGCAGGCCAACCTGTTCCTCGAATCCAGGATAAAACACCCTGGTTCTGCTTCAGGTTGCCAAGTCTTAAAGCCATAATTCAAACATGTTGGCATAGAGAAGTTATGGAATACAACACACCTTTTTTTTTGTGACTCAGAACAAATACTTCTGCACTGGAAAATGCGATGCTGATCTCTAGGAACAAAGGCTGGGAAGGTTCTTTACAAGGAAGCTGAGAGAAGTACAGAAATATGCTTGCTGTTGCCTGCCTGAGAGTCTGAATAACTGAAATGTGATTGCTAAATGATAAAGCATCACTGAGTTGGACTATTACAATAGTCTGAGAGAGACTTCAAAGAATTTTTGCACATAACATTACATTTTAATCTCTTAAGGGAGCTGAGGGGATGTGAAATACAGGAAAATATAATGAAATCTTGCAATGATTTGTCAGTATGTTCATGATTACGAATTTGTCTCTGCTCTACACAGTTTCACAGGTTTGCAAAAATACCATCTTAAATATTGTAGCATTGAAAAGATGCTACTTTGTAGCTGGAAAATTTGGTTTTTATTTGATTAAGTTTTAATATTTTCTGTGATAACACTTTGGCATTTACTTCATGTACTGGTTAGCAAGGCATTTTGTAAATAGTTTTCTATGGGAACTTTTAAAAATCAGGTATGTCAAATGTCACAGTGATGCAGCAGGAAGAGGAACCAGACTGATTGCTACAAGAATTGTGGTCAGTGAAGTAAACTATTAATTTGTTGTTAGTGGGAGAAGTTCAAAACTAGGCCTCTAACAGTCCTTATTTTTGTCATGCGGGAATCATATTCAAAGGAATTATTGACTAACATCCATGTAACATAATTATGTCAAGTTGAGTCTGACAAAAGCAACTCAACTGTAGATGTAAGTATGCAAAGCGATTAATCACAATTAATTCAAATGCAATTAAAAAATAACTATTTACCAATTGTGGAGTCTCCTGCAAGGTTAATAGGTTGAGGATTTTCAGTATTAGGAAGTCAACTGAAGACTAGATTGTAAGGCTGAGTGCTTGTTTCAAGTCCATGATTTATTAAGCCTTTGGATCCAGATAGTGTTTTTTCTTGAGAAGAGCTCTTGGCTTTTAACAAGTTCTCATATCAAAAGCCTTACTGATCTCCAAGTCATTAGCCATCCAGAAGTGACAGCTTATGACAAAGATGTGGGCAGCTCCTCAATTAAAAAGAAATCAGAATCACAATTAGATGGTTATTTTTCTTGTGAAACCATTTCATACCCTTACTATTGACCTGTCACAAGGCACTGGCTGAGATCACAGCCTAGTGACTCAGTTCAGAACTCCTTTGATGTCTAGCAAAAGCCTAAAAATATTATTATTGAAATATTTCATCGCTAGAACTTTTAAAATCTTTTCATAATTCCCAAGTTGGTAAGGTCATTGCACTGTAAAGACATTGACATCAATACAAATAAAACTCTCCCACATAAAACTATCCAGTGACTTCTAATAATTTGAATTTTATGAGACAGAACAAAGAAGACAAATTGGCTCAAGCACACTTTGATTGCAAATGAAAATACCACTTAACACTGTAACAGTTGAAAGAGCACAAATATTGAGTAAGTGGTACAACAGATTAAGTCTTCATATCTCCCATGAGGTACACATATGAGCTAGAAAAAATATAAATGTTTCAATTATTATACTGCATAATACTTTTCTCCCTAACCCTTCATGCTCATGCATTTTATTAAAAAATTGATGAAACACAAAAAGAGGGATTTGTTTATTCAATGTTCTTTTGTTTCGATTCCTGTAGTATCACATAGTAAACCCACACAGATACAGATCCCTTTCTCAGCTACACTATTACTGGTCAAAGCCATGCACTTCCACTGAAGTTGGTGAAATTATAGAGGTTTAAGTGTTGAACTACAGACAGGAGTAACTCCAGTATCCAGTTGCCTAACTTCTAGCTCAGGTAATTCTTCCATTAAATTAAGGGAAAGAATAGCCCAGCTAAAGTGTAGAAAATCAGGCCCATAATCATGATGCCAAGGAAAAGGTTAAAGTTCAGATTTTGTGCTATGAAATAACCTTATATGAAGGATAAATGCTCTAATACCATGATGGGCCATAATTGGTCTCTTACACTGATGTAAGAGATGGCTGCAACACCTTAGAAGGTGTCAAAGACTCATGAAATGTCCCACTATTTCATCAGTGAGGGGAGGTACAGAAGGTGTTTCCACCTAGCTCAGCATAACACAAATCCCATGAACCAGGTGTTTCCTGGATTCTTTCCCCCACTGCTTGAGGGATACCATCAGCAACCACCACTTTGATAAGACTCCAATCACTGAGAAGGCCAGAACAAGAGAGCCAACTGGGTGTCATTGGAATCTCCGTAGTGCTGGGGTTTTTTCTACTTAATCTGTTTCTCTGTCATTCTCTTTCTCTCCCCCTCCCTCTCTCTTTTCCTCCCTCTCTACACCTCACATTTACTGTTAAATAAAAATCTACTATTGACTTCAGCATATTGTTTCGTTTGTGCCTTAACTCCAAAAGAGGCATCTAATAATTCTAATAATCAGATTTTAACATTGTTTTCACTCACACAGTCTATTCCTGTGTTCTTAGCAGACACTACATTGTAAACGATCCTTGAGCTTGTCCCCCCTATGCTAAATGGAGCTAATTTAAAATTAGACCTTGACCATCAATTTTCTTCTTGAATACTTTCAGAAAATAGCATCTGATTTGAGAATGCTCATTTGTCACAGATTTGATTTACAGTTAGAAAAATAGCTCATATACAGTGTTACAGGAATGAATGGATTTAAGTCAGTTGGAAATGTGTGGAAAGACAGCTTCAATATATTTGGAAAAACTGACAAAAACCACATCTAACAAACAAACCATGTCTAAAGACACAAAGAGAAAGACACTGTCACTTTTTAAAAATCTTCCTTAATTATGAAGAATGAAAAATAGGCGTGGCATCTGTGTAAGAGAGGATGGTTGTAGACCAACTCAGATTCTATATGTAAAATTTCAGTTTCACAGAACTCATCATGGAAAATACTCAACAAAGTGGAATATAAAATTGAGACAAAAATCTACTTCCTCTGATTTGAGGAAGGCTGTGATTGTTCAGGAACCATAATATCACAGAATTGCCGTATTGTTATGTTGGAAGGGAATTTTGGAGATCATCAGTCCAACCCCTTTGTCAAGGCAGGGTTACCTAGAGCAGGTTTTACAAAAAAGCATCCAAGTGGGTTTTTAATGACTACAGAGAAGGAGACTCCCCAAACTCTCTGGGCAGCCTGCTCCAGTGCTCTGCCATCCCCAATGCAAAGACATTTTTCCTCATGAGATGGAACTTCTTCTGTTTCAGTTTATGCCCATATTAGTATCAGCACTTTTAGTAGTGCATATATTTTAGCAAACCTCCATTTAAAGTAAAAAACCTGTAAGTGCTAGTTAAAGAAAAGACTAAATTTTGTAATTAATAGGTGTTGATTTAGATAAACCATCTATGTTCCTGATTTGCATATTTCAGGATCGAATAAACTGAAATTGTCTGGGTTTCATTGCAACTGCAAGAGTTGTTCCAAATACAACATGGCATTTGTATTTTCCTCACATTCTTAAATTAACTTGGCTAAGAGCTATCCTCTAATATAAGAATTTCACCACTCCAGTAATTTGGCATAGCTGCACTCCTTATGACAACACAGGACACTAACACTTTCTTTCTGGACACCACCTGCATAAACAACACTGACAGACTACCATATTTAGGGGTTGTCAAAACATTGTGACAGCAAGATTTAGTAATCTAGAACTGGTGTGGTAATTAAGATGGCTCAAGTTCTATTGAAGACATAAAATTAACTTTTTTCATAAAGTGAAATATGAAAAATTTGAAATGAGCTAAAATGAGCAAAGTAGAAAATAGATTCTGTGCCCATTTTCAACTTGTTAGCCAATTAGGCTGGAGTTCTGAAAAATCATTCCTCCTCTACTTAGATCATGCAGGTTAAAAACGTACTTTTAATTTAATGAAGAAGAAGAAATTTACTCAGCTTAATGGTTTAAATATGAACTACTCAAGACAGGAAATTAATTCAAAGTGTAATATCTATTCTATTTACAGTTAATCAGTATTAGAGTACCAGTCAATGAAATCAAAGCACCCCCAGCATGGATACACTGGGTTTGTACCACTCCAATAAAAACTATCATTCCCAGAAGGAATGAAGGAATATAATAAGAACAGATCTTTTTTCTTTAATGAGAGAAACAGATGTTACAACAGAAATCTCCAGAATAGACACCTGTTATAAAAATGAGGTGCTTCAGCTTCATCATTTAAAAACAGTGGTAAAACACATCTAGCAGCTTAAAATCACCTCAGTATGTCTAAATGATAACAGAAATAAGAATTTATTCTGTTTCAGTAAATCACAAATAGAGAGAAGTCCTTGATTAAAGAACTAAGGGTAGATTAAATTCTTTCAGTTCTACTTTAATTAAGGCCAAAGAAATTTAATTTTTTCATGGACTACATACCATGCAAGTGCCAAAAATACTTAATGCTGAGAATCTGCCATCTATTCCTTTGTTTTCCATTTGACATTAAAATCAAATGTAACTGTTTATTATAGACAGCTCTAGAATATTCATCATCATAGTAAGTATAGCAACTACATGTAGACAGTTATTCATTTCTGACACAGAAATAGTATTTTAACATACAAAAAGGACGTAATTCATTGTGCAAACATTATTTTTATTCTCTGAAGCTGATTTAATCTCACTAGGTTTTTATATGGATGTTTGCAGATCCCCTTGCACTCCTGTAGAGTACATAATCTAGACATTCAGTAGATGCACCAAGGCAATGCAGTAAAGTAAGTAACAGATGCAGTTTTTATCACAAGTAATATATTTATTGTTATTTAAGTGGAACCATGTGAATGCCAAATTTCTCATTTTTAATTTCCAGTCTGATTATTAGCCATTTAGGCCCCCAAAATATAAACTACATGCACAGTAAAAGCTTGACAACCACCCAGAAATCTATGCCAAAGTATTTTTATTAAATATCATACTTCTAAAATCAATTTTTTGGAGGCTTAATATAGAACACTTGGTTTTTGCAAAAGACTTTTCTAATTTTTGGTTGCTAAAAAAAGCTTAAAAATGTGAATCCAATGCACTGGAAGAAAGCAGACTAGACCAACTAGAAATGTGTATCTTTCTCAAGTGTCCAATTTTTAAGCCATACAATTATTATTTTTGACATAAACTATGATTTTGGAATGCTTGAGATGACAATATTATAAAAAATGTGACACAGGATCACTACTAAGATATCTGGAATTGCTTCTAATGCCCAGTCACATGCAAGAATCAAAGTAACAGAACTCTCTGGATGACAAGAAGTCAGTAAATGCATGTGACATCACTCAGGATATTTACTGCAGATCCCACAGCAGGGCAGAATTTACCAAGCTAATTGTAAGCATCTTGGTTTGGAACTAGAGGAAATTTAGCTTCAGCAACAAATAACCATTTAGATGTATGGAAACCATATGCATGCAGAAATGTTTACTGGGGCTGCCAGAGCCGTGACTGATGGAATGGCAGAGTCCTCATTTCTACAGGCTCATCTATAAGCTTGCCAAGCAGTGGGAAATAACAGAGAGCTGTGAGTATTGCCAAATCACTAAACTTCACCCTTGAGTTTTTATAGAGTTCAGCTTCCTTTAAACAGTCTCCTTTGAACTGCAGTCTCCTTGAACTGCAAAACTGAAAGTCTTTAACTTCACCATTTCTCTCTTCCAAGTGCAGCAGTAATGATTTAAAGCTCCATATCCACTTGGTTAGATCATTTCTCCTCCTGAAAATAAGGTGATTTGAACTAAATCAGCCATGTCTACACATCTGTGTTATGTAGGGGTGCAGAATGAAACTAAATTGGATCCATGATGCAAGGATCATTCAACAGAGGTCTTTAGATACGGTCTTTAGAACTGTTACAAGTTTCCATAAAACACATAGAAGAGTAATTAAAATTTGACAGAAAAGATTCCACTGTGGTAAAGTAAATGTAAAGGGGAAGGAAAAAGCAAACCTCCCAAAATCTTGCTTCCACAATTAACTATTACTTCCTTTTCCATCTTCTTTTAACAAAGACTGAAAAAGTACCTCATTAATAAGAGAATTCAAGCATGTCAGACCTGTTTTCAAAGAAATAAACAGAAGATTTGTGAGGATGGACAACAGCACGTGTGGATGTCCTAGTTACAGAGGTAAGAGGTGGAATTTAGCGTTAGGGGTGACCCAAAAATCATATATTCCGTATCTTCTCTACACCGACCCATGCAAGTTAGTTTAGTGTCTCTTTAATGCCCAGAGTCAGAACGAGGACAACTGTGTTTTATCTGAGCTCATGGCAGAGCAGGCGTGCTGGATCCCTTCAAAACCAGGGAACGGCCAGGCTGATCCCTTCACCGCTGCCCGTGCCATTTGCCGGGGAAGGAGCAGTGCTCTGCTTTTTCAGGGGTGCGCTGTGGAGAGAAAGCCTGCTGAGCTGCACCAGTCCCCCGGCAGCACTGAGTCCTTTTGGACAAAAAGAGCTTTTCCCAGGTTTTGTTTTTCCGCTCCTCTCCACTGTTTCGTCTGTTCGGGGGGAGGGAGTTAGTTTTCTTGGAAACAGAGTGTTGCCGTGTTGTTTCCTTTGCTCTCTCTCTCAGCTGCATGGCCCAGAGAGAAGACGGTCCCACACTGTGTCCGTGTTCCCCTGGACAACGAGCAGGATCTCCTCTGGAATCGTGGGTGGGGGTCGAACTGTTTGCCTTTGTATTTCTTGGTTATTGCTGTTTTCTGTTAGTAAACTGTTTTGGTTTGTTGTTTTTGTTTTTGTTTTTTTGGGTTTTTTTTCCCACTTAGATCTCTTCACATTTGTCTCTCCTCATTGGTAGAGGGAAGAGTTTAAACTCCAGGTATTTTATCTTGGATTCTCCACCCCCTAAATCATCTTAAACTAACACAGTGGGCAAACAAGGGAAGATTCCACTGATGTTAACAATAACACAATACAGGACATATTTTCTCTCAGAATAATTTTGTCATTACTCTGCTGAGGTGTGAATCTGGAGTAATTATATTCATATCAGGAAACACCTAATGCTAAGATGTAAACAACATTTTCAGCTACTACTAAGTCAATTCTGAAACGCTACCATTCAGGTATGCAAAGAACTGGAGTTTTCCAAAGTGTGATGAAATTATTATATTGGTCATTTTCACACACTTCTTTCTCTCTATCAGCTATACAGCAAAAATTGGCAAGTTAAATGCCTGCTAAAATTTAATTGCTTTTCATTATTTTTCTTCTTTCCAAGATAAGGAAGAAATACACATGACAGGTGACAATTCCACCTGTATCAAGTTCTTTAAATCCCTCTCCCACTCCCCCCTTCTTAAAACAATTCCATAGTAAGTTTGAATATATAGCATTTCCTTGAACAAAGCAAAAAAGTGTCTAAGACATCTCATGTTTCATGACCTTTTGTAGCTAGCCCTGAGTAAAATTCTGACATTCTTACTTGATTTAATGTCAAATCCACAATTTAGTGGATTTTCACCACTTCTTGGTTTGAAGTATGTTATTTTCACCAGCCTGGACAGTTTTCATTGTGTGCTTTTGCAGCTCAGTCTTCATTTTATGTTCAGCTCTAATGTTACAAGGAGCTATTTAAGAAAAAGGTGTCAAGCACACTACAATCTGTTTAGTTATACTGAATGATTGGTATCAGCCCTGAACACTTGAATTAGCTCAGCCTGGTACCACCCTATTAGTCAAGTCCGTTGCCCAAAGCGTTATTTCTCAGCACCTGTGGCTGTGACCTCCACATAAGTGACCAACATTTATTTGTATTGTTCTGTTCAGTCTACTGTGGCAGCCATGAGGGGATCCATGTTTTGGAAAACTGTAAGCACAACAAAATTAAGAACACTCAGATTCTTACAGAAAGTTCCTAATTTCAAGAAGATCACTCACATAATTCCAATTAAAAAGTCAAGAATTGTCTGTGCAGTGGAGGACACGAAAGAAATGGTGTAAACTTTAATTCAGACAATTCAAAAGTTTTAGACAAGCAAGAGTTCTTCAAGCAGGTAACTGATGCTTCCACAAATAAGGAAATAACCAGTTCATTTTGGAAACAAGATTATAAGGACTTTGTTTCATTTCTCTCCTGACAAAAAACATTTCTTGACATTTGCTAAGTCCACTACCACACCAACGGGGACACCAGGCTTGATACAAACACCCTTGACATCAATCCTATTCAGGAAGCAAAGAAAATATCAAAAGCAGGCAATAAAATAGAGACTTTCTTTCATTAGAGAAACGTAATTAAATTGTGGGCATATTTTATATACAAAGGCACTTAGAAGTATTGGAAACCTGCATTGTTCTCCGACACTCATACAACTCCAACAATGTATCCATAAACATCTATTAACATGCTAATCTATGAAATTACCTCACTGAAAAAATTTCATTGTAGCAATGAAAGTTGACAGTGAGAAAATTTACTCCCAAACATTCAAAATTACCTATAGTAACTTTGTTAGTTAAAGCATGTAAGAGGTTTAAATTGCTATTTATTTTTAAAATAAAATTAAGAACCTAAACTTAGAAACAGGAAAAGGCTGCTTATGTGATGTAAAATCAGAAAGCACAACATACTAATTATTTTTAAATTCTTGTTCTAATTTTTCCCACAATATATAATAAGATTTTTGAAAGAAAAAAAAATAAAATCATCATTAAGATTTCTCGCAAAAACTTGAAATGAAAGATGCCCTGATTGACAAGTAGTTTAGTATCCTATATATACATCTAGATCCAAACATATATTCCAGCAAAGACATTGCAAATGAAAATCACTCAAAAGTTAATTAAGGCTTTTATACACATGGAACTGTTCCTGATTAATTCCATATGGGCCACTCTTAATACAGAAGTGCCTCATTCCATTTTGGTTAAAACAAACTGGTTTGTTCAGGAATGAGTCACTCATAAATGCCATAAATCAGAATCATTCCTATACTGTTTTAATTACTTGTGACCAAATGGGATGAAAAACACCCCAATCAGTACGCTTTAATTTCTAAATTTAGAGGTCTATCTGCAGGGATCTCCTTTTAAGCTCATCTTAAATTAGGAATCTGATCAAAAATATTAATATTTTTACTTTTTAAAATAGATACAGAAAAAAAAAAAAGAAAATACATACTTGTGCAAAGACACACAACCCATAAATTTCTGAAGAATGGCTTTTAGTTTTCAGGCCTTGCAAAATGTCTCCCTCCTCTCTTCGTAAACAATTTGATCCTCCTTCAGGGTCAGAACTGTTTCACAGTCCACAATAGTTGCATGGAGAAGACACATCAGAAGAGGAGACAGAGACTCATCAGAAAATAGAGACAGAACCTCTCTTTTCCTCTGTCTGATGCGGTAAAGGAACTCGATGCCATAGCAGCAGCCCCACATGACTATTAGTCAATGTATTCATATATACATACAGGCTCACAGTCTGTCTTGACACAAAGGATGGAATTAAGTTGCCAGGAAGGAGAAAGCAAGAAAATAAAAGTGTCCCTGTAGAGGTTTTCCAGGAAGATTTTCAGCGAGCTCAGGCGATAAGACTAATATTGCAGATGACACAGTAGTGTCATCACCTCATATTTCTGCCTAACATCTGTCTTCTCACTGACTATCCATTTATTTGCAAGATTTGTACACAGCCCACTGTCAGCATGTACCATTCCTCCTCTTTGTTTCCTTTGATTCAAACATTTTTGAATGCTTGAGAAGTATTTTTGGCTGCCTTTTCCAATGACTGACCACCAAATGATACTGTGATCCTGTGGAGGATGAAAAAGGAGGGAATTGCACTTACATTTTTATAACCCCTTACACATTAGCTTTGTGAGAAATACCTCACAATAATAACCTTTATGGAGTCAATACCCTATGTATTTCTTACATTATTTAAACATATTATTTTCACCTGGTAGAAAGAAGATTGAGAAGGATTTGGAAAATTGCATTACTCTCAAATCAAGTGCACTTAGCAGGGAGTTAATGACTTCTGGCTTAGTGAGTACAAACACTGCAACAGGAAAAAAAAAAGTCCCATACCACCAGAACTGTTGGCTCCCTTTGAGAAAAGTATGTTTAGGAAGCTATTGTCTTTCCTGTAGGATTCTAGCTGCTTTAGAAAAGAGACTTAGATATGAAGGTTGTAAAAGATTTTGTAGGATTTACTTACGCAACAAGAATTTTTGGCATAATATGTTTACGATACACACTGAAGGCATTTTTTCCCCCATATATACATCTTAGCTGAGAGTTCTACTGCAAATGCAGTTGATCTAAACAAGAATTATTTTCTCCTGTAGTGGAACACTGCCTACGTCACTTTCTACCATTTGTCGTGTAGACATGAACTACGTTTAAATCGTACTGACTTCGTTGACACGACCAGTACAAGAGCAGATTTGTGTACACTAATAGTCACAGTAAATAACCCTCGGCCTTCCAGTTACTGCTTCAACAAAACATCTTTAGTTACTGGTCTAATGGCTCACTCACTCTTGTTAATCAACGAGTTATCCCCACTCTTAAATGTTTAACTCTTTGTCTAAGGAAGGGAAAACACAGACAGAAATGTTTATTGTATATATTTCATTCTGCTACTGATTGCATCAAGTGATTAATATCGTTCATTGTCCTCTTCCAACTCTGGTCAGGAAACAGTGAGCCTGACGGCATCCATGAATAAACTGAAGCAGACTCATAACCGTACTAAACATTGATGTTCAGCAACTAAGGAAAGGTTGCAGGAAATTTCTTACAGGACTGGTGAGGCATTCTCGTAAGTAGGAGAGAAGCTTGAATCCCTGTTCCATAAGAAAGCCAGTGTGTCCTCTAGGAAGCTGCTGGGGCAGCAGAAGTTCGCACCAGTACTTTAAGGTCTTTTATTTTAAGTATGCAGCTACTTTGCTTCCAAACTCTGCGTTCTCACCTGCGGCAGTGAGATGCAAATGAGGCAATCAGCATGGATGTGACAGGCTGAGGGCTGGGTACTTGTATCAAGAGATAGTTCTAAGAGGAACAAAATTGGCAAAGATCCACTGCTGATTTTCTTTCTTCGTGGTGTCAGCACATAGGATGGATCAAGCAATAACAAGAGAAGAAGCATGTGACTTTTAGCCATATATGAAAACAGTTTAAAAATGACAAAGATTTGTCCAAGGTTCAAAAAACAAGAAGACATCTGCAGGCTGCATGTTTTCTTTTTAGGGTTTCCCAATTTTATACAGTAGTGTAAAGAGTCTGGATATAGGATTGCAGCTCACTATTTCAATCACATTAACTGCTGCCTATGTGATTTTTTTTTCCTGTGGTCAGAAATAATCTTAAAAAGCTCAGACCATTTATAACATATACTGTAAATACAATTTTGATTTAGGATTTTGTATAAGAGGAAGTTTTAAAATACCTTTATCCCTCTCTCAGTTCTATCCTTTTCAGAGAATGATTTTTATAAAAATGGAAAATTAGAAAAAACCAAGTAATTGGGATTTATTTAATCAAACATAAAATGGAAACTCTGTGAAAATTGTTGTTTTGCTGACATCTTGGCTGAAATTTAGATAATAAAGAATGAGTGCAAGTGGTGTAAGCAAAAAAGTGTCTTTGGACTAAGAGACTTCAGAGCGTAAATATTTTAGTTCTCAATAGTACTGAATTGCAGGGAGATGGTTCTCCAGAAAGAGCTGTATGTAGTGTACTCTAGGGAACACATTAAACTCAGAAGCACACCGAAGTCCTTCAGAAGAAAACAACTGAGTGAAAGATGGGATAAATCAGGGCCAAAGCAGAGAGCTGAGAGGTTTGTCCAAACTATGTTTCTGTAAAGGCTGACAACCCACTCCAGAGTATACAGAAAAGCAATAAAGGGTGCTGCTCTTCCTCCTTTTTCTTCTCTGGCAGATGGAATGGTGATGATCTGCAAGAAGTGGCAAATATCAGACAGTATTTGTTCTATTTGTTCTGGCTTCTACATTAAGACACTAAGGTGAAACATCCTGAAAGAATGGACATGGCTCCTGTCATTGCAAGTAATTTGAACTTCCAGCATGGTGAGGGAAGAAAAGTTTTCAGAGTTTTTAAGTTTAGAGAAAAGGTAGAAGAACCTGCTAATAAACTAATTGTAAAGCAGACAGATATTCAAACTCCCAGTACAGTGAAAATACTTTCTAGAAACCAGAGATGCATACAATTTGTTGTAATTCAGAGCAGCCCTGGAAGCATAGGACAGCAAGGAGAATTTCTTCATAAACATATTTTACTTTTAGTCTGTCTTACTTAGTGTTGAATCAATGAGATGGTTCTAATTATAAGGAGAAAAGCTTAAGCAACCAAGTACTTTTCCCATACACTGCCTATTTGTCCCGGGTTAAATGCTCTAAAGGGACCAGAGAACTTTACAGGAAAAATCACTGAGTATTATCAAATACAGTCATGAAAAGGGCTCAGGAAATGATTTGGAGGTTAGCATTGCCCCCTATATTTCAGTGTATTGCACAGGTATGTAGTACTCTTCATCCAACATTCCACAAGAATGACTCATACACAAATACATAGGAACATATAAAGACAGCATGATCCAGATCAAAAGTACCTCCAGTTCAGTATCTTCCTTCAGAGTAGTCAGGAGTGCTTAGAGAAGGATGTGAAGATGGGGCAACTGTACGATGATTTTTTCCTTATTTTAATTTCTCCTTGTGCTTGCCAACCTCCAAAGCATTTCCTGAGCCCTTTTCATGACTGTATTGGATAATACTCAGTGATTTTTCCTGTAAAGTCCATTATATTA
>VZSR01001283.1:30261220-30409353 GCA_013398615.1 Brachypodius melanocephalos | reverse complement strand
CCTAACTAAAAGCAAAGGAGAGCTCTCCCTGCTGTCCCTGCTGCAGGCAACACAGTCCGTGAGAAGGAACGCGGCGGAGTGAGTGCAGTTTCAGCAGATAAACTGCGCGCGTCTTTCCTCCCTTCGCTCTCAGAACGAGCCTTAAAGGTGCAGAACTTAATACCCAGCATAAACAGAACAGACAATTGGGGATACAAACATCATAAAGTCACCCTAGGACAGTATTATTTCCCCCTCATTGCTGGGGCTCATTTTCAAAGTCTCAGCCATTCCAAATAAACATATAGAAGATCTGGTAAAGTAGAGCAGGCCTTTCATTTAAGTAAGTAGGCATTAGCTGCATGAAAGCCCAGACATATGCTTACCTTTAGATAATACTGCAACCTCAAGAGATTTAACAAAATCTCTTCTATAGGTAACATAAATACATATATTGCAATCAGTGCTTTGTTATTGCTATTACCTAAACCATCTCTGGGTCCCATGTATATCCAGTTCAGCAGTCTACTTTGGATTATTAATATAACATCTGGAAAAGGTGAACACTTGGTAAACTGATAACAAAAATCTAATAATTAGAAGACATAAAATTTAAAAGGAAAAACCACCTTACATGTTAAATGCACTCCACTCCATCAGTTTTGCTTTCTACTTTAATTTTTCATCCTTAACAAGGATCACTTATTTGTCTTTGGTATTAAAAACAAATAAACAAACTAACTAACTAAAAAAACCCCCAGACTAAACCAAAAAAATCCAACAAACCCGAATATCTTACTAACCTAGCCCAGTCAGAAGTTTGGTTAATTTTGGTGAAATGTCCATAAGATTCCCTTCTCCCTGGAACTTTCTAAAATCAGCATCTGTTCTAAGCATTTAATACCAGTGGCAAATAGCTATTTAAAACTAATTTCCAAATTCTATCTTATTTCTGTAGAATCAGGAGGGCTTCCAGAGAAGCTTCCTTCTAGAAAGGCCTTGGGCCACTGGTGATCGGACAGAAAGTTGGTATTCAGCACAGGTGGTCACAGCACGGAGATAGATTACTCTAGCACAGCTATACAGCACTGGGTCGTGACAATATTTATAAGAGAGCTACAGCTTTTTCTTCAAAGTGAGTGAAAGCCTCTCCAACAACACACCATTCTCAAAACTTCCACAAGCTCTTGTCAAAATGGCAGGAGCTGCTGCTGCTATCACACGCACTCAATAGCAACATCTTGCACAAGGCCAGAAATTATAGTCGCAACCTAATTCCACCCGCCGCGCCCCCCCCCAAACAAAAAAAGAGAAAAGCCACAGTATTTTCGATTCTTTGTCTTCTAAAACTCAGACACCAAAGGACAGAAGCCATGTGGCGCGAGGTGGGGGGGGTGGTGGTGGTGGGGGTGGATGATGAGTGTGAAGGAAGGTGTGGCCTCCTCCGTCCCATCCCCCAATGGGGCTATTTAAGGAGAACAGGAATACCTTAGGCTGGCTTTTATCGACGTCGGGAACTTCAGGGCCGAGGAAAACTATCTGTCTGCACTTAGTTTTCTTAAAAAAGGTCCTACTAGTTTTGTTTTAAACTCCTTATTTTTTAAGTGTGCGAGCGCAGCCTCAGCTCCAGTGAGCGATGGTGAGTGAACGCGGAAGGGGAGCCATGCCAGGGCGGAGGGAAGTGGGATGATGCGGGGCATTTGAACGCCGGGTGGGCTTCTGCTGGGTGGTGTAGTGTCTTGGTGGGTACCTAGCGGGTAGTGGAGTGAAGAGCGGAGTAGTAACTGCTTTGGGTTCTTGGAGTGAGAAACGGGAATGCTCACGGAGTCATGTCGCCTTGAAATGCCGTGAGGGGGCTAAACCCCTGAGGGCTACTAGCATTTTAACTGTCTTGAAGGTTTTGAAACCTTACGAGTTAAGCTGTTAAGGTCAATGAAGGAGTGGATTGAAAAGCCAGGGGCTTTAGCAGGGGACCCCGTGAGTCGTCGGCGTTACAGTCTGGGGAAGGCTTGGCAATGGAAGACGCTTCACACCCGTGAACGGCCATTTTGTGACGGCGCTAACCTGGCTCCTGCAGGCCCTCCGCCTGCCCGTAGTGGTATATCCGCTGTGTGTAGGGTCCGGCAGGAACCCTTGTCGGGGGTTTGCGAACAGCTTCCATGGCCCTGAGCGCCAAACCTTCCTGCCCACGCCCCGTCGGCGCTGGGCACCCGAGGTGTGAGGATGTAAAATGGCGGCCGTTGGCGGCGGCACCACGAGCGGCGCCTCGCTCGCCCGAGGTTCCTCGGCCCAGCGTTCCTCACCCGCCAGAGCCAAGGCCCGGCGTCGCCCGGAGTGCTGCGGGCACCGTGCGGGCAGCGGGAGCTGCGGGCTCCTCTGCTCGCATCAACATGTTGCTTGCTGTTTGCTCTTTCTATTTGAGAAGCGTGATTTGCGACTGTAGCACTGACGCTTCAAACACTATACGAGTAAGGTGGTGAGATTTTTGGTGGGGGGGTGGTGGTTTTTTTTTTTTTTTTTTTTTTTTTTTTTTTTTTTTTTTTTTTTTTTTTTTTTTTTCCATTTTTTTTTTTTTTTAATAAGAGAAGTGATGCCTCGTGAGTGTCTAGGGTGCCGTGCCGTGCTGGGCTGAGAGCTCCACTTAGTGCCCAGCGGGAAGGCTGCGGTGCCAGCAGCCCTCAGGCACCGGCGCTGTCATGGAGACTGCGCTCAGAGTTCGCGCAGCGGGACGTGAGTCACCGGGTTTAAATGTCTCAATTCAAACAAACAAAAAAACCCCAGCTAATGCTTACTTTAAACAAAGAACGTGCCGAGGCCAGGGAGAAGCCTGAGAAATCGCGGGCTTGTGTGACCAAAAAAAAGTGACGGTTTTCCTCTCCTGGATCAGCGTAAAAATGAGTGATCTTTGTAACACACTTGGGTGGGTAGGTAGGTGTTTCCTCCACCTGGCCCAACGATCGTCGTTTTTCACCTTTTCTTTTGCCAGAAGTCTATAACTAGTCTCCCGACTACTGTAGGGAGGACCTTATACCAGTTTCCTCACATTAAATTAAACTTTATGCTTGCAGGAATATTAAAAAGCAAACAGATTAATTTTATCTTTTGAAGAGGGAAGAATAAAAAAACCCCGTTAATTCTGATAAGCTGAAAAACCCTAATATTCGTGACATCTGGAAATTTGATTTCAAAGCTACTTCATGAGATAAGACAAATTAGACTTCTTTTAGAGTAATTTTAAAGAGGTGAGTCATTTCAGCTGATGCTTTAATTCCAGTTTAGCCAATTCATCATTGGCAGGATTTCCCACTTGGAAATTGAGGTGGTTTAGGCTTTGGACACTGATTCAGCAGCAGTGTGAGGTCTTTGCACATCGTGTATGTAGAGTAGTCATTTATGTAGTGGTATGTTGGTAAAATTATTTGGGTTTAGATAGAGACAGTAATTTAAATTGACAAAGGTTTTCCATCACAGTACTGAAGACTTAGAAAGTGGTTTTGGAGGGAGATTTTTGGTTCTAAGAGACTTCTACGACTGCACATTTTTCATCTCCTTTTCAAGTTCTAGGAAATACATGTATTAGTAAATCACGTTTTTGTTGTTGCCCAGCTTGCCAGAATGCCTAAGCAGTCTGTTTATTCCTTCTTTCAGGTACTTAATGTATGAGAGTGTTAAATAAGTTCATGTTCTTCGAAAATTCTGCATCTTTAGTGTGAGACACTTCCATGGCAGCCAAGGCCATGTGTGACAGGCGTACCAGCAGTATCTGTGGTTACCAGCTTCCTTGCGCTCGTTCTGGCACTTGCTGGGTGCTTCTGCTGAGAACTGTTTCCTGTTGTAGGGTGCCAGAGAACTTGCACAACGAAGTGAATACCACTTCTAGCTTGCTTCACTGAAACATCTAGAAAGAAAGAAGTAGAAGAAACAGTTAGGTCAGCTTGAGGGTCCTGTGGAGTTGCCATCTCAGATTTCAGTTCAAACGCCCTATAGCTGGGTTCGCAGCCAAACAAAACCAGAATACCAGGTAGGTGCAAAACTATGCACTTCATGTTAGTCTTCCTGCCAGATTTTGAAGCACCAGTATAATTTGAACTGACAAGTGTTAGAACTACTCGTGCAAGAGGAGGTGCAGTAAAAAAAGGTGATGGCAAATCCTGGTAGTAGCGGCGTTGGTCACAAAGCTTGGTACAGTCTGGCAGAGCTACTTAAAGTAGTCTAGAGTTAAGTTTTTAAAACTTCTTGGAATAATTACTTCAGTTTTTTTCCCCAGTGAAAGGTCCATGAGTGCTATTGAAATTCCCTGCCCCTGCTGTATCTATGGGAAGCTGCAGGCATTCTGGTGTCTTAAAGTGTAATCTAGTTGACTAAAATAAATATTTCTTTTAAAATTTTTTAGGCAGCACGTGTGGAGACCCAGTGTTCAAGCGCCACGGAGGGCAATGCCTATTCAGCAACAGTCAGTCAGGGCTATGTTTTACCAGAAGGAAAAATCATGCCAAACACAGTCTTCGTTGGTGGAATTGACATAAGGGTATATATACTCTTGTAATTGTTTAAAATGGGTATAGAGTACCTCAGTGGAAAATGAAATTTTGCTCCTGTTTTGGTGTGGATTTTTTAACTTGTTTGTGGTGGTGGCCTTTTTTTTTTTTTTTTTTTCTCCTTTGTGTGTGTGCATTTGCCAGTCTTGAAGGTATTGAAATGTCATGGGAGGATTCTGGAACATGTCTTCCAAAACTAACCTTTAGTTCTTATGGTAGTGGAAAATGAGTTTTAAAAATGTTACTGTCTGCTTTAACAGTTCTAAGCAGTTGAATGTGTTTGAAGATGTTTAAGGCCTTGTTTTCTTTTAGATGAACGAAGCAGAAATTCGGAGTGTCTTTGAACAATATGGTACTGTGAAGGAAGTGAAGGTCATCACTGACAGAACTGGTGTTTCGAAGGGGTGGGTAGAATATGAGTAGTTGTTTTAAGTTGAATATGAGTAGTTGTTTTAAGTTGCTACTTCTGTGGACAGCATTCTGTAATAGGTGATATGAGCAGATACTTAGCAACACACTTGATGTGCTTAAGTCTTAATACTAACTGCAGCTTTCTGTTGTGGTGAGTTAACACTGTGAAACCAGTCAATCTATACTGCCCACAACTAAATCTATATAATCTTGCAAAGAATAGCATGAAATTTCTGACTTCAATCTCTGTGTTCAGGGAAAAAAAAGTCACTGTCACTTAACCATTGAAAACAAAGCTTAATTTGTGTGATGCTTACATAGCCAATTCTTTTGTAGGACTCTTCTGCCGGCTAGAGGAGTTAAAATCTGAGGACAGTTCAGGATGATTAAGAGAATTAAGATAGTTTATTTAGGGCTGTGGGTCTGCCCTCTCCTGACACTTGGAAATAAGTTCTAGAGTAAAACAGCCCAGACTTTTGTTTGTGTGAAGAGCGAAACTAAATATGTGAAGACTGTTGAAACAAGGGGGATTCCCTTTGAGTATATAGAAGAGTTCTGGATTACTGTGGTGAAACCCTTAAATAAGAATATGAAGGACCTTACTCTGTTGAGTTCTGGGGAAGCCACCCCAGTTTTGAGGTTATCCCTTATGAGAAGGAAGACCGGATTGTCTTGAGGTTCCTTCCAGCCCTGTTTTCATTAGATTCTGTGTTTAGATCCTAGAATATCAGTCTTTTTCTTTTGCTTCATATGTAGCAATGGAAGAGCTGAAAACAGAATTAATTTTCTGATATCCTTTGCTAGTCTGCAAAGTGAACCCTGCTGTGCAGTTAGCTAGTGTGTGTTACCAATATTGATAATGATTTGACTTATTCCATTAATGGGACACAACTGTTACTCTAATGCTCTGAAATTATCTTAATTGTATAGACCAGATAAACTAGTGAAATAAATTAACAAACCAAGAATTGCTTCCCTGACTGGACTTACGGTTCCTATAGTGCCTGCATTCTTCCAGACCTCTGTAGTAAATACAAAATTTAAAGATAAGTCAGATCTTACCTAATTTTTAAAAAACTTTTTGAGTTGCAAATACCAACAGCAGTACTCATTTTGAGTAGTTAAAATGGAAAAATAGCCCTTATTTCTATTTCATGTTATTTTAAAATCTGGCATTTAGTTTTTCATCTGGCCCCATAATAGATACTGCTAGTTAGTAGTAAATAGATTTTTAGGCTGAATCATAAACTAATGTCCTAGTTGATAATTTCAATGAGCAATATAGTGTACCTGGCATGGTGTTAACTGGTCTCGTTCAGAAGAATTTGGCTAACAATCAAATGAAAATAATTGCTGAATAGTCTCCTCTTTCTTTTTAGATATGGATTTGTGTCTTTCTTGGACAATGTGGATGTTCAAAAGATAGTTGAGGTAAGTTCTTTGTCCAAATTACTCAAAGCAGTTGATGTATGAAGGCTAGAGACAAGTTTGCAGGAGCCAAGTTACATACCCTGTTGAGTAAGTTAGGTCTCAAAGTCTAGGGCTGCCCAAAAAGCAAACTTTCTAAAATGTATACTAGTGGTAAAATCTTTATGTATTTGCTGAAACAAGAAGCAAAATTAGTTTTCAGCTAATTAGTTTTTAGCTTGGTGTGGTCAAACATCTCATTTAATTTTGTTTCTGATAGCTCTCATTTATTTATATGCTTGAAAGCCTTGAGTGTGTTTGGCCACTTGCTTTTTGTAGTGGATGATTGTCATAGAACCCTTGCGCTTTTGGCAGAAGCATAGACATTCAGTTATTGGGATGTTTTGGTTTAAGATAATTCACACTCTAAAATCTCTCGTTTAGGTTAACCAATCCCTTTCCACCAATAAGAAGAAACAAATATGGATAGATACAAGTGGAAAAACTAACAGTTTACTAATAAAGAAGGACTAGTGTAACAGTAATAGTGACTAGTTACAAAGTTGCTGAAGTCTCCTGGTCTCCCAGGGAATAAAGACAAACTTAAAATGGTGGAGTGACACCTCCCCCAAAATGATGGCCTCTGTAGTTGACTGGCTGTGTGATTCCAAAGACTAAGGGGAACATGGTGACAGTTCTCCCCCTTCTTATCTCTTCATTGATGAATGCAGCTGGTACTTGGGTCAAGGGCTAGAACTCACTAGGGCTAGAAGGATTTGCCTTCCTCGGCAGCAGACAGCCAGGCAAGGGTGGACAGTTGGGCTGCTGCAGCTCAGCCTTCGCTTCTGCAGGGCTGCTCCATGGTGGCTGCAGACAGGCAGTCACAGAATTCGCACTGAGCTAGTCCAAGATGCAAGAGAGAAACAGAAGAGAGGGGAAGAAAACCCGAAAGCAGAGCCTCTGCCTTGGGCAAAGGCCATGAGGGAAGGGAGAGCCCTCTCTGTTTGCTTCAAACTTGCCCCACTCTGCCCCAAGGTTCTGTTTTCTGGCTCCAGGGTCTTAAGAGACAGTAACAATTTCAGGCACAGATAGATGAAATAAAATAACCTTTTGGGTTACCTAGGACATAGGAGTAACAGTATCACGGAAGACAGTATTAGTTTTTTACTTAGGTCTCAGTAGTTGAAGTACATTTCTCTAGCAGTATTTGTGCATTTGATGCTACCTGGAGTGCAAGTATTTTTTAAGCCTCCTAGATTGTGCTGCAGCTGCTCCCATGTCATCATATACTTTTCCTGTAGCTAAAGCAGGAGATGAAGAGGTAGAACTGTTACAGCCCTTCTGATCTTGGGAGACTGGTATCAGAGAAGTTTTAAATTTCAGTGCTTATAACCAAATCAGTTACTTGGTTCTAATAGATTTGAGCAGGTCACAAACCACTGACAAAGCTTTTATTTTCCCTCTTTCTCTCCATAGTGAATACAGTAACTGTGAAAATAACATGTATTGAAATACTTGCCTCTTTGAAGTCTTTGCCTCAGAAAACTCCTGTGTCTCTGGAGGATGAACAGTCTCTCATTTGCTTCTGAAGCTCTTAGATAGGGAAGTAGATCAGAAAGACAAAACCAGATGGATGTGCCAGGCACAAATGTAGTGTTCTGTGATGTGCAGATGTGTTTACTGGCTATCCAGCTCTGAAAGTGGGAAGAGAACATGTTTGAATAAAGTGGAGAGTAGTGAAACTGCAGCAGGAGATCCTTGATTCTCACCAAAAGATTTTAAAAGCTTGCTGTTGCTTGATGGTATGATGACAGAAATACACAGTGACTGCTGTACTGAGCAACAGACTTCATCTGAGAACCTTTTTTCTTTTTACTGTGGATTACATTTATTATGCTACATCAGTGTGAAATGCTTGCTCTGAGGTAACAATTTCTATGGAGACC
Organism: Brachypodius melanocephalos; assembly: GCA_013398615.1. Taxonomy (NCBI): domain Eukaryota; kingdom Metazoa; phylum Chordata; class Aves; order Passeriformes; family Pycnonotidae; genus Brachypodius; species Brachypodius melanocephalos. The sequence continues at coordinate 30,401,072 of VZSR01001283.1, read as the reverse complement.
TCTTGAGTAGCATTGACATTTGAGCCACATACATTGCTGATTTTCTGTGTGTGTTTCTTCAAAACTGAAGTCTGCAGTGTTCCTCTATTTAATATTGTACTCACTGATGTGGGTTGGTATACCAGAGGTCTTGGAAGACCCAGAGGCATGTGGTGGATTTTCAGTGCACACTTGAGGTCTGCAGGTAGTGAAAATTCCTGGCATGTCAGGAAGAAACATGTTCAAGTAGAAATAATGTTAAAAAACCTGTTGGCTTTTGGAGGGGATGGAAGAAAGGAAGAAATAAGTAGGGGTGTTGTAGAGCTCAAATTATAAGCAAAGGTTACTATACTAAATCACTTCAGGCCTTATCTGCACTGAATGGTCACAGTGTTTTCTGTAAATAAACATGATAGAGCCTCTCTGTAGCTAAAATTACTTTATTCCTGTGTTGATCTGCCTGTTCAACAAGACTCTGTAGCCTTGTTCAGCCTGACAGTGTTTTTCATCTGTGTTAGATCTGTAACTGCACTCTGGTCCATCATGAATCCGTTTGCAGTTCAGAACAGAAAGTTGTCTTCTGTTTAGAGGGGGAGGCCTGTCTCCCAGGAGTTCTCGTTGTTGAGGTGGAAAAGGTAGTTGATTTTGGACACAGTAGGATTCCAGAATTAAGTGCCCAGAATCAACCAAGACACCTTCACCTGGAAAAAAAAAATCAAAAAAATCCACCTGTCAACCTAGTCAGGTTATTGCACCATTTTTCACCCCCACATATCTCTTGAATCATCTCTTCATACTGATAGAAATTAGAATGAGCAAGGGGTTTTTACTGTTATATTTCTCATTATTTTTGCAGGCAACAATAAAGTTGTTCAAAGCACTTCCTTTAGTAGAAATGGGAGAAAATTGCAAAACCCCATGTCTTCTGAAACAGGCACTTTTGTAGAGTTGCATGTGATAGAGAATCTAGACAGACTGTCTTCATCCAATACCGACTTTAAGGCTTGGTACTGCAGTTGTGCTAATAGGGTTAAACCAAGAATCTTTCACTAGAAACCTAAGACTCTCCCTTGATACTCTCATTGAGACAAGAATACTTAAACCTATGTGTATGAAACCGCAGGGTTGATGGCCCCTGATACATAGTTGCGAATTTGAGTAGTGCATGTTGCTATTAGGGCAAGTGATACATAATTTGGAAGTCTCAATGAGTAGGTAGATAGCTGAGTTGAGGATGCTGCAGGAAATCTGAAGTAAAAGGCATACAGTGTTGAGAGAGGAGACTGGAGGCTGTTAAATCTTTAAGAGTTGATGTACTGTGGTGCAGAAACAGAGTCCAGTCTCTTTGAAATCCCACAAACCTCTCACCTTGATGATTCCCAGCTTACAGAGAATAACTTGTCTTTCAGTCACAAATCAACTTCCATGGTAAAAAGCTGAAACTGGGGCCAGCAATCAGAAAACAACAAAACCTAAGTAAGTATATTTAAATAAATATATTAATATTGGAGGTATTATTATATAACAGGGTTTTATTCTTAATTATACATCATTGTCCTTGCAAATACTTTTTATCTGGTGCAGTGTGTATGTTTCAATTAAACCATGGTTCTGAATTCTATGACCTCATTTGTATGATGTTTTAATAAGAGTGAGGTTGATAGCACAATACAATAGTTAATATTGAGTTAAATTTAAGAGTCAACCCTTAGGGCTTTTCTTCAGCTTGAATTCAGATTCCTAATAAAATACATGTAGTAATGTCTTAATGCTATTCTTTATCTGTTTCAAAACAAGATTCCTGTGTGCATCCCAGACAATTAGTTCTTGGTCCTCCTCCACCACAGTTCCAGAGTGTGTGGGGTAATCAGAGTGTGGAGACATATGTGCAGCCTCCAGCCGTCATGAACCCAGTAACCCCCTATGTTCAGGTGAGACTGCTCCTGACACTGATTTTGAGTCATAATTAAGTATTTTTTGAAGGTGCAAGCATGTACAACTTTTGGAGTATGTATTGAGATTCCAATCTCATCCTGCCTGCCTGTTTTAATATTGCCTTCCCCAGTAAAAAGTACCCAACTTTGAACCACTTCAAAGGAATGCCAGCAACCTTGAAAAAATTGATTCAGTGATGTTAAACTAGAGGGAGGTACCTTTTAAGAATGAGCACTGTTGAAAGTGGAGGGAAGATTGAGTTATTATTGCCTGTCACACATATAGTTCACAAATGAAAAGTATGCAGATATTTAATGTGTTGCTGTCCTACTTCAGAATAAACAACAAAATTTAAACTGTGTTTTTGTAAACTAAGAGTGGGATCAGAAGTTCTCAGCAACTTTTCTCTTCTCCTAGCCAAACATATCCTTGGTTTTAAACTGTTGTTGTATTACAAGAACACTGTGTTACAGCATCTGCTGTTAATAGCTGTGCCCAGCACAGTATTGCCTGCAGGACATCACTGTGCTGGTACTTCAGATGAGCATTCCTACTGAGGTGTGGGTACAGTGCCTCTGGCCCGGATATGAGTCCTGTGCTGTGAGTGAACTAGATCAGGCTCTCTTTCTGCATTAGCCTCTATGATTGGGCAGTACTGACTACAAACTGATTCTGTTTTGTATATCTTAAGCAAAGAGGAAGAATAAACTTGCAGAAATACTTTCTTGCAAGGCAGAGAGCTTGATAATTGTATTCTTGCTGATGCTCTAAGTTTATTAATTTAAAAGAATTACTTCTCTTAAGTGTTAGAATCTGCCTTTAACTATTTTCTGAGAAGGTTCCAGGTAAACACTCTGTCAGAGTACTTACAGGAAAGAAATACTAGGAAATTGTCTTAATTGGAGTACTTAGTCTCCTTTGCTTCCTAGAAACAGATCCTTCAGACTACTGTACTCCATTATTTCATAGTAGTCTGCTTCTGCTTCAGATCTACTTCTCAAAGTTTATGGCATGACTTGCACTTCTGAAATGACTTGAAAGATCACTTACAAGCAGAAATAGGATTTTTAGATATATAAGGCACTTAGAATCTCACTTTGTAGGCATTATTAGTGCCTGAAGTGCTGAAGCATGCCCCATGGGAAATCTAAGGATTGCTTTTAAATAGAGAGTCTAGTCTGCACAGGAATTGAAATAACAGTGTAACTTCTAAAAATGTTCTCCTTGCTCCTGGCTAATATCTCTACAAATATCATACTTGTCTCTTGCTTCAAACTTCCATTTCTTAAAAAAAAGCTTTATTTGCAGCCCTATCCATACAGTTCATCACCAGCTGTACTGCTAAAGCAGCAAGTTCCCATAGGGTATCAACCGGCTTACAACTATCAGGTATGTAAGGTTTTAGTAGAAGCAGAAAGGCTGTTGGATATCTGACAAAACTGGAATGAAGTGTTAACTGGAGTCTGATCTTTCTGTGCTTCTCATTCCTTGAAATTTATTTTCCTTCCATTCTTCACAGCTACCAAAGCAAAAACAAAACAGTGATGAAAACTGTTGAGTAACTTAGCATGCTTTTTTCTTTTTATAGTTTCATTGGTTTTTTTTCTTCAATATACAGTGATAAAACAACTTTCAAATTTGAAAAAAGTACATGAGTTAGTAGAGCGTGTGGGAGGGAGGTTTGCATTTGTACATGCTGTAGTGTGGGGTGTAGGTATTTAGAATCAGAATCTTATCAGATGCTACAATGGTTGATGTATATAAATGGGTGATGTGCTCTTGCACTACAGAAACCCCAGAGAAGGTGTTTAGCTGATAGTGGAGTTTGAACTCACAAGTGAAATGTGTGGTTAAGTCCTGTTACTGATGCTAAACTAGGAGTAACTGGAAGCTAAAGGCTTTTGAGATTTGTTTTCAATGTAGGTACTTTGGTTTCCCTTATTTTACTAATATTTAGAAATATTTTAATTTTTTTTAACTTGGAATGAGAAGGAGATAGTCTTAGGTCCAGCAAGATACCTTATTTATTCAACTATGTATTAAATAATTGTTTTGTGAAAAATCCAGACGTGAAATGCTTTAAACAGTGGCTCCTATAGAGTAGTTACTTGTCTGTGTTGGAAATAAATGAATAAAAGGTGATTTTTGTCCAATTTTTGTTTAAGGCTCAACCACAGTGGCTTGCTGGGGAGCAAAGAAATTATGTAATACCTCCAACTCCGGTAAGCCTCCAAAGTTAGACTTCTGAAACTGTCTTCTTATATAGCACATTGTTTTTACAGCTCGATACTTTAAAAAGGGTCTGTTGGTTGTCTGAATCTGTGTAATCTGGTCTACAAAAATCTGTAATAGCTGATGAGTGTATGTAGTTGTTCAGAATTTCTACTGATGTGATGCTTTTTTGAGTTACCTGGCAGAACAGATCTGCCTTTTTTTGGACATTCTACATGTTCTAGTCACAGAAGTCTGGAATTTTAACGAAAATGAAGATGGTTTTTCAGAAAAAGTTGAAGGAAAAATAAATTGACCTGATGTACAATCTTGTTTTTTAAATTTAAAAAGTCTCCATGTTCTTTGCAAATACTGATGAATTTTTTGGCTCCTTTCAACAGGTTTTAAAAATTTTCTCAGGCTGCTATAAACTGTAGATGGTGCTGCTGGCCTGTAAAAAATTCCTTGCTGTCTGTGACTTAATGCAAGTAACCTTTCCATGAGAAAGGGGAAAAAATACTCTATATTTGTTTAACCACGTCGGAATTCAAACTTGCCCCCTGGGCATTTTTGTGTTCTTTAGGTATATTTACTAACTGCAGTTTTGATTAAGCGTTTAACAGCTGTAATATATAATTTTATTCTGAATGGTATTCTTTTTCTGAGAGCTATCAGAAGTCATCAAAATATTGATTACACTATTGGCTTGAAATAATTTTTTAATAACATCCATGAATGTGATACAGCCATAGTGTATCACTTTACAATTCAATGGTAGCAGGTAAAACTGTTTTTAGAGTAGGTGTGCATGGGGGTTTCACTGTTAAATGCTACAAGCTTGATTATAGGAGCAGACAACTGTTCTAGAACTATCTCAGTTAAGTAACTCTTAAGTATCATTCTTAACTGTCTTAATAAAGCAGGTCATGACACAGTATTTCCCCCACTCATGAAACTTACCAAAACTGCAAAGATAAAAGTTGGCACAGTTTATGGATAGATGAGGATCATCTCTCTGTGGACCATAACTGTGCATGTTTTACCAGTGTTACTGAAACATTGTAATACTTAAAAATTCTACAGGTGTATACTTCAGTAAACTATCATGGCACTGAGGATCAAGGATTTATACAGATGGAATGTGCTGTTCCAGAGCCCACGCAGTTACCTAACAGCCCACAAAAGGTAAAGTGCTTTCTCAAAACTTAAATGTTCTTTATCATAAATGGCCATTCCCAGAAATTTGCACATGAGGGTTATGTAGCTTTATCAAGGGCCTCAGACAGGTATCCTAGAAATCAAGGTTATAGTTGCTACTTTGAGCCAGTTGCTAAGTCCCATGTATCTGATTTTTGTGTATAACTTCAGAAGTCTCACATTTTTCCTTGTAACTGTTGATGCTTGTTTGCCCTGCTGAGGGCTGGATAAAGTGTGTGTTCTACTTGATTAAGTCTACTGACAAGACTTTGCCTAATCTGTGGAAATTACAGGCACTAAAAAAGTAGATTTGGTAGCACTGCCTGCTATCTTAGGTAGATTTATTGTAAGATTCAAGTGTCTTGAGTTGGTAACTTTCTCCCTTTCTCACTGTTTTGTGGAAGGTGGCCCCCATTTAACAAACAGTTGGCTTTGAATTCAGTTTCCTAAAGGAGAAATTTCACTTCTTAGCTGTCAGCCTAATCCACAAGAGCAGCATGTCACTGACTAGAATTGTTACACTCTAACACTGAAGTGGGATAATGAGTTACTAATATTAAAAGATTAGTGGGGGAGAAAAAAATTACAAATACCTTAGGGAACACAAGGCAGTTGAGGAATCCTGATTGCAAAGTAAACCCTGTGATACACTAGTAATTAGTAATGCCCTAACTAGGAAAATCAGTACTGATGCACCTATAACTGTATTTCAGAAGTCTGTGGACAGGGGCATGCAAACAGTATTATCCTGTCTGTCTAATCCTGAGAACCAGCTGACAAATGACTTTGTATCACAAGACAACAATGTAAAGGTATGTAGTGAAAACAAAATTATATCCCTGAAACATAGCTGACTTTCAATGTGTTCACCTACAGGATACCATAAAAATGAAGGGATTCCTATTTGTGAATGCCACTTGAATTTTTTCTTCCTTGTACATCCTCTTGAGATGTATGGGTTTGGCTCTCAGTTGTTTAATGGTGGAAAGAAGTGCTGAAATTGGATTCAGTGGGTTTAATCAGGACAGCATTAAAAAATTGCTGAACAATCAACTAATGAACAATTAGAGTATAACTCTGGCTAGTCATTTCTCAGTGTCGTGACTGAAAGCAGTAGGTTACTCCCTAGCTTGGAGAGAGGATGTTGAGTTTAAACCTTGATAGTCTGTTCAGTGAATTGGCTACTGTGGATGGTGGCTAGTTACTTTGTCTCTGCTTTCACCAATAAATTGTAGTCCAGGTTGGTAGCTGGTAGTCATTTTTTTGCTGTATGTGTTTAGCCTTTGTAGATTGGCAATTAATGATTACATTCCAAGTCCTGTGTAATTTAAGGTTGTTAATTTCTAAGACCTTGCTTCCTTTTTGTGAAAGGACAGAGATGCGAACTAAACAGATGTACTCTGAAACAGGAATGCGGAAGCGGTTTTGTCAGTTTTGGCGAGGGATGAATAGAGTACAGGGTGTCTGGAGATAGTTTTCATGAAACTTTGGTTGCTTTATTCTGATTAATTGAATTTTTTTTTCTTGTCCTCTCTTCTATCCCATCCCAGGAGAATAAAACATACCACTTGAGAAAAGGAAGGACAGTACACAAAAACATTTGATCAACAAAGACTTTGAAGCCTCTAAATTAACTAGATGGTACTATAGTTCAATTTAGTAATACAGAGTGTAATATTTCTCAGAGTTACTTAAAGTTATGTTTGTGCTCATGTTCTACCTGTTTTGATACTGTTGTTGCTTGAGTAGTTTGAAGTTGGAAGTTTTAAGAATTGAGAAACTTCAGTGCTACTGTTTGTGTGCTTTCCCTGATAAATGACTGGAATGTTAGAGAGTTTGTTTGCTGTTTGTGGATTTTTCTCTGAGCTTTAAGGTACAGTTTGCCTATTACACATGGTTTTTTGTTAAATACCATTTGACTCATACTGACCAGTTAACTCCTGCAATTTAAAAATGGAAGTAGTTATTTGCCCAAGAGAATATATTTTAAGGCTGAGTTCTTAAATCAGTGCAAAAGAAGATGAGAAGGTGTAACTGAGCTGAAGCCCTGTAAGTCCTGGTTGCCTTTAGATGACATAATCAATGTGATTATGTTCATTGATGACAGTCTATGTACCTGCAGTCTTAAGCATCACTACTATTTTTGGGTAAGTAATGAAGAGAATCCTAAAATTCCCATATGTAACTTAAAATGTAAGAATGTTATCTGTATTGGACACTGTCAGCCAATACAAGATTTTTTTACTGGAAAAATCTTAGCAATACCTGTATTTTAAACTTCTGAGAAAATACTGCACTTAAATAAGCTTTTGTTATGTGATGTAAACTGTTAATCAAAGAATATGTGTATGACTGTTTTAATATAAATCATGTAGATTTTAGGTGTGTATTGTGAAACAGTGAAATAAATTTTTACTTTGCTGTGGTTTCCTAAATTTCTGGTGTGACAAATCTAAACAGTAACTCGTTTAAGCTGTTAACAACTTACTACTCTGTAAGATTTCCAGTTATTATAAATCTATAGTAACAAACCTTCATTTTGTGTAGATGCTAGCTGAAGTTTCAAAAGAGTAGAATTGAGAAAAGAGAACAGTCTTGTATGTTGGGTCCTAGCTTGCTTTTTTTCTCCTCAAACACTTCAGTCTCTCCAGACAATAAAAGAAAACTGTGTGTCTCTTGTTAAGAATGTATATGTGAGGCTGTTTAGGACTGCATGTTCAGTTTCAAATTTCCAGAAGGTTTAGAGGTAGTAATGGCTAGGCAAAGACTTAGTCAGAAATACGTGTCAGTGAAATATCTAGAAGGGAACTGGATATGTAAGGGAATATGGCTAGAGTAAATGTCCAAGGACTGCTTGTCAGGAGTGTTCTGGATAAAACTGTTGAAGGAGAGTGGGGGAGAATAAGTTTTTTTGAGCCACTTTATGCAGCTTTGTACCAATGTTGTGATAGCATAAATTAACCTGGAAAAAGCAGAGCCCATACCAGTTTCTCTACTCACTGTTTCATGTTACTGAAGATAGTATTAAATGTTCCCATGATACTGATTGCCATGTTTTTTTTCAGACTGTTTTAAAGATGGTGGCTTGATTGTGCTTAACTTGTTAGCAGATCTTTTGCAAGGGTTTTTCTTTTGAATCAGGACCCTGTCCTTTCCAACTTTCAGTGTCTAAACAGCCTGCATGTGCTTTAAAAGCTCTGATGTCAGTTTATTGATAAAAGGTAGTTGTTTATTAGCAGATGTAGATTTCTTTTTGGCTTGATGTTTTAGGTTGGCTAGGTTGCCTCAGGCCTTACCTGAGATTTTCTGTTGTAGCTGTAAGAAAACCAAGGGCCCTGTGCATAGCTGTCTCATTGAAGAGTCCTACCACCAAAAGAAGGGATTAAACCAGAAGATGCCTATACAAAGTGCATGTTTTCTGTTTATATGACTGAGTGTTAGGCACAGGACCCTCTGGTGAGCAAGTTGATTGTATAGTGCATTTGAAATGGTCACACTAGATTCTTAGAGGCATGCTGAGCAGTTTTATCACAGGGGAATAGCCAAGGCTTTGAGTACCATTTTTTTTCTTTCCATTAGATCATGTTGTGCTGGTTCTGCTGGCTGCTTACCTGTAGATAACTGATTTTTTTCTTTAGGTATAACTAAACTGATGCATTTTTAATATTCTTTTGAAATACTCTGTAACACATAACAAAGCATAACATAAAACCAATAGGTAAATCTTTCCGGTTGCATTCAGAAAGTTGGAACATCTATTTAATATTGCTGTGGCTGAAGGTATTTCCAAAATCAGTGCATGGCTGGAGCATTTTGTAAATTTGTTCCCCTTGTATTCTCAAATCAAGTGGACCATGTTAACTGAACTATCAGGAGTAGTGAGTCCTTGTGCATCTGCATTTGCTTGTACACAGTATGGACATTCTGAGAGACTCAAAAGCTTTGGGTGTACTTGAACATTAAGTCAGCTCTTTGTCAAAAGAAACATTTGCCTAGACAAGATAGAAAAATACAATGCTTGCATTTAATTGGTATTCTAGAGCTATGACACTTGGTTTGTTATATGGTTCTTGCCTGAAGTACCCCAGTTTGCTGTTTGATTGCCTTTTTGTATCTTTTTACACACTTTGCCACCTGACAGAATTATTCTTGGAATGAGACAGCCAGACAGATGGTATTCTTGGATCTCCATTAGAATGATTGTCTGGCACAGACACTAATTTCCTGTCAAAATGGAAATATTTTTTCCTTCTAGGTATTTGTGTGCTATACCAAGTTGCTAAACTATCTTAATCTAAAGGTGGTGTGATCATTGATTGCTACAAAGAAACAAAAGGGTTTTCCCTTTTGTATTTCACAGGATTTTCTTTTGTATAGCTTACTGAAAGACTTTTAAGACCTCACAGGTCTATACTCTATATTCCTTGCAGGCATGACTTTCTAGACCAATATTTTAGAGGAGATGTATAATTTAAAAATATAATGTCTGCCCACTTTGCGTTGCTAAGAAAGTTTAAAAAAAAGTGATCCAAAGCTATAAAGAGATGTGAAGTTTCTTCAGATAGAATATGCATCTCAAAAACCCTTAAGTCGCTTTACAACCCAAATAGATTCTTACTTCCTACTTTATAATTTCTGCTTTAAAATTTGGGCTGAACCATGGGAGACACTCATCCTGTAAATTCTTTTAAAGAAAAAGGCCCCAGCTGAGTTAAAAAAGGTCTTTGTATTGTCCCAGTGACTATTCAAGCTTCAACTTTGGTGAATAAATGTAAAGGGCTGGTTTGTTTGTGGTGATTTTGTGTTTGGTGGGAGGGGTTTGTTTTTGGGTATTTGGGGGTTTTTTTCCTGAGTAGTGCAAACTTCTGTGTAGTGGTTGCTCAAGACAAACATGAAAAGCTTTTTCTACTCCTTCACCTTAAAGTTGTGGGACTGTAGAAAGTACAGAAATGAGGGCAGGATTTATATTTAAAAACATGTTGCTGTAGAATATTTATGCTGCTAGTCCAAAAGCAATTACTGTATGGATGGTTTTCCTGATTTTAATGATCTCAAAATTTCGTAATATATAGTCAAATAAAGATGCATGCTGTCATTAATACATTGCTGATGTAGTGGGGTATTAGAAGTACCGTTTATAAGACAGTACTGAAGTGTCAGCAGTACCCCTTCTCAGGGTATGTCTATCATGCCTTTTTAAGCCTCTGTTCACCTTTTCCTGTAAGTAAGTGTCCAAATTTGTTTGAACTACTTGGTGTTTATACCAGATGACCTTAAAAGATCTTTTCCAACCCAAACTGCTTTATGATTCTGTCAAGGAATCTGCTTTCCCCTACCCCATTCAAGATCACTTTGGATTTAACCTCCTTAGGCTCTCTTAAATTGAGAAGAATGTTTTGCTGTGTGGTGCCTTTTTTGTCTAGACCAAATCTAACCAAATCTCTTCTCCCCTGTTACTTTGTGCTTGTTCCTCCATAAATGAGTGTTCAAAGAACTTTTAAACTTCTTGTAAAGTCTTCCTAGAACAATTTAGAATTAAACCCACCAATTGAAATAGAGGTTGTCTTCTTTTCCTGGGAGAGAATTTGTATTTAGAACTGTAAATTAATTTGTGGTTCACTTCATAGGATGGCTTGGGTTCAAACGGTCATAGTGAACCCCCTGCAATGAGCGGGGATAGTTCAAGTAATTGGGAGCCCTCTCCACTCTGACCATAAATGTTCCTGGGGTGGGACATCACCACTCTGGGCAACCTGTTCTGGTGTCTTAAAGACCTCGTGGAAGAAAATGTCTTCATTCTGTCTGGTATAAATCTGCCATCTTAATTCAAAACCATTACTCCTATTACAACTCGCCCTACTAAAATGTTTCAGTCTTCCTTACGAGTTTCCTTTAGTACTGGAAAGCCCCAATAATGTCTCACTGGAGTCTTGTCCTTTCTGGGGTGAACAATCCTAGCATGCTCTGCCCATCTTCATAGGAGAGGTGCTCCAGCCCTCTGACCATCTTTATGGCCTTTCTCTGGACCTGCTCCAACAGATCCATGTCTTTCCTGTGCTCAGTACTCCAGCTGGGGGATGCAGTACTCCAGGTGGGGTTTCACCGGAGTGGCAGAATTGCATCCCTTGGGGAGAAAGGGGACCAACAACCCAGTGTTTTGGCCTGTAGCGTTAGTAGGGTTATGTACTGTGGAGTGTTGGGCAGCCACCCAATTTTTAGCATAAGCTGATGTTATTATTCCTGAATGTAAGGCAGCAGTTAAACTATTAAAATGGGGTTAGTGGCTCCTGTATACCACAGAAAGCTAAATTATGCCTTTTATAACACATGTAAAGAGGATCCTACATACATATGGTGAAGTAATCATATAGAAGTGTGTTCTGAGCACACAGTTTAATTCCTAGCTTTTAGGACAGTGAGGCAGGGAATAAAATAGGAATTGGTCAGAGGCCATACACTAAATCAGTCATTTAGGTTGGAAAGGATGTTTGAGACCAGTGAGTTCAGTTCGTTAACATAACACTGCTGAGTCCAACAACAGTCTCCCCAAATGTCACATCTCAATGCCTTTAAGAATGGTGACTGGACTGCTTTTTTGGGCAGCCTGCTCCAACACTTGACAGCTCTTTTTTGTGAAGAAATTTCTTCTGAATATCAAAGCTGAACCTCCCCTGGCAAAATCTGAGACCTTTCTTCTTGTCCTGTAACTTATTGCTTGGGAGAAAAGGTGAACCCCCAACCTCCTCTGTTGAGTGACAACGTCTCCTTTTCACAAGGCTAAGCAGCCCCAGCTCCCTCAGTTATTCCTCATCAGACTTGTGCTTCAGCCTCACCAGCTTTGTTGCCCTTTGGACATGCTGTGGGTGCTTCATTTTTCTTCCAGTGAGGGGTCCAAAAGAATGCAGTATTCAAGATGTGGCCTTACCAGAGTCCAGTACACGGAGACAATTGCATCCTGGATTTGGCTGGCCATATTTTGTGATACAAGCTAGGATGCAGTTGGCCACCTGGGAACACTGCAGGCTCATATTCAGGCCCTGTCTAGCCCATATGTGATTATCAGGTAGGTTTCAAGTGTGCTGCAGGTGGTGTTTTCATTACAGCCATCAGAGGGCTCTCACATCCAGGCCTACATAAGACTGGCTGTAGCTTTGAAATGTCAAAGAGCAATTGCACTGAAAACATCACTGATCAAGGTGTACATGCTTACAGCATACAGACAAAAAGCTTGTAGTGTAAATAAGATTTGCCTTAATGCTATTTATTGTATTTATTTTGAGCAATTGTACAGAATTGATTTACCTAGAATATCGTGGGGAGGACCCCCCAAAGTAGGTATTCTCCTTTTTGTTAGATGTTGTACTTGTGCAGATAAAAATTACCAATACAGCACTAAATGTTAGGAATGTTAACTGAAGCTGCTTGCTTGGTACTCCTGATTTTACTTTCAGTAGAATGGAGGTCTATATACATAATTAAGCAACCTATTTACTAAATCTCTTCTAGGGAAAAATGTTGCAATGATGGATTGTGGTTTAACCCCAGCTAGCAACTAACTACCTCATAGCTGCTTGCTCTCCAGGGGGATCAGGAGATAATTATTAGAATGGTAGCTAGAAAACTTGTGGTTTGTGATAAAGGCCTTTGTAAGAGAAAAAGCAAAAGTCTTGTGCACAGGCAAAGCAGAACAAGGAATTAATTCACTTCTTCCCGTGAGCAGGCAGGTGTTCAGCTGTTTTCAGGTAAACAAGGCCCATCGCATGTAACAGTGACTGGGGAAGACAAATTCCATCACTCCAAATGTCCCCCACTATTCCTTCATCCCACTTTATAGACTGAGCATAATGTCCTTGTGGTCTAGAACATCCTTTGGTCAGTTGGGATCACATGTCCCTGCTGTGTCTCCTTCCAGTTTCCCATACACACTCAGTCTCTTTGCTAGCATGGCAGTACAAGAAGCAGAAAAGGCCTTGGCTCAGTGTAAGCACTGCTCAGCAATAATGTCTCTATTACCAGCATGCTGTTCAGCACAAAACCAAACCATCCTCATGCTAGCCATTGTCAAGAAAACTAACTACACGCACCTTTATTGGTAAGACACTTTCTGTAAATGCTGGATTCCATGTGTTTTTGACAGTTAAATACTTGTTAACAGTATTCATAAAACATAAATTGCCAGTTGTGCTTATCTCACTGTTGTGTTGGTTATTCCCTGACTTAGGAGAAAGACTCTGAAATTACTTGTTTTCTTAGGGGACTTGAGATACTTTCATTAATTAAAAGTGCAATTGTGTTAACAGGTTTTAAATGTAGATTTTTCAAAGTAAGATAAAAATGGTCAATAGTGGTGAAGTTTCCAAAATGCTATTTTAGTGTTGTTTCCTGTTAGTAGATGGTGAAGTCTGGGCTGATGAGCTTTGTTCTGCTGTGGTTTCCTGAACTCAGAAAGGGGCACAGCACCTCAGAATGCCAGGCTTTAGAAGCTGGGCAGCTGCTGTGCTGTATGACAGCTCACACCAAAGCCTGCTTTTTACACTGAGACAGTACTAAATGTGGCTGCTGGCCTGAAGGAAGCCTGGAAAAGGATTTTTTTACTTCCCATCCTATATGTAACTTGATTGTATCTCTTCAGCTTTTAAAAACAGCCTTTTAGGCAATTGATTCCATGAAGAAATACCTGTAAGAGATTCAGGAGCCTTGAGCTGGTTGAATAGTAGAGTGAAATAAAAAATAATCCTGGAACTGACACTTTAGCAAATCCTTCTGTGTTCAGGGAAAAATCTCTGTTCCTCTGTAAATTCAGTGCCATTGCAGAAACAGTTCATGTCTCAGCATAGCTGAGCAGGTGTCTACAGTCTCCATTTCCCTAAGCTTGGTGGGGAATTGAAGCACATCCAATTCTGAAAATGCTCTTATTCATGCTTTCTCAAACTCATAGCAGGCCTTAAAAGTCAGGCCAGCATTAACTGCAAGTAGAGCTTCTCCAGGCAAGTGAAATTTGGTTAAAAAAGTGAGCAGTTGACTGTACTCATTCTTTAAAATAAGCTTTAAAACTGCTCTTTCAAAGAGCATTCTCATAAATAAATGAGACTGAAATATTTTTACATTTTATGCCTTGACCTTGGTCCTAGACTGTGTGATCCATTTTTGAGAAACTGTGCCTGAATATAACACCTGAATATAACACAGATCAGTATGGTGGCTGAGCTGGGTGCAGATGAAGGTGTAGGAATTCTTACAAGCTAAAAATACACGAGGAGTTCACTGGTTTTGTATTATTTCTTATTCACATTATGCTTTGTAATACTTCAGTGTGATCAGTCTGGCTCATGTCTGGTTTATAACCATCTCGGTTCTATTTCTGCCTGTTAATCTTCACACTGTGGTCGACCCAGCTGTGCAGTCCATCTTGTACACGGAATGGTACCAGTTGCCATGACAGCATATAGCTACCTACTGCTGGCAAAATAAGAGGCGTGTGACTTCTTTGGGAAGTGTCACCATGTCATTTAGTCGTCAGCCAGCAGGTGGTGCATTAAGCTAACAGAAACCTGCCAAATACTGTAATTATAAAACCTTTCTCTTGGAGACCACTACGGTTTGTCCTTTTTACAATAAAAGCTGTCCACTGCAGCATGTAGAGATTCTTTTTTTGTTACAAAATATAGCTGTAAGAAATGCAATGAGAAGGCTTTGTAGATTGCCAAAAACTGTTAGGAGTTGTAGTAGGTTTGGAAGAAAGGCAGGGTTTGTGAGCAGGTTTGACATAGGTTGAAGGTATGTCATCAGGACAGAGTTGGATATTCTTTAGGGAAGCAGATCAGGTAAATTTTAAACATGGATGTATTCCTTAGCTGAAAAAATCCATCAGCTTATTAGTAACTCTTTTCACTTCCTTTCTTTATTCTACAGTGCTTACAAGTCAAATCCTTAAATGAACTCGACAGTATTTCAAAGGATTATAAGTCAGAAAAGATTGTTTTTCTTTTCTGCTTGCAGGTAAGTCTAGTTTGTTCTACAATCCCAAGAATTTGACAAATACAAAACAACAGAAAGAAAAGCCTGTAGAGATACCCAAACTCAGTATATTTTGAATCTACTCATTTATCCACCTTCTTTGTTCCCTTTATTACAGCGGTGTTGAAATGAGTAAGAATATGGACCACTTCTTTAAACTGGATACTTAATCTCTCTGTTCTCGTAAATGGAACACAGTAGTTGCCAATGAGTGGGAACTCAGACGTGGTTTACCCTTACTGCCAGTGCTTGGTGTTACCTGCTGTTTCCAGTGTTTCCTAGGACCAGATCCCTCTTGGTTGGTTGGAGGAGGGGTAATGGTTATCCAGCAGAAATTGTGGATAACTTAATTTTCAGCTGCTATGTCTGCTTCCCGTAGGGAACTCTGAGCTCTACGGAATGTTTGCTTTCTTGGATGACATTTTAAAATATGAATGACACTTTATGATAGAGTGTTATGAAGCCAGCAGTGAACAGCGTAAGAAAAAAAGATTTAAGGTTCGCTTACATATTTGTTTATCTTATTACAGAAACAACACTAAAGAAGTGAAAGAATAATAAAATATTATTTTGCTGAGTTGCCACATTTGCTAGAGACTCTTCAATAGTCTTAGTTAAGAATGATTGTATGTGTCCAGATCAAGGTTTGTCTAGTTCAGTATTGTATGTCATTATTGGAAACCTGTCTCTAAAGGGAAGAGTAAAAAGGCAAAAAATAGATCCTTGAGAACATGGCTCAGCTTCTAGTAGCTTGTGTCTGAGGTTTTCATCTTGACTTTTATTCTTTCTTTTGGTCTATATTGAAGAGAGTAGCAAGGTAGGCTGTACTAGAGTATTTTGTCATAATGTCCTAAACTGCTGTTATAAATAAAAAGAATAGTATTTGCTGCATGAGTCCAATATGTTTTCATCCTTGCCTTTAAGACATAGTAATATTTTAACCTAAATTACAATCCATAAAATTGTAACAAGCCTGTTAAAAAAAATGAACCCAACTTCTTTCATAGACCATTAGGATTCTTTAACAGATATTTTGCCATAGTGAGTGTTCTGAAAAGAGCTTAAATTCTGTATGAAAAACCCCAATCCTGTGATGGAACTGCCTAAATAAAACACAGTAATTAGTAATACTATGTACCTGCAGGTCTCCAGAAGTACTGTGTTGTGAATATGATCGTTTCAGGTTCTGTGTACATGCTGCCTAAGCACCCAAAAATATCCTCTATGCAGAATTAGATGCAGCTCCTTAGGCCACATGACAAGTTAAGTCAGGAAGGTCCTAGGGTCCTAGTGTATGTGATGAAGTATTGCCTGAATAAGATTTTTGTAACAAATGTAGGGGACTTTCCTGGCTAATGATGACTCTGTGTCCTGAAGCTTTGAGTTTTGGTGACAGATCCTGTTACAAGCTACTAGAGTGGTCTCATTCCAAGTGGCAGGGCCCTGTGTTTTGGTGGGAGGTGATGTATTACCTCAAACCAGCCTACTTGGCTCATAATGTGCAGCTTCAGAAACTATGAAATTTGTGTTTCTGTGTCTTTTTCCTCACATACGTACAAGCTAAGGATGAAACAGAATTGTATAATAGTACTGTTAGTTATTTTGGAAAGAATGCTTTTCATTTGGAAAGCAGATGTGTCAAACTTAATTAGAAACAGAATTCTATCTTAGGTTAAGGACAGGGGCAGTTAAGGGAATTGGCCAACATGCCCATTAAGTGCCCCTGGCAAGGCTGTGTGGGAAAGAGACAGAATCTCTGTTTTTCCTCATACAACAACAAAGTTTATTTTACTTTTGTCTGAATTAAGTAACATGGGGAGTTAAACTTCCATTTATTTGACCTATTAGGAAACTGAAGTTTGCTAACTTGATTTTTTTTGATACTACATTTCAGAAATCTTATTAACTGCTCTTTCAGTCTTTGTGCTCCACTTCATACCTAGTGACAAAGAGAAGGTGGAGCTGGTGGGAAAAATGCATTGCTGTGGCTAGTCACAAATGCCACTAGTGTTTTCTTACTGTATTTTTATGTGTCACAACAAGGATATACTTTATATATTTATACTTATAACTGTAAGGTCAAGGACAGAACTTGATGGTTTTGTTTTTCACTGTTCCCCAAGTGCACTGCATGGCAAAGTCTAAAGACTTGCAGCATGTTTTTTCACCTTACCATTCCAGAAAACTAAAATACCAGAAAATTGGCAAAAAATACCAATCTTTGCAGTTGCAGAAAGTTAGTTAACTAAAATATTTATTAGTACAAATGCACAGGTTTGTTTTGTCTGTATGTAAATGCTAATGAATACAGACTCCACATTTGTCTTGTTTGAATGCTACTCACTTTGTTAATTCATCATGTGCTCAAGCAGTTTCTTTTCATCACCATTGGCTTTCTCTCTTTGGTATCATAAAGTTCTTCATGCTGAAATCACTTTCTTAATGGAAGTGCCTAGATTAGTATGATTTTACAGTTTTCAAAATCTAAAAGTAATCCATAGGTACTCTGCTGATGCTTTTCTATTGATAATTGAGTCTCTTTGGAGCAGACTTTTCTGTCCTGCACTGTTACTTCTAGTTGGATCTAGAATAGAAAGTGCTCTTTGGTACGTATTATTTACACTGCTGCTTAGGAGTCTGGGTTAGATCATGGTCCTTGTTCATGTTCTGTCTTGTCAAACTTTATCTTATTAGCTATACCTGATCCAGTTACACAGAGATCTGAAAAGATTTTACTGTGGAGAGTGAACTAATGTTTAAATAATTTTTGGTCTGAGAAGTTTAAAGAAAACTTAGAGGTAGGGTAGTTGAGGCCACAGTGATACTTCTGGTGAACAAAACAATGCACTCAGAGTATACAGTTCATGTGCAGTGCAACTTCTGTGAGATCCTAAGTTTGTGGAAAGGATTAATTAATTATAACTTACTTTTTCATTCATTTTTCAGATTTTTTCATTAAATATTGAATTTCCTAGGACTGTATCTACTAGAGTTTATTCAGATGATAATGAAGCAAACTCTTCTCACAAGTTATTACCAATAAGGCTAGAATCAAGTGTTCAGAACAGTAAGATTGTGAGCCATTCTTGTCTTTTGCCTTGTCTAGTTACTGTTTGTGCCACTGGAACAGCTGAGATGCTGCAAATACCCATCTACAACTTCCTCAGGAGGGGAAGTGGAGATGCAGGCACTGATCTCTCTGGTGACAGTGACAGGACCTAAGGGAATGGCATGAGGCTCAGTCAGGGGAGGTTTAGGTTGGAAAAGATTCTTCACTTAAAGGGTGGTTGGGCACTGAAACAGGCTCCCCAGAGAAGTGGTCACAGCACCAAGCCTTGTCTGAGTTCAAGAAGTTTGGACAACACCCTTGGGTACATGGTGTGATTCTTGGCCCTGTCCTATGCAGGGGCAGGAGTTGGACTTTGTTGACCCTGCTGGGTTCCTTCCAACTCAGGATATTCTGTGATTCTACAAAATTAATGAAATACTACTTTTCTGGAGTGTATCTTACTTATCCATCTACTAGAAAGTTAATAGACTATTTAACACTTAGTAAAAATTGCATGAATTTTTGCATTATTTAAAGTGCCTGGTTGTCTAGGCATTTGTAATATTAGTGAAATCTCTCAAATGAGAATCTCAGCTGACCTCATTAGTACAGCTGGGCACCAGGTATCTGGTAAGTGGAAATTTGCAGCTTGGGAAATTCTAATGATTACTTTCCTTTGTATGTGATTTAGCTTAATGCAATGGAGGAAGGGCAGAATGCAGTGATTTGGTCATAGTAATCTTAAACTACTGGAATGTTCAGAAACAGAAATATGTATGGATATGTATCTAATTCCTTATTGATGGTACTAAGTAGTGCTTAATGTGGATATCTAGAGAAAGGAAAAGGTACATAGTCTAGCTCCTTGAGTAATTTAGTGTTTCGTGTTAGCATAAGTTTTAGCTTTCTGCACTGGCTTATAACTAGCTGACCTTTTGTAGAGGGCTTTCACTTGCAGGTTTTCAGAGCACCTATGCAAGAGAAACAGCTTGTGTTCTGTAATCTGAACAGGTCATAGCTTCTCTCATGCTTGTTAGAATGGCCCTTCTGACAAGGAAAATTTGGCCACTGTTTTTGTTACATTGAGCAGGAGCAGCTTCAGTGCCAACTTGATAGAGCAGTAAATCTCTCTCTCTCTGTTTTATATGCAGCCATTTGGGGGCATATCTCTCCTGTTTCTGAAGGTTCTTCTACAGCTTGGATTAAACCAAAATTATTAATGAGATGAGAATATGAAATCTGTGTTATCTGTCAGATGTGTACTAAAACATTAAAGAAAGGCAAAATAAATAGGAATGAATTAAATAAATTGTCAGGAATTCTTAAATGTAGCCACAATTTCCCTCTTGCTCCTACAGAGGCGTATCTTGTCAGTAATGATCATGTGAAAACTTACATCCACACAATGTTATATAACTATATATAGTCTTCAGAAATTTATGTCCATAAATGCATTTTAGGTTTCAAGACTATAGAAAGCAGTTTTCAGAAAGAGCTTCCAAGCAGAAGACTGATCATTAATTAGATCTAGCCTCTGCAGCTCCCTAGTAGTTGCTTTCAAATGAACAATAGAAGCACTTCAATAATAATAATAATACTAATAAAATTGCCCTGTGCCATTAAAATGTGGTAGTGGTAGGACTCATGTTCAAGTTAGTCTCCTTGGGAAATAAAATGTGAGTTATTTTCAATAACTAATGGGGCTAAAATTGTGAGTCAGTCTGAGTTGTAGGCTGCCTCCCTGCTCTGGAACTCTGGAAAGGCAAAAGTTGTTGCTACTGCTGGGACAGAAGGGGTTACACCACCATCACTGTTAGCAGCTGGGGACTGGTCTGATTCTCTCTTCAGCAGCAGTATAGATCTGACTTCTCCAGAGCTTTCTAGCCTGTCTGACTTCTTCAGATTAGGAGGTGGTTTTCCTGGTATTTCTGAGAAGCTATGGCTTAGTTCTGAATAATACCTGATGGCATTATGAATAATACCTATGGCATTCTCTGCCATAAGAAAACAGTTCATCAAAACCTGAAATTTTAGGTTTCCTCTCAAGCTTATCACCACCTCTGTGTCTGGAGTGCTTCAGTCTGTTGAAGACTCAAACGTTGAAAGCTACAAGACATTCAAGATCTTGCGAGTGCAAGAGTCCTGGAAAAACAAATCAGATCCAGACAGGGGCCAGACAGTTACAGAGCCTTTCCTGGAGCTACCAGTTGGCAGCTTGCTTGGCACTAAGGAATTGTGCAACACTGAAGGAAAGGTTTTCCCTACCATTTCATACCAATTGAAGAGGAAATGGAAATGAGTACAAGGGAAGGATATATTTAGCATTGGTAAGACAGAGGTACTTCCTACCACAGGACCCAAATACAAACTAGAAATCAAAAATGTGGTTTCTCAGCAAATAAGAATAAAAAGTCTGATCATTGAGCAATTAACATGTTTCATAGCAGTTTGCAGTGGTGATCTGAAACTAACAGTAGTAGTAAATGAGGAAAATATGCTAAGTGACTTATTTACCTCAAATGGAGCCTAGTTTTTCTGATTTTCCATTTTCTTTCATATTTTGTCTTAATAAAAAATTCAGTAGATCTTAAACATACTTTTGCAGAGTGGTAGACAAAACTAATTTTCTTCACTGATATTTTGGTATCTCTGTTAACAGAAGTCAGTCAGAAGTAACTTAAGTTTTGCTGAATCCTGTTCAATGTGATGTTGCATTGCAGGCGTCTTGCTTTTTGACAGAGGAAAGAAGTTTTATTTTAAATGAGCTTTACGTCTTTTTCGCACAAGTGTGAAAACTAGAAAAATGGGATGTGATTACTTTGAATGCTGGAGTCTAGGTTTAGTAAAAACAGCAACTGGCATTGCACTGAGTGTCATGCAAAAAAAAAAAATTGACTTACACTAGTGTGGCGTTTCCCAGTTAGTTGTTCAAATAGTGTTTGGAATAATGAAGTAAGGGGTTTCCTAGTGGCACAACTAGAAACACCTTGCACAAGACAGAAACTCTGTGCATGTAATTTCATGCTGCTTTTCACGATATATAATCTTCTCTGCCTAGACCAAAATAAACAGAGATATTTGGCCAAGCAGAATTTTTCAATACCCCACCAGTAGCAATTTACACCTACGCTGAACTTGCCTTACTCAGCTGCACCCAGGACTACGAAGTGCAAATAGAAAATGTGATCACTCCTGCTTGTGGTACAGGGATTGTAGAGCTCTGCACTGCTAAATGTGTGGATTTACCAGAGAAATTACACTGACTAGACACAGAAATAAAACATTGTAAAGCTCTTTTTAACTTCCAGGGCAAACTAATATTCCTTAATGGAGTGTCTAGGGGCAACATCTTACTGTTGGTTAAAGCAATAAAGTCCTTTAGTTGTTTATAGTTAAGTCGTTGTTAGAGTAGTATTTTATACTTAATTCTCAAGTCACTACTCTTTTGCAGTAGTTTATTCTGCAGGGAGATGTATATATGTATATATATATTCACCACAACTCTGAAATGTCTAGGATGCTTGTTTGGGATTTTTTCAAGTTGATCACATTTCTCATGGAAAGAATGTTGTCTGTTTTTTGGAATACTACATGAAATACCTATTTCAGATTAAGTTCTAGATAACATCTTAACAAGACTTTACCAAAATGGCTCTTAAAGAGGCAAATAACCCCAAAATATGTCAAAAGTGCATGCTTTAAAAATACATATGAATGATATGCAAGCCAGAATTGAATTCTGAAATTCTCACAGTGGTAATCTAAAAAGAATGGTTTAGATGTACATCATCATTTTAGATTTTATGCTATGTTTCAACTTGCATGAATTACATAATTTCAATATTGGTGATAACAGAGGTATCCTATTCAGGTAATCAATCTGCTGGTACTTTAATATACTTTAGTATTCTTTAATATACTTTTCTTCTGTAGTCAAAAGGAAAACATGTTATTGTCAAAACTCCTATAGAACCAACTTTAAATTCCAATTTTTCTCTACTGGAAAGTGCAGGACTGTCCTAATGGGTTGTGTATGTAATGCTGGAATAGAGGAATTCCTGGTTGAAGTGGTGCATCAAAACACCTCATCTGTGATGGCTGTAAGTTTGCAGTCATGTGTGATACATGACTGTGAAGTGGGCAGTGGAAAAATGGTTGGTAGTGCCTAGGTTTGTGCTTTGTGACCTGTTGTAAACACTAATTTGAAACACTTTTCATCTGTACAGGACTGTTACTTCATGACAATCTACAGACATCCAGGAATGTTGTTTTTCTGGTTTCCTTTATATATTCAAGAAGATTCTGCACCAGCAAAAATTTTCAGTGTTGTCAGACATTGTTTCCAATTTAATCCCTAAGGTGCAGATCTGCACTTTATATGGTGTTGGCAAGGTCTGGTGCCTAGGATGTTCCTTCTGGAGCCATCTCTGACCTGATGTGTTTACAATACAGGGAAAGCTTCACTTTCACTTCTCCCTACACATTTGGCAATCCTTCCCCATATGCTTTAACAGTAGTAGTAGAAAAACAGCTCAATTACATGGCACCCTGATGTGACTGCATGCTGCTTTCTCACATGGTTGGAAAGCCAGGGAAACTAATGAGTGGAGGAAAAATGATGGAGGACAAGGAAAGAGGAAAACCTGTGTGTATAATTAAAAGAAATGGAGAGGATTAAACCAAAACACACAGAAGGAAATAGAAAAAGGAGATGAGTAAATCTCCCAGACAAAATGCATTGCTAGTGTTTGTTTCATAATTTAGTGCCGGTAAAGTAACTTCATTTCTTCATTTCCAATGTGTTGATGTTACTCTTTTGGCTACTGACTACTTGCTAATGATGATGGCTGTGCTTTAAGAGGACTTGAGGCCACTGGAGAAATTTTTTTTGTTTCCTGATGGCACTTGAGGGAAAAGTGGGGGGAGTACTTTCAAATAGATGTCATCCATCACAATACCAGCGTTTAAGAGAGAAATATTCTGCACTTAGGAATTATTAATGTGCCAATGTAGTGCTTTCGTTATACATTTTTACATAATTTAATTTTGTTTATGCACCTACACAGTAGGGAGAGATTCTTAAGTGGACCAAGTGTAACAAATGTATTTGTGCTTGCTGGGCACAAGGACTTCAAGCAGATTCTGTACTAGTCAAGGGTGTTTTAGGAGATGCTGAACAGGTTTCTGGCCTAATAAGGGGAAGTACAATAAAGGTGGTGCACAAAGTCCCAGACTTGGTTCATAAGCATTACACTTGGGATGGATACATGGTCTTCTGGAGAGACAGGGAAGATGAGAGTGGAGGGTTCCCCCTCTGAAAGAAGAGTAGCTGGAGTGTATGGAACACTTGGACTAACAATCAGACTGGCTGAGAACACTAAGGATCAAAGGAGCAACTACAGATGGTGACAGTGGTAGATTACAGACCAGCTACTCTTGATGAAAGTTGATTAAAATAGTAACTCTGTGACGTCTATGGGTCACAGATCCTGATCCTCGGAGAGAAGTGAAGTTTCCTGCCCAGCTGGATGAGTAACATGGTGGGATGGAAGCAGTCCAGCAGATTTCAGGAGGCTTTCTTGGTCGATATCCTGAATGGGCCAACCAGAGGTGTTGCACTAATGGATGTCCACTAACAATGAAAAATTATCTAGGAATGTGAGAATGGCAGCTCTGGCTGTAGTCATGATCATACAATGGAGCTCACTGAAGGCAGTGAGGATATCAAATCTCTGGACTTCAGAGAGCAAACTTTGGCTTATTTGAGGAACTGGTAAATGGGAGGCAGCTTTGAAAAGTGAAGGGAGCCTAGGAAAGCAGGCAGATTTTTAATGCAGCCTTTTCCTGATGCAAGAGTGACACCAATCCAAGAAGGAAACCATGTTGATGAATTGGGATACCAGCTATGCTAAGTGGGGAACACCTGACTGAACTTCATGGCAAAAATATGGTGGAAGCATGAACAGGTTATAGTAAAGAAGTTACAGAAATATCAAAGCATGTAGGGATGGGTGTAGACATGCACAAGGGCTTGTGGAATCTCATGTTGCTCTCAAAAAGCTCTGTAAGGGAGCTCAAAAAGCAGTAAGGGGCTGGACAAAGAAGACAAAGAGCTGTTGGATGTGAGCACAGATAAGGCTGATATACTCAGAGCTGCTTTTGCTTCAATGACCTGACCCCTGTGCTTGGAGGCAAGACTGGAGCAAGCATAGAACTACCAGCAATGGATAAGGATCAAGAGAGGGATTTTTCTGAGAACTTGACCTGGACAAATCTTGCTGGGCTGGGGTTCTGGGCTGTGTCTGAGGGTGCTAGGAAGATCTGACTGATGTTTTGAAAGCAGCTGCTCTCTGTGCCACCAAGCCTTATCAAATATTTGCCATCTTTGATAAAATGTAGGTATATACAAGCATGGAGATGGTAGTTGATGCCATGGCAACTTCAGTAAGGTGCTAGGCACTGGCTCTTGATCTGCTTTTGTATGTGCTTAGGACTCTGTAGTCTGGGTGGATGGACAGCTAGGTGGATAAAAAGCTTGCCTAACTGGGGTCAGACAGTTGCAGTTTAATGCGTTGCAGTTTGCCTGGAGGACAGAAGCAAAGGGAATCCTCTTGTATTTTAACGTTTTTCAAGGACCTGGAGGAGATTACAGGATCTACTGTTGCCATGTTCATACATAGCTGCATATTGAGGTGCCATCAAGCAGCTTCAGGACTGGGCTGCTGTCCAAAAGGAAGTGAGCAGGCTCAAGAACAAGCCAGCATGAACTTTTTGAAATTTAACAAGGACAAAAATTCAGCTTCTGGGAAGGGAGGGTACCTTGCAGAGATTTAGACTGGAGACTGCTTTCCAGGTAGCAGCTCTGTTGCAAAGGCTGTGGGCAGGCTAGTAGTCTGCATGATCATGGCCAACAAAGATAAAAAGAGCATGTCAGTAGTTCAGAAAAAGTGTCGATCCACAGCTATTTGGCACTCACTAGGCTCATGCAGGCCACATACTGTGTGCAGGTACGTCATTTCTCTCTCAGAATCCAGTGCCAAGAAAGTTGTTGTCAAGCTGGGACAAGCTTAGTGGAGGGCCAACAAGGCTGAGTATGGAGTATGTGTCCTACAAGGAGAGGCTGAGGGAGCTGAACTCAGTTGACCTGGAGCTGGTTGGAAGGGACAACAATGGCTCATGTGGTCCAACTTCACTGCTCAAGCATGGTCATCCTAGAGCACATGGCACAGGATTGTGTCTAGATGGTTTTTGAGTATCTCCAGTGAGGGAGACTCCACAACCTCTCTGAGCAATCTATTCCAGTGTGCGGTCATTTGCACAGTAAAGATGTTCTTCTTCAGGTGGAATTTCCTGTGCATCAGCTTCTGCCTATTGCCTCTTGTCCTAATGGCTGGGACCACAAAGAAGAGCCTGGCTCCATCCTCTTCACACTCACTCTTTAGATATTTTATACATATTAATGAGTTCCCCTCTTGCCTCTTCTTGAGGCTGAACAGGCCCAGCTCCCTCAGCCTTTTGTTGTAAGAAGATTCCCTGGACCCTTGACCAGTTTCATAGGTCTCTTGGACCTGCTCCAGAAGTTGCATGTCTGTCTTGTACTGAGGAGCCCAGAACTGGACACAGCACTCGAAATGTGAGTAGGGCATGGCCTCCCCAGGGCTGAACAGGGCAGGGCGGGAGCCTGCCTTGATCTCCTGGCAAAGCTCTTCCTGATGCATCCCAAGGTTCCCTCGGCTTTCTTTGCTCCACAGGCACACTGCTGGCTCATCGACAGCTTGTCCTCCAGGACCCCCAGGTCCTCCTCTGCAGTACTACTTTCCAGTAGGTTGGCTCCCAGCCCATACTGGTACATAGGGTTATTCCTCCCCAGGTGCAGGATCCATTTGCATTCCAGTGGCATTTACTACTGTTGAATTTGAGATGGTTCTTCTCTGCCCAACTCCCCAACTTACCGAGGTCCCTCTGAAAGGCCGCACAAGTCTCCGAGGTATCGGCCACTCCTCCCAGTTTGTATCATCAGCGATGATGGGGAGAGTACGGGGGAGCTGTGCCGGGGCAGGGGCTGAGGCGGGTGGTGTGTGGGGGACTTCCCGCCCTGGCCGGCGGGCGGAGCAATCCGCCTTTGGGCTGTGCCGCTGGAGCGGGCGGGAAGCGCGGCTGCCCGATCCCTGCGCGGCTGGGGCTGGGCGCGGGGTTCTCGCTGCCGCTCGGAGGAAGAGGAAGTGGCCGCGGCCCCCGGCCGGGGCTGAGCGGGAGCGGAGCCGCTGCCCCGGGCTGCGCCGCGCAAACTTTGTGCCAGGCGGCGGGGCCGTGTGGTGGCGCAGCGCTGCCCCGGCACCTCCCTGTCGCGGAGCCGAGGGGGGAGCGGCCCCGGAGCGCGGCGGGCGGGCACGGGCGGCAGCCGGAGTAGGAGGAGGAAACGCTGTCAGCGGGGCCGGCCGTCTCCGCCCGCCGGGCATCCTTCAGCACCACCGGGCTGCGCTTCGCCCGCTGTCTACTCCTAGGTACTGCCGCGCACCCCACCGGCTCGGCGGGCAAACTTGGTGAGGGGGCAGGAGGGGGTTGCTGCTTGGCAGGGCCGGCGCGCCGGAGCGGGGAAAGCCAATCCGGGGCTCCGACTCGTCGTGGTCCTCTGGCTCCCGAAGTTCGGAGTGGGGCGCGGGCTGGCCGGCATGCCCGGGTTCGGAGGGGCTGCCGGAGCCCGGCGCGGGGGGGCACTGCCTCCCGCCCGCTCCCCGGCCCGGTTTCGGGCTGTGCAGCTGCTCAGGGGGGTCCGCTCGCTGTGGTCCTGCCGAGGGGCCAGAGCGGAGCCCGCCCGAGAGGGCGGCGGAGCTGGCGGGCGGTGCTGTCCTGTCAGCCCATGGGTGCGGAGACTGCCGGGCTCCGCCGGGCTGGCCGCGGCTGGGGCGGACCGGAGGCGGCATCGGCGGCAGTCACTTCCAGCCAGTGGGATGGTTATCCGCGTCCAGCCCCCGCCTCGGTGAGGCAGAGCCGGGAGAGGAGGGAGCTCTAAGGGGAGCCGGGTGGGCGCCCGCCCAGCCCGGCGCCGCTACTCCTCACATGCCGGGCACCTGGAGGCGGCGGTGCCGTGCCATCGTGTGGCTGGCTGGGGTCTGGGATTTTACAGTTGCTGTTTTTCAATTTTCTTGCGTTTACAAGTTCTTGATATTGTTTCAGCACGGTTTTCTTACAGTATAAAGAGGCAGGGTGACCATGGTTCAGCATTTGTACGTCTGAGTGAGAAATACGTCTCTCTTCTCTGGTTTGTCTGAATTCTTGTCACAACAACCTCTTCTTACAGCCTGCGTATTTCTGGAAAAGGGGAGTTAAGTTGGATGGACTTTACAGTTCTTCTTTGATACTTTCGGCTTAGTCAAATAATTAATGGGAGACATTTGTTCTCCATTACGCCTGAGCGTGCTTCCCTCCAGAGCGCTCCCAGCTCGGACCAGAGAACGAGCTGAACCAGAGGCTGCAGTGTGGCAGGACAGGGAGCGGTGCTGGAGTCTTGGTAGGGGTGGCTGTTGTGCTAAAGAGAATGCTGTATTTAAAATAATAAAAATACAACTATAACTGAAATAACGTTCTTTAATGTTGTCAGCCAGAGTTTGGAAGGTGTGATCTGATTGTATACTGCTTCAATTTTTATTCCCTTTAAAAAAACCTACTTATTTATTTTGTAAGAGAATAACCTTATCAAAGATGTAGCTGGCCTCTGGCTTACAAGGGGAGACCTTTTCATACATCTACTTTTATATTTTGGGTTTTTTTTTTTTTTTTTTTTACAAATCCAATCCATTTCAGCTCCTGGTACTGAATAACAAGTTAGTGGCAATAACCCTCTTTTTCACAATGCTAGTGGTCACCTATGTATATTTAATTTCTGTTTTTTCTAGGGAAAGAGAAAAGTCTTAGAATGAAGGGCTATTTTAGGAATCTAGCTTAACCTCAAGTAAGTTACATTAGACAAGGGGCTTTCCACCTCTTGAATGTTGGCATTCCCCGGTCTGAGAATGAAGCATGAAATTAGTGTATACAGCTGTGATTAAAAACCTAAGGGAGTTCTCAGCTGTGGTACTGAGAAACACAAATGCCATATTGGGTATAATAAACTGGCCTTAGACTCTGTGGTGGAAAAGCTGGGGTCACAGACTTGTGAACAATAAAAATCAAAGTTGAGGAAGTCTCTATCTGAAGTAAGTAAAAAATATTCTTATAACTATTATTCCAACCCTAACTTCATGTGAGATCCCACAGCTTCACACCTGGCACTAGTGATCTACTTTTTTTTTTGCCTTCCTCACTCAGGTGGCTTGGGTTCTACTACAAGACAAACTGGCAAAAGGCAGTAAACATAGGACTGTGAAGTCAGTAGTTTTGTAATTTACCATGGTTTTACTCACTGTCATTAAACAGCTGTGCATACATTGCAATATGCATCTGTTTCTCATGCGTGTTTTCTGTGGGTTCAGAGCAGTGTGAAGTTAACTTTAAAAGAAAGTTAGGTTGATATCTAACATTCCTGTGCATGCTTTTGTCAGGTTAATTCAGTCTTTATTTTCTTTATTTGCTAAGCTGCTGTGATTTCTCTGTATGGTCTTGATAATAGTTCTCGAAGTCTTTCTTAGCAGCCACATTTGCACGTGGTATTTTGGGATAAATACAGGGACAGCACTGAGCAGTGTGTTACACAGAGCAGCAGAGTCGAGCCCAGCTCAATGATGTGAGCACTGCAATGAGAACAATAGAACCGCACAAGAGTTTGTTGAAATCATGTTATCAATGCTGGCGTGTTACTTGACGTGCTGCATGTTAGTGCTGTGCTTTCTTTGTGACTTGTGTTTACAAGATCTGTCAGGGTAGTCTGTTCTAACTTTACTGAATCTGTATCATTGTTATCCATGTATTTGCTATTTTCCTTAAGCTTAGAAACTCGGGAAGCTAGACTAGCAATTGTCTTAATTGGCAAAATTATGTTTTTCTCTATTTTTTTTGCGTAGTCAGTACATTTTCTTGTCTCCGTGGGAGACAGTACCAAACCTGATGAAGTAGTTTGGTTTTTAATTCTAGCAATTGGGGCTGCAGTTAATCATGACAGGTCTTCCAGAGTTCTTGGTATGAATCCAGATTAGTCGTGATTTGTGTTCTGCTTCTGTTGACTTGTGGTATCTTTGGCTTCTCCAACTTGCCTTGGCTTCTGGCACATTTCATTTTATGCTGGTGTTTCTTGATCCAAGACTGTTCCTCTGCTGAACTTTGTTCCTCTCCCTTAAGTTCTCTGCTTATTCTACGTTTCCTTCTTTATTAGGTAATTCATCGCACTGTGTCTGGAAACCTTCTTATGAATTCTCTTGTCACTTCCTTGGGTTCCAAGTTCTGCAGATACTCATATTGTAGTTTAAACATGTTCCAGACCTCCTCTGTGCTTACATCCTCCAATTGCTCATTCCTGTTTATCTCACTAATGAATTCCTTAGTTATTGAGATTTGCTTTTTGAAATTGAAAACTTTAATTGCAGATTTACTTGAGTTGTTCTGCAGTTTAATTTAAATCAAATCAATCATAAAGGATAAATCTGGGATTATTCTTTCACCAACCTTCCTGTAAGATGAGATTTAGTTACAGCCTTAAGTCTAAAATCCTGACAGTACTGGTCAAATTCGTAAGTACGCGGTGAAAAAAAATTGGTCAGCTGTAACATCTGACAATACATGGGAATGATTTATGGTAATTGCTCCTTGTATCTGTAAGTTTTTCACAATGTTTCAAATTGTTTGGTAAACATTAGTTACTTAAGCACAGATCCCTCCACACAAACAAAAATTATTTAAATATTTATTGAATGTATGCTTACGTATCATCCTAGATGGTAATACTATTAAAAAAAAAAGACTAAATGGGTATCTCTTAGTAAGGAATTTCTCTTTTAGATGGTGTAATCTCACAAAAATAACTGTGCAGTGGTAAGCCAGGGTGAGAAAAATGAGAAGTCAGGAGCATGGCTCCTTTCTGGGAACTGACAAAGGATCATCCTGGCATCCTATTCTGCTTTCTTTGTTTACCTGTACACCCAGTTTGTCTGGTCTGGTGTTTTTAATTCACTGCTTAGGTTATGCTGGTTTTTTGCCTTGTTATTCCTCCTCTGCTTCATTTCTTTAACTATGCTAGGAAAGGGACTTGACTATAATTTGCAAACGCTCTCAGGGTTTGTTAGAGCTGATTGGGGGACTGAACACCCTGGTGTTTTGTAGACTGGGAAGTGACCACATGCCAGCAAGTGAACTGAACATGAAGTGCTTATTATTTTGAAAATGGAAAGGTCAGGATTGCAGGAGTAAAGGTTTAAGAAAATAAGCATGTCTCATCACTGCACAACAAATGTGAAGTCCTGTAATTATTTGTAAATGCCTTCCAGCATCCCTGTGAGTTACCTAAATATTACTCATGGAAGGAAGAATGAAGATGAAAGGTCTTAACCAAAATCAAGAGAGAAAACCTATTAATACATTGCAGTTATCTTGTTTTCCAGCTGCTGCATTCATCAGTAGTAATACTATATTCTGTATTTTGTGAAAAGAATGTTAGCAGTAACCTAGGATATGTATTTTAAAAAATAAATTAATTCATGATAAAGCTTACAAAATACATTCACTAGTCCTGGCCCATAAATGATTTAAATATGTTAATGCAAGCAAGCTTGTTCTCACTAATTTTGCTTAAAAACAGGCTGACAAGCATTAATTTTCCATACAGTAGGTTTTCTTTGAATGCCATTGTAAATACTAAATTTACCTTGTTCCTATTTCAGCTGGTAGTGTATTTCACTTACACATTTGCTAGAATATTCAGTCTAATGCTATATACTTAGCAGGTGACTCTAAGATTATAAGTATTTAAAAGAATTGTTTTGGAATTATTTTCAAATCATCCCTCTAAGTAGTCATTGACACTATGCATTGATTAGTTGAAATAAACTATTTAGCCAGTATGTACTTAGTTGATAAGCATCCCTTAAATTACTTACTCTGGTAATCTATTCAAGCTTTCATTAGCCATGTGGCTCTGTTACATTTCAGCCTAATTTTCATTATTATTCCTTTGAGATAGATTGCTGTGGAGTTTCATGGAAAGATGGATCAATAAATCAGAAAATTAGCCTCATTTGTTCCGCAATATACCCCCAAAAGAAAATCAGATAGAAGGCAAGGGTTTGTTTGTTTTTCCTTCTACTCTTTGTGCTCTTTTCCTTCTGAAAAGGAATCCTGGGGCCTGAATCACTGTTAACAAGAAAATAAGTTGTTAGCTACATGGTATTGTTTTATCCTTTTTCTTTGCTAATTCTGAACTTGTTGTATTTCATCTTTTTTGAACACACACTAGCAATGTGAGAAAGCGAATTCAAGCTGCAAGAGGGTATTTTAGCAAAGCTGAGGTTCAGAGATCATCAGTTGAGGATTTGACACATCTCTAAAAGAGCTGTAAAAATTCCTATGATACATTCAAGATAAATTCATTTTTGTGGATCACAGAGGTGATTAAAAGTGGAAATACTGCTGCCTTTTTTTTTTTCCCTCTTGCTGACTACAATCTGTTGTAATTTTTTGGCTTTTTTCATGGCAAAGAATGGTACTGGTTTCAATAAAACTTATATTGAGAAAGGAGCATTCAGGGGCAGGTCATTTGGCATGCTGGGCTGGATTTCTGTCCTGTACCTCCAGATGCTCCCCAGAGCTCTTCTGCTCCTAAAATACACAATGCAGGACAGTACTGGGAAGGAGGAGGTGGCAGCAAGAGGTTTCTTCTGCAGCTTGTGAGTTGGGTGTTTGGGATGTGTGAATCCTGGATTAAATTTTGCAGAAGCAAGCTGTTCCTTTCCTAACCAGTGAAGGCCTTTGCTGTCCTTCACAAGAGAAACTATGGAATTAATTGACTAGGCTTTGCTGTTGTTCTGCAACTCAGCATACCTTCTATTCTTGCTGCTTTGCAGAATTAAAGTGAAGATGCAGACTAAAAAAACCCCAATCTGTTGTGAGGTTTGGGTTTCAGTTCTAGTTTTATCATCATGTGGCTGAACACATGAACAGTTTGAGATCAACAAGATCATAGAGCAGATGTAAGATGAGTTTGCAGTTTAGGTGAGCTTGTGGACAGAATTAGTTTTCTGTCATGTGTAATTGTAAAAGCCCACAGCTAAATCATAATTTTAGGGGTTAATGTTCTTCATTAAATGTTACTTTTTCAAGGTTTTTTTTCCTAAGTATAGAACTTCTGAGTTGATAATTAATTTCTGCATAAATGAAAAAGAAAGTATTTGTCTTAGAACCTCCTGCAGAGCAAGGAGAATTTGAAAATTTGGCAGTGTCTTTGAAGGATTGTTTTTCATTTTACTCAAAAGTGAATATTAGTGATAATATTTTGGTTTAATATGAATAAAAGTGGAGTTCATATGCAGGTATAGAAAGCCAGGATAAATCTATATAGAACAGTAACCTTAAGCATGTCTTACAGCATTGTAATACCCCTTCTGAAAATGTGCATTGGAGTGGGTTTAGATTACTTTGAATGCATCAGTAATGAACATTTTTACAGCACTCTTTGATAACTGCAATGTAGAAAATTAAGGAGATGAAAAATGTCCTGTTGACAAGTAGATTTGTAAGTGGAAAGCAAGGAGGTACTTTCAGATGGTGGTAGGAAGGCTCTGAACAGCACTACCCTTGCTGCAAATGAAAGGAAGAAGGTAATAACTGGTGTTAAAAGCCTTTGAAAGGCTATAAAGCAAGCTGTCCCAGAAGGACTTTTGTGGGATAACTCTGAGCAGAATTTGGTGATTGAGTGATGATTTGTCATATACACAGCATCAGAATATTTGAGAAAACTTTTAAGTATTCCTTCCTTTGTGGAATTATTTTCATACTTAGACTCCTCTCTTAAAATAGGAACTTTATTTTTTAAGATTTATTTTCTACTGCTGTAGCACTTGTATTCTAATTACAGTGGAAAAGATTGTGATGTTGCGAAACTTAACTTTTGTCCCCTGATCCCTCATTTTTTTTCAAGTGAAAGCATCTTTTTTCATCATCCTTTTCCATATGCGTGCTTTAAGTAACATAACTGCCTATACTTAGCGAAATGTGAGGAAGCCTTTATCCTCAAGGATACTGTTTGAAATTCTAGCTAAACTGCAGAAAGGTGGAAAATCAATCTTCTTAGGAAGCAGTCACTCAGGGAATTTATAACAAAAAAAAGCGTGTTTTCAGTCCATTCCTAAGTGGGCAGGTAGCTAATGCTGAATGACTTGTGGGTTGTCTCTGTTCACAGAGGTCATTGCTCACATGGCTAGTGAGGGTGGAGAAATTTTTCTCCAAAGGGCTGAGAAAATGTTTGCCGGAGAGGCACGGGAGAGTGTCTGTGGCTGCTGCTGGAACCGCAGGCTTTTATTTTTTAGCACTTTCACCCTAGTTTGGGAAAGAATGCAAAACTCTGCGATGTGAAATGCAGAGTCCCCAAGGCCTCCTTCTGTAGCCATCACTGTCTAAGAGTCCTGTGGATTTCAGACTATTGTACAACTAAAGGTTGCAGGCACTGCAGCGGAATGACCTCTGAAATGGAATTTTTTTTCCTTACAAAATGCTGTGTACTTATGTTGTGTAAGAATTACTGGGCCATCCCTGAAACAAGAAATTTGATACACTTGCTAACACTTACTGCTAGCTTAATTAATCACTCACTAGCACAAGTACATTGCTAGATGTGTTCCATTATAGTTCATGGAAAAATACCTAGTGTCTTGTTAGGCTCATTAGTATGCAACGCATGTTTATGTATTAAAATAAATAACATTTTAGACTGAAGCAAATAATACTGCATAGGCAAAAGAAGAAACTGCTGTATATATGAAAGAATAAACCTTCAATGGTAATAGTTGTCATTACCAAAAAAAAAAAAAAGGTGGAAAGTATCACTTTGGGAACATAAAAAGATCATGAGGATTTTTAACCTTAAATTCCGTATTTAAAAAATTGAGTCTGCAAACCTCGATTTCATTGATAGAAATCATCAAAGTAGTTTTTACCTTTCTTTCAAAATAATCAGGGAATGTTGTTTTCTGCTGGATGAATCTATCAAATATTGAAACTTCAGGAATACAGATGTCACATCATTCTTTTTTCTCAGTGCTAGAGGTCTTTACAGCAAATGTTTTTTCTGCCTCCAGGTTCTGTGTGATCAGATATTTACTTTGTTACTTTTTTCAAGTTCAATGTGTTCTTCAGTCCTGCTTTGATCTAGTTATTAGGGACTTTGCAGGAAGATGTAGGTGGCCATCTATGGACTTTGCACATGATAAGGAGGTGGGTGGTATTGTCTAGCCCAAGAAAGACTTTGAACTCCTTCTTCCAAGGGTGCTGGAGAATGGGGTGAGGCTATTACTGAGCAGTAGAAGCACAAAGGAATAGAGCAAAGTTATGGGGGATGAGTTGGAAACTTCTCAGTTAGTTGTGCTGGATAAAAATAAGGAGAAACAGGTTCATTGTTTGCTAGGAAGTTGACAGTAAACTGTGAATGTGATGATTCAGCTGTGAATGATGATTTTAGGTGCAGTAGATGTATTATTTGCTGTAGAGACAGGAAAGCATGAATGTTATTTTCATAAGCCTTGTTAAGATCTCATTTTGAGCATATGGGTACCTGTGTTCGTGTAGAGAAATGAGAACAGTGATGCAAATGAGAGTGAGTGGGGTGATGAAGGGAGCAGAGATCCTGTCTAGGAAACGGCAGAAAAGGACTTGAATGCATTTATCATAGCAAAATACAGCAAGGGATTTGGTAACTATTAATAAGAATGATTTCACAAGGAAGTATGAGAGGAGGATAAAATGTGTAAAAGTTAAAGCACAGTATAAATAAAAATGTAGATAATTTTCTGCAAGTAGTTCTCAAATACATGGGGGCTGTATATTTGACTGACTTCCAAAGCTCTTGGGGGATAGAGCTGTGGCATCAGCTTATGGGCAGCTCTTTGGAAACTGTGAACCTGAACGAGGTTTTCATTTTCCCCTTTAGGTTTATAGACTGTCAAGGTAAAGGCAGCCCTGATCTGTGACTGAGCTTTCTCAGTGCTCACTGCTGTGTGTCAGAGCTTGCAGGGAGGCTGTGACACTGACCTTCCTGATGCTCCATGCAGTGTGTTTACACTGAATGGATCCCATGCCTTTAAGTGTCTGGAGTGGCCTGTGGGAGCCACTCTTTGTTACTGAGTGTTTATTCTGCATTTCTCTCCCTGTCCTTAGAGCATGAGTTTCTCCATGTAGGTGGAGGCAGGATGTTGAGTGGGTTGTGATGAAAAACCTCAGGTGCCTACCTGGTGTGTCTTCGTACTTGTGGTTTTTGTACTTGCTGCTGGTTGAAATAATTTGCCTGAGCCCCACCAGTGTTGTTGAGAGAAATTAGAGTGTTTGGATTATCTGGATATTTTCACCAAATAATTCTTCCATTCTTTCATACTCAGATGAGCTATAATGTGCAGGATATTGAGAAACATTTAATGTGTAGCAGGAATGGTTGTCAGGAATAATTGTTCAAGGTATTGTGGGCTGGCAGCTTATTAAAGAGAACTAGATTTATCTAATGCAGTTCTGTAGCCAGATGCCTCTTCTGTTTTGAAGACAGATTTGTAAAGTGCCATTATTTCCTAAAAAAATGAGATGGAGGAAGTGAGGTTGTTTTGTAAATGTAGGTAGTTCTCTGCAGAGAGAACTTGCTTTTTCCATTGAATTACAATGCTAGATATCAATTTGAATATTACAGAGATCTGTGTAAAAGTTAATACTAGGTGCTCTCTTAGTAATTGCATATATAGAAATTGTTAGTAGGTTGACAACCTTAATATTAGCAAGTTATTTTGCATTTTCAGCTATTTTTATAATGGAGTATGTGTCTTCCAGAGTGTATCATTGAATACGTTTGAAAGATGCAAAATACATACATTAAACTGTCAATTTTCCAATAAAATAATAGTATGTCTCAGGGTAGATATGAGTAGTATATACTTTAGATACTGAGCATTTTTTTAAATTCTGTGAGTTTATGCAGTTTGTGGGCAGCTTGTATTTAAAAATTAAAAATCACCCTAATGTACTAGTGTGGGGCATGAAACTAGAAAGAAAAAACTCAAAGTTAATCATGTTTATGCATTTTCCCTTTTCCCTACCTCTTTGTATCAGGAACTGCTGAAATGGGTTGTGGATTGAACAAATTAGAGAAGCATGATGAAAAACGACCTGGTAATATCTATTCAACTTTGAAGAGGCCCCAGGTAGAAACCAAAATAGATGTTTGCTATGAGTATCGATTCTTGGACTTCACAACACTTAATGACAGTAAGTACACAATATTTTTTCTTCAAGTTTTTTTTTCTATTAAAGTAAGTGTGTTAATTGGTCCATAATGTTTTTTGAATAGTAAAGTTCTTAAAAATGTCTTCAATTTCTTTGAGTAAATGCCTTCTCTTCAGTCATAATGCTTCCATGCAGAGACCTTAGTGAGAATTTTGTATTAATTTTTAGCCTTACACTAGTTACAGGTTATCAGATTTTAGGTTCTTGTACCTTTCCCCTTTTATTTGTGTTGTTTTCTTGGATTTTTTTTTAACTCTGATGTGGACATTTGTTTCCTTAATTTGCATTTTATCAAATTTTCATGTGGTAAAGCAGTTCAGGTCTGCAAGGTTATATGCTTTACTGCTCATTTTCCTTGCTCCCCTTCTGCCCTCTGGGTTCTATGAGGGCTGTTCTGAGAGGCTGAAGTTAGTGTCTTCAGTTTTGATAACTTGACATAAATAACTCTCATGTGGTTATAGATACCTACAGGTGCACCCATGTAGGTGGAAACAGGAGGGTGGGAGACACTAAAGACCTAAAACATCAAAGGGGTGAAAGATCCAGTCTCATGCAATTTTTGCCTTTTTTTTCTTTAGTCTGAAATGGTCTTGTTTTAATTTTCATGACAATCAATAGATACTCCATTTTTTTCCTTGCTGATTGACATCAGACATCTCTGCCAGTATTGCTCACACCATTTCCTGTGCCCTCTTTCACTTTGGAATTAGCCTGTTCTACAAGCAATTACTCCTCACACCATTTGGAAGTCTGAATCTTGAGCAGAAGGCTGGGACCTGCTTCTTGCTATATATAAGACAACACAGCACCGAAATCTGCTAGAGCTGGCTGGCAGGATGCCAGGTAGAGCCTCTGTGCTCTTGCCCTGCAGTGTGCTCTGACTTCTCTTGTTTTGCAAGTCAGGTCAAGGGGGAAGCTGGAGCCCTGTGTCTCTCATGGTGTGAGACAAAGAGCTGCTGGTGTGTTGCTTGATGAGACAGCTTGTGCAGCTCAGCGTGTCAGCCCAGAGCAGTGGGAATTTGTTGGGTCTGAAAACCTGCTGCAAGTAAACTTGAGTTTGAAAAGAGTGGAGGTTTAGAATAGGTGATTGGACAGGACTGTGCTCTTGCAGGCAGTTGGGAGAGTTGAGCAATTTTGTCTTTGCAGTCTTTGAGTGCCTGTCTTCTGTATTTGTGTTAAGTTTTTTGATACACTAATTGGGATGCACTGCTGTTACTGAGAGCACCAAGCAAATGGTAGAGGAAGTTTTTTCATCTTTATGTATTGCAGTTGTTTCGACATTTATGTGTTTTTATTTCAAAGTGAACTGTTTATGTCCTTTGATAGTTTGACAGCTTTTACTGAGATGTATTACAAGTTGTGTCATTAGCGAAAATGAATTAATATTGAGGACACACTTCTCCAGGCTTTTCTGGAATGTTCATCACTGTTCTGTCTGAGTGTCTCTCAAACTTTAGCATGTGCATTATCCTGTTCTCTCATGAAGTCTCATCTTTGGCACTCTGTGGAGGAAGAATCAGTACTTGTGGTAGCAATGTGGCTTGCCTCAGGCACAGAGGATGTCTGGTAAAGAACAAAAATTAAACCCAGGTTTTCCAAGTCTGATTAAATGCATAGGTTTGTTGTAAAGCATACTTCTATACATTTTTCTTACTCATCATAGATTGTTGTATTACGATTTTAGGAGGCATGGCTTTAAAGAGACTGTTAGTAGAAGCACTTCAATCAGATTCTTGGGCTTGCCAAATAGCATAAGCTCTCCAGCTCCGCTGAATTCTGCTTTGGCATGTTGTATCCCCATCACTCCAGTATCTGAGGATGTCAGCAGATAGACAGATGTGGGGGGGATGGAGCTGTTGTTCCTGCTCTTTTTCCTTAGTTATCACCTAGGACTATGTGCTCTCAGGATTGGCAGTTTAGTCATTGGCTGTGTGAAGGCTTGTGTTGCACTGTGTACGGTTATGACATTCCAGGCTTTTTTCATCATCACTGGTTCATTTATGTTTGTGCTGAGAAATAACCTCTGCAGATAAACAGAGTTAACAATGAGTGTTTCAGCTATATCTGTGTGGATTCAGAGGCTTCTAAGAATGAAATGCTCCTAGCGGTGTAAAAAGAACATTTGGATTGTGAAGTCTCTCTTCTGTGAATCTACTTTAGCCCTTCCAGCATGTATGTATATCCTGACATAATTTTTTCCACAGATTTCTCCTTCACTGGATTTTTAGAATAAGCCATGTTAAATTATGAGTGGCTACAGAGTATTTTATTGTATTGTTATGCTTATTTACAAGGCTAGTGAGCCTGGCAGTGCAGACAGGTACTCATTTTTCTCTTTAGCTTTTCTATAGCAATGATTTTGCTGATAACTGTATCTCTGACAAGTGTTTAATCTTAATGGTGAGAAGACTGTGATTATCTCCATGTTGCAGGTGAGAGCTAATTCACAGGTTACTGCCAGAAGTTTTCCAAGTTCTTTCCAAGTTCCTTGTGTATTCCAAAAGCAGCTCATGTTGACTTCAGACATAAAGGTGGATGCTGGTCGTATTTGCAGTTTAGAACTGCATATATTTGCAAATTTGATAGCCAGATAATGAGAGATCAGTTCCAGAATGTGGCATATGTTTAAAGTGCACTTTGTCTGGCAGCTAGGCAGATAAAAGTTTTTGCAGCTGTTTGTGGGGAAATCCTGCTCCCCTCTCTTGCCTCCTATCAGCTCTGTGAGTTGATTTAACTCATGTATCTGGCGGGTTATGCAGATTTTTTGTTTGGTTATCCTCCGCCATGTCTGTGTCTTGTGGAATGGTCTGAGGAGTGCTGGAGTTGGTAGAAGTGGAGGGAGCATATTGTAAGGAAGTGAAATAGAACCTTCTTTAAATCAGCTCACACTATTATGAACTCGCAGAATCACTGATTGAAGTTGGAAGGGACAACAATGGCTCATGTGGTCCAGCCTCCCTGCTCAAGTATGGTCATCCTAGAGCACATGGCACAGGATTGTGTCTAGATGGTTTTTGAATATCTCCAGTGAGGGAGACTCCACAACCTCTCTGGGCAATCTATTCCAGTGTGCAGTCACTTCCACAACAAAGGAGTTCTTCCTCATATTCAGGTGGAACTTCCTGTACATCAGCTTCTGCCCATTGCCTCTTGTCCCATTGGCTGAGACTGTGAGAAAGAGCCTGGCTCCATCCTCTTCACACTCACTCTTTAGATATTTTATACATATTAATGAGCTCCCCTCTTGCCTCTTCTTGCGGCTGAACAGGCCCAGCTCCCTCAGCCTTTTGTCGTAAGAAAGATTCCCTGGACCCTTGACTAATTTCATAGGTCTCTTGGACCTGCTCCAGAAGTTGCATGTCTGTCTTGTACTGAGGAGCCCAGAACTGGACGCAGCACTCGAAATGTGAGTAAGACATGGCCTCCCCAGGGCTGAGCAGAGGGGCAGGATCACCTCCCTTGACCTCCTGGCAATGCTCATTCCATTAGCATCATTCTCGAAAACAGAATGACTGTTCCATTTTTCTGGAACGTTAGCTAGAAACTTTGCTTGCTTGCTGTCTTGGTTACTGTTTACCTTCTGACTTACACAACTACAAGAATGTAAGGAAATATGCTCCTTTATTATGTTTTTTTATTCTTTTCTGTACTTTTGCCTTGCTTTGCACTGATGCAGATGTCCCATGGAAAACAACGTTTGATCACTTACTTAAGTGCTGTGTAAATAATGCATAAATACAAAAGACAGAATAAAGGTTGCAAGTGTAAGCTTCATTTTTATGTTTCCCAGTGTTAGAAATTGCTTTACTTTAAAGTGAAGTGTCTAGGGAAAGATTTTCCAAGCTTTCACTGAAAGCAGGCTATGAGGAACCCATCAGTTTCTATTGTGTGCCACAACACTGATAATCGACATGATTCTCCAGAATTAAAGTAGTTAGATTTGCCACTGTCCTTTACTTTTTGAAGAAGTGTGAAAATTGTGATCAGCAAAGAGTTATCTAGTGTAGATTGGCATTTGAGCAGTAAGGGGCACTTTGCTAAGACATTTCAGACTTGAGGTCAGCATACTTGTTTTGAACTGCTGGTTTTATAAATCTGCTCATGAGCCTGATCTTTCTTGTTTCTGTTGTTAAGGTGGCCTCTTTCAAGAAATTGTAGTCTGTCTTCCATGTTGTCCCTTGACAGTGTCATTCTGTGTTCTATTCTTTAGTCATCTATACTGTCCAAAGCTTATGGGCTGCTTTTCTCCCTCAGGTGAAACCACATCAGTTTTCACCCAAATTAAATTGGTAAAATCATCACACATTTTTACTTGTGAAGAAGACATGACTATATTTGTCAGTTGGGTGGCTCATTGCTGGTTCAGTGAAATTTCAGTAGAGTTGCAGAGAAAGTTGTCTTCTCACTGCCTTAGAGACAATAATAATGTTGAGCAGCAATGATTGAATTTTATAACAATAAAAAACCCAAGGAAAATAAAAGACAGTTGCAGCAAACCTTTTGCCACAAAGCTTGAAGAGACAAATTAGGGTCTTTACTGAAAAAAAATCCCGAACAACAAAAGACTGTACCACCTGCCCAAAAGTCAAAAATTGTTTCTATTTTGCATCCCTCTCCTTACAAATAAAAGGAGATGAAGAATGATCATGTTATACCTCTGCTGTCTCCAAATTTTATTGGAAATAAGAGGCAAATGGTGAGCAAATCTCAGGAGGATATGTGCTGGCAAATGGTATGGTCTTAAGCAACTGTGTTTTCAACAGTTGCCTCTATGGGGTAAGCTGGTTTGTTTTGTTTTGGTATTTTGTTGGAAAGAGAAATATTTCAATAATCTGCATTCCTTCCTTGCTCTTATCTGATCTATGTATTTTGGAAAACTATGCTTGTTTTTACGGATTATACAGAAACTGAGCTGACTTATTCATCTTCTATTTCTTTTCTTTCACCTCTTCAGTTATGATGGCCTTTTGAGAAAAAAACAGGAATCTGACAGTAATTTATCTCTTCACTTCTCAGAATAGTGTGGAATTTTTGGTATTTAGGGGAATTTTTTTGACTGACTTGATTGGATTTTTTTTTCTGCTTTGCTTTACATTCCTGTAGTAATTCATTGGCCTGATGAGTTACGATAGGTTTTGGCCTTGAGTAAAGTTGGCATGAAACATATGCTAGCCATGTGATGAGAATGGAATGGGGTATAAATTTTTTTTAAATGAGGAAAGGCTATACTCTGAACAAGCCATTTGTGCTGTAAAACCACTAAAATCCAGATGTTTTGATGGAATAAAAAATAGCAATACTTCACATGTCCCAAAGAAGTTTTTAAGTTAGGATGTGAATACGTGAGCATGTGGTTTTTATCCTGATTGTCAAGAATCTGTCTCTTTAGTAAAGAAAGATTAAAAAAAAACCCAACAACAACATGAAGAAAATTATTTAAAAGTAAAGTTATTAATTACATTTTAACATTCCCACCATATTTTTTTCTTGAATGTTCTAAGTGTTGTAGTCTAAGGACACATATTTTACCAGGACATTACTCCCAGTTTAATAAATTTACTACATGCATACAATCTTCTTATTTGAGGCATTTTTGGGGGGTGTGTGTGTATATATACACACACATAAAATTTGAAAGTGTATTTATCTTTTGAGTTCTGACAAGCATATGGGTACTTTACCATCACATTTTGGAGACAGCTATACTGCTTAAAAACCACTTACTACAGTATTATTAAAACTGCTATGGCTGGGCTTTTGATTTTTAATGAAATTTTTTTCCCCAATACAAGACACAAATAATGTATTAGTAGACCTTTATAGGGGGCATTATTATATTAGAATCAATAATTAGGAATATATCCGTAATGAAATCTTTTATTTGAGATTAAATTTCAGTTTTGACTTAAATTAATAGAAGCCCCCGCACTTTTCTCCTTGGAGAAGGAAAGAAGCCTGATTCAGAATTGGAGGTGTCATGCACTGGAAATTGTGCAAGTAGAGGACAGAGAAGTATTTTTCCTGTAAAATGTGTATGAATTTTTTGTCAGGAAATTCTTTTTGCTCTATAACATAGTACTTGTTGATTTCAATGCTTACCTTCTCTTCCTATCGCTAATTTTTATATTATATTAAGCAGTTATTTGTGCCTGGCTTCTGCTTTCTGTTTTGCTTCACCATTCACTTGGGGAAAAAAAAGGCAAAACCCAAACATAAAAAAATAAACAACTCCAAGCAAGCGGCTGTGTGACTGAGAAAAGAACAAAACCTGCAACTCTGCATTTGCTGGTGTTATTTGATTTAAGACTAGTAAAAGCAAATATTTCCCCATTGGCAAAGTTAATTTAATTTTGTTTTCATTTCTGTAAGTAGAAGAATATAAATTAAATTAGCATTAGAGTTTTGTGTTTCAAGTTGACCAGGTTTGTTACCACCATTTCGTCCTCAGGAGTGATGAAATAAAATTAGCACAGCAAAATATTGTTAGGTTATTTATGAGATGTGATAACTTGAACCAGACTGTGTATAGATCATCTATAACTGACTGGAACAATGCTTCAGAGCAGATTAATGTGTAGCAGGTTCAGAGCAGAAAGATGATGAGCAGGAGAGGCCAATGGATTACTCCTTTGTAGCCCAGATTCTGCTAATGCTTCCCCCTTTGTTAAAGCTTTGTCCACATGCGTATCTCATTCAGTTTAGTTTGATTATGTGTATGTGATATAAAGATTCAGCATAAGGGTTTTGCTGGATCTGAGCTTCTGTCCTTTCTGTTAATGCAAATATGAAGAGATGAAATTTTTTGGCTTGGTTTTCTGTTTCAAGTAGATTCTGTAGCAGTATAGAATCACAGAATATTCTGAGCTGGAGGGGACCCCCAAGTGTCATTGAGTCCAACTCTTTAAGTGAATGGTCCATGCATGGCTCAAATCCACAACTTTGGTTTGCTCCAGCCAGCTGAGATCATCTCCAGTAACCCTTCAGAACTTGCCACTTGTAAGTCACAGCAAAATTAAATGTTCTTGCTGTAGCAATTTATAAAACTCACTTGTGTGCCTTGGGAAACTTGCAATTTGACATAAAAGGAGCATTCCATATGTTGGGAGTTTAATAAATGCCATAAATTACATCATAAATGTAATTGCTGGAAAGAGTAGTTAGATTTGAACTTTACTGTTTTTTAAATAAGGATGCACAACTGTGAGACGTGTTTTAGTTTCTAAATGGAAGCTCTGCTTTCAATAATTATTGTATCTAGATCCTTGTTGTGATAGACTGCATGCACTCACTTTTTCTTCAAACATGTATATGTGTTCTGTATTTGTACATCAGTGAGGTGTGCAATACATGAATGTATTGTATTTTATACCCATATATCATTGAGAGGGGTAATTCCTGGAGATATGAGCTTTCAATCACTTAAGTTTTGCTTTATTTCTGCACTTTAATTATACAACAACAAAAAGTGCAAGGAGCTTTATCTAAAGTTATGTGATGAATGTGACAGAAGTGGGAATAAGTCCTGGGCAGTCCATTGTGCTGGTGGCTAGATCATGGCCTTCAAAGCAAGAAGCTGGTCAATAGTATGAATTAACTATACTAGCCCAAATCTTAACAGTTACATACCTGCAGAAAAGCTGTACTGTTTACATAATTTCAAATATAAAAAAGCCTGAAGTTTGCTGGCGTTGCTTGTCCCTTCAAGATC
This sequence comes from Brachypodius melanocephalos, assembly GCA_013398615.1. Taxonomy (NCBI): domain Eukaryota; kingdom Metazoa; phylum Chordata; class Aves; order Passeriformes; family Pycnonotidae; genus Brachypodius; species Brachypodius melanocephalos. The sequence continues at coordinate 30,356,577 of VZSR01001283.1, read as the reverse complement.
CAGCTGTACTGTGACACTGCTATTTTGTGTTGGAATAATACATGATAGACAAGATGAAACCTTAGATACAATATGGTATGTGTGTCAGAACATCTCAAATATGTTACAGACTGTAAGTATGATGTGTTTTGGAATTCTGTTTTCAACTTGTGCTTGGAAACATTGTTTTGTTTTAGATGCTTTTATGGAATCCCAAGTACACCTAGTGATGCCATAGCCACTCTTTCTGTGTGGATTCTGCTTGTGTATTTAGACTAAGAGTGTGTGCAAAACAGAAATGGACTAAGGAGGAAAGGAACATCTGCAGGATGTCCTATTTATACATGTTTCACTTGTAAAAAAATGTGTGCCACAATAGTGATGTGGGTGCTAACTTTCTAGTCTGCACTCATTCTTAGATTGGGTTCCTATAATACTCCATTCTTACAATGCAGTCATTTATTTTATCTACTGTATTTTATGTACTGCTCAAGGTTCTTCTTAATGTAGTTACTGAGTTCTTCCAAGAGATACATTCCATACATTATGTTTACATGAATGCTGTCATTCACTCACATAATGGGAAAGTACATATACTGCCTAAAAAGAGCTCTCAACTTCCAAGAAATCTTTTCTTTCTATCAGCAACTCAGGAACTGCAAGTGATCTTTCTGAGTGGCTGTGTCTTTTCTTTGGCCTCTGGCTTTGCACATTTTTCCAATCTTTATGTGGTTTTCATCCTCCTGATGCTGTTCAAGAGCCAAGGAGCCAGACTTGGCAGTCTGCAAGGCTGGCAGACAGGCATTTCTGATGGAACGGTGAAATTATTAAAGCCATAGGGGCCCGATCCTGTTTTCTTAGAAGCAAAACTTGCTGTGCATTTAACTGGAGCTGGAGATCACACAGTAACTTCAGATTTGTAACTTCAAATAGTAAATGCCTCGTGGTTTTATTATGGGAGAGAAGTGATTAGGAGTCATCTCTGTAGTAATCTGCTAAATCTTTTTAGAACTTGTTGCTACAGATTCCTTGACATCATCCAGATAAAAGATAATATACAAAATCTGTGCAGTATTTTAATGTTGTTCTTAACATATTTCCAAAATAAATTATTGTTGCTTGGCTAAGACCTCACAGAAATTAAAAGTTTAGAATTGATTCATCCTGAGTGTAGTAGAGCCCCTTTGAGAGAAAAAAGGAATTTTCGGTGTCAACTGCTCTTGACCTTGAGATAATGAACTCACTGAATAGATGTACATTGATTGTGCAGGATTTTTTTAAATGTTTGCATTTAGAGTCCTCATATTCCAATGTGAAGAGTAAAAAGTCTCTATTGTGATGGAAATGGTGTCAATATTCAGCTGTTTCACATAGCCTGTAATAGTGTCTTGGAGCCAAGTTGGGGCAGTTGCTTCTGGGGAGTTTACATTCCCGTTAAATGTGTTTGAAGGTTTTACTTTGGACAAGTCATGTGTTCTGCTGTACACTGGACATCCCACAGCATGTGTTTCAGAGCAATGTGCTGGAAAGGTAGGATGCAGGAAAGGTATCTGAAAAATGTTCCTGTCTGGCTTGTATGCCTTTCTGGAGGCCACTCCAGGATGTGCTGTTTTGTCCCAGCATCTGTCTCACGCTTATGACTGTACTTGCATTGCTCTGCCCATGTGACACTTGTAAAGAGATTCTAAATTCAGAAACAGTCTGATTTCTGTTCTACATCTGTTCTGGATTTGTTTTCTGTTCCTGCATTTTCATACATGCTACCAATGCAGCTACTGCCTGATGACTTCTCTTGACTTCTTTTCACCTCTGGGAGTTGTGGCAGCTACTCTGTGAGCACGCTCCAGATGAGCTGACTGCCTCCTGCTTTCTCCTGATCATTTTCTGAGGATGAAGACATGGACTGTGTTTTACCTTTACGAGTTTTTGGTCTTTTGTGTGCTCTGCCCTATTGGGGAGGGTACCACGGGTGTGGGATGCAAAGTTGGACTAGCAGGGCCAGTGCTTGCCTCTCCACACCGAGGATGGTGTGGTAGGTCAGAATTTGCTGTTGTGCAAGCTACTGCTGTGACTTTGCTGTTGTTGGATGAACTTTTGGGAGTCCAAACCTGTGTTCACAGGTGTGGCTGTTGCCCTGTGGAGTGCCATGATTGCAGTACCTGTTGGTCAGTGGCTAGGCAGTTTGGGGAGGGAGGGCAGCTTTGCAGCGTCATCCTGCAAACACTGTTCCAAACACTGTTCTTGCAGAGAGACTCAGCAGAGCTCAGTGGCTAGAAGTGAGGAGATCCAGTCTTTTTCTGGTGGCACTTGGCTGTTTATCCCTTTTGTATGGGCATAGTTACCTGACTTTGTCTCTTGCCTGACTTTCAATGCCTGTTTTGACCTTTTCTCCCTGTTGGCAGATGCCTTTGGCTGCTGTTCAGTGGCCCTCAGGAATCATAACAGACTTCTAGCTGAGTTTTTTGCGAAGGAAAAACATGGCTGAAAAGTAGCAGCAGCAGCACACCATGTGGAAAAAGGGAGGGATAAGAGTCAAATTTGTACCCTGCTCTTACAAGAAGTGATAAAGGAGGGAGAATTGACAAAAGGAACGGTGATAAAGTGTCCTTCTGCTCTCCTGGCTTGGAGAGAGGAGATAAAGGAGAAGGAAGGGGAGTAGTACAGTCTGATCAAGTCCTGCAGCATGGAGATCAGCTCCCCCCTACTTTCAAGAAGCAAACATGTATTTCTCCCTGGGAAGCATCTGTTCCCTCCCTGCTTTTCTTTTAGCTTACAGAGGAAATGGCCTGCCAGTCCTGTTCCTAGGCTTTTGGCTGAAGCATCCCGTGCAGAGGACCGTGCCCTGTCGGCTGCTTGATGGCTGTCAACACTCAGCTGACATGTCAGCTCGTATGAAGCTCCAACGAGTCTTCATAGCCAGAATCCTTCAATCCTAGAAGCTGCCTCCACACTCTTTCTCACAAAAAAAAACAAACCGGCAATCAAGATATCTGTCAGCCTTGTGATGAGCTATAACATCCATAGCCCAGGCTCCCTGCCATAGCATTCCTGCTGCTATGCCCCAGACAACACAGACACTTTAGGCTTCTCCACTAAAGAAGTGGGGTGGAAGGCACAGCTGCAGCTAAAACAGCAGTGGGGCAGAAAAAGAGTTCAACTAACATATTGGCTAACTTTGTTGTCAGACAAGATTAACATGGCCCAAAGTTAGAAGTAAAATGATAAGAAAAACATAGAGGGAAAGTGGGATCTGGACCTCCAGGAGCAGGGACAAAGACAAGGGAAAAGGGTGATGGCATGCTGATATGGCCTACATCAGAAACATTACCCCAGGGACCGGCATGACCAGAGGATTAACTGGAACAAAATTTAGTCCAGCTATGGTGCCTGGCATTGCACCTCCAGTCATGGAGAGAACGTGAGAGGTATGCATCCTGTCTGTGGGCTGCATGTTGAAATGGGGGGAATAAAAGCAAATCTTCCAGCATCCTTCCTTTGAATAGGAGCTCCACTGGTACAAGATGAGGTCTCCATGCTCTGGGTATCTCTGTAGCAGATCACACTCAGAGCTAAGAAGGGCTCCAGGAGCAGGACCATGTTGGTGCTGCTGTTCTCCTGAGGCAGGTATGGGACCAGTTGGCTTTTCATGAGCACAGTAGGAAAGGGCACTGCCCTGAGGCCTCTGCTACCTGTGTCTTCCAGGGAGGTCCACCCTGGCCTGGACCAGTTGTAGGTCATGGACATGGAGACCCCACACATTGTATGTAATGCCATTGCTCTGTTCTGCTGTGTTTGGACAGGCAAGGGATTTCACAGCAGCACCTCGCTGTGGCTGGAAGCCTAAGAGGGAAATGTTAGCCTGACACTTACTATGCCTTGCTCACTTGATGTGAGCACTCATGTGTGGTGGAAAGAGGAGAAAAGATCTTCAGAAAGGAGTGGGCATCAGGAGAAAATAGAGCAGATGAAATAGGGAAAGAATATCTAAAGCCAGGAGTAACTGAACACATAAACTTAAAGAATTTGAGGGTCATGAGTGACTGTAGAAATGGAGGGACAGATAGCATTTGACATGTTTAGCAGGAAGAGAAGACATGGCCTTGCATGAGTTTTCAGTTTTTTGGGAGCTTTCCAGTGCCAGAGGGATGCCTTTTTGTTGGGTTGTATCAATGAAGCCCGGCAAGCACTGCGGCTGTCATTCTGACAGGATTTGCTATCAAGTTCTGCTTAAATAAAACCTATCATATCATGCATGGGCAGGCACAGGGTCTTTTACTGAAGAAGACAACTTACATTTCTGGATTCAGATTCCTTTGGGTCTTTCATGACAACTTATTTATTTATTTATTTGTTTGTTTATTTTTGACATAAAAAATGTGTTAGACTTATTTCATTACTGAACGGGGGAAAGCTTACTTTAAACCTTAAAATGCTGTCATTTCTGGAAAAGATCAACATTCAATTTAAATTTTGTTTAAAGAATAACCTGAGAACATTTAGGTAGTTTAAATCTATCATGGAAACTGCACAATTTCTCACTTTCTTTGCCCAGTTCTGTAAATACATAGAATTGTTGCTTTAGCAACAAGCATAATTGTGACTGCAATTTTAATTAAGGTTGTGAATATTGTACTCAGCAAAATAATGTAGTTTGCAAACCTTAATGATTGTCTCAATCATAACTGTTCTTCAGGCTAATGTTCTTACAGCATTTACATGGGTTTTTGTGAATGAATGCCTCACCTGCATTTTCTTTACCTTGACTTGGTATATAGAGAGGCATTGATCCTATGCCCATGAAGGTGCTTTATGTGCTTCAGACCTTTGTTAGTGTTTTGTTTTTCAGTGCCTGTATGTGTGTGCATAGGTGACAGGTATCCTAGTAAGCCTGTAGAAGATGTAAATAAGCAGCCAAGCAAACGTCTCTCATTGGGCCAGGTATAATGCACCTTTTTGCTGTTGGTCTCAGTTTAGTGCTGCATTCCGGGTGCTTGCTGGTTCACGGCTAGTCTGCAGCAGTATCAGAGCTGTTCAGCATAGTCATTTGGTGAAATACCATGTGATCATTACTATCTTGCAGCCATAACATATTACAAAGCTGATAAAGATTGATCCAGGCCTCCAGATTGTGGCCTTCTCCTTAAGTGATGAGGCAGCCTGAAAATATGTTCATTGCTTCTGTAGAGGACAAGAACTTACTAGCATTTGCCAAACACTGTGCTAGTCTTGCTTCCAGTTCCCCAGCTAGCTCCTTTGGCACTTGTTAAGCTATCTTGGCAAAACCCTGGCACGTGTTGCATATTTTTGTGCTTTGTTTTAAACGGTCTCAGTGACTTGGTTTTATCTTATTGCAGTCATACAAGTGTGTAACATCCTGGACTTAAGAGGAGTCCAATGACACAATTACTACTTGAATTTGCAGCCTGTTTTCTGTGCTAGAACTTGCACACCCAGCAGACTCTTGGTTTGTGTGTGGTAATGGTTTTGCAAATGCCTTGATACTTGTGACACACTATACTCTGTGATAATCTTAGGAAGAGCAGGGGAGTTTCCAAGATAGGAGGTGGCACGTGAGAAGTTTCAGCTGAGTCTGATGCTTGCTCAGCAGCCACTGCAGTGAACTGGTTGGCTCTTCCTGGTACGTGGTAACCCATGGACTGCGATAAGGTCTTGCACAGGAACTGCAAGCTTAAGGCTTCCCAGCCAACTGCTTTTTTGCAAAACCTGCTCATTTCATATAAATGGAGTTCTCTTTAGTTGAATTGTACAGAACTTGCAGCTTCTGTCTCCCCACAAATAATCATCCTCTCAACTTGAGACTTGCAGTGATTAGCTACAGATTCTTCTTGAAAGAAACAGTCCTTTCAAGGGAAAGAGAATCTCATTAAGCCTTTGCTGTGAGCTGCAGCTCTTGATCAGCACACGAAAGACAAGCTTGACAGTCATCAGGTGAGTTAAGAACTGCAAAAATATTATCTGTCTCTGTTAAACAGTCATCAGTTGAAAGAGTTCATCTCAGTCTGAGGCTTTTGCATACGACGTGGCACATAAAAAATTAAAAACATCAAGGATGTGAGAAGTCCTAAAGGTGCCACACATTTCCAAATGAATTGATAAAAGGCCTTAAATCTGAAAGAGAATGAGGTATGAGGTTTACAAATAAACAGGTGGAATTTTTGAGAAAGTTAGAGATAAGCCAGGACATGGTTACCTAATGAAGTATAAACAAACAGCAGTCTACTCCTGTGGTTCCTCATTTGCTAAGCCCTTTGTGGTGTTCTCCTATTTGAACAATTGTTTCCTGAATTTCTTAATAACAACTGATAAAGGAATTGACAAATAGTCCAAAATTGCATGGATTAATTCACTAGCAGTTATTGTACAGACTACTAGTAAGGAAAAAAAAAAGCATCTACTTCTATCTCAAATCACAAAACAAAAGAACAAAAAGAGAATGACAGAATAAATGGTCTTTTGTTAAGTTTTGTTGTCTCATAAAGTTTGGAACTGTGTCAGAATTGCTTTTTTTGTTTTGTTTTGTTTTTGTTGTTTATTTACTTAGGAATGCTCAGCTCAGATGCAGCATCTGTCTTTCTCTGCTGTCCTTCTACCCTATTTTTCCAGCTGGGTTGAATGCCCTGATGAAGCCTTTCAAGTGATCAAATAGATAAAATTGGACATATTTTGTGGGATTATTTTCATTGTTCTTCAGCACATGTTCAATGAATACAACACTTTATAATTGTAACACTTTGCTTTCAAGCTGCATTCTTGTAGTACTTGTCGTTTTTTGTTTTTTTGTGTTTTTTTTTTTTATTATAGTAAATTTTTGTGAAAAATTGGTCTTCTCATCAACAGATACTTTCAGGGTACCCTTCCAGAAACATTGGTGGAAACTAAGACTACTTTATCAGTGATATTTCATTATTAGCCAATAGCAGGTTTGGCCTTTTTTGACATAAGAGAAGTTAGAAATGGTTCTCTGTGTTTTGCGGAATCCACTTAGGACTGGGGAGAAGTGAAAGTGTCTTGGACGTGGGCTGTCATATGATTACAAGTCAGAGCCACGTGTGGCTGCCTGTGACCTCTCTTTGGGTTGCTTTATCAGGAGCAGCAAGAAAACAATATTAGTCAGGGCATATAGAGGCACTGTGCTTTATACTTTTTCACAGGTTTGCTTCTGAGGTGTTGTCTGTGTGAGGTGGAGCTGACAGGAATAACAGCCCACAGTTCTGTTATATGCTCACTGTGAATATGCATTGTCACACACCACTGTGCCACCTGTAAAGATTATTTTCTGTTCCTTGTAAAGAGAACTGCAAAAGTGACCTGTTTGTTTGCCTCTGTATTCTATTATTTAATCAGTAAGTATGTGCATTTAAGAAATTAATTTTTGATGTCACTAACCTGAAAGGGATCCTATCCAGAGGGTAAGGGAAGTCCTAGATCTTAAGATTATCTGCAAAATGCTTTTTAATTACCACCTTCATACCATGAAAGTATTCTGTCCCTGTTGGAGAGGACATCTGTTACATCTTTATTGCATATACTTACTGCTTTACTATTAGATTATATTTACTTCATTAATTTGCTCCTTAGCAGCTGTGAAGATAAGGTTTCTCTGCTTCTTTCCTTCTAATTCCCAGTAAATGCTGTAATTGCAGCACTTTTTCTTAAAGAACTACTCTGAGAAATAAGGGTAAAACAATGCCTTCTGATAAACTCTTTGGGAAATACTCTGCTGCTATTTGCAAACAAAACTGCAACAACAACCATTTTATTGCAAACTTAAAAAAAAAACCCCTAATAAATAAATAATTTGCTATGGTTGTTCCTTTATAATGATGCTTGAATTTGTGGCCATTTTCCCATGACCCATATTAAACAATAGATTTCCATGCTATCAGTATCGCTGTGTGGGAATTCTTCACCTGAAAACAGAAACTGGCCACATTTTTCTGAAACGAGGGAGTAGGAGTTCAAATTCTGCAGAGTGACAGGAAAATTTGCTCTAAGCGAAAAAAGCAGATTTTTTTTGCCAAGAAAAACTTTTTTTTTTAGTAAATCCATCACCCATGCTCTAGCAGACTTGCCTAAAAAAACAAAACAGTACTTTTGGGAAGTGCTTTGTTAACTTCTAACAGCCTTTTCCACTACTCTTTGGCTTTCTATCAAGCATTCTTGCCAAGTCGAAGTGATGTGGTATGTTTGGCAGTGACATACTGCTTTTAAATGCCAGTGGTGAACTATTGCTTGCCAGTAGTTTTCGATATTCTGTGAAAGCCTCATCACTGTTAAATACACTGTTAGATGTGTTACAGAAGACAATATCCCATAATACCTTTTGCAGGATTTTCTTTCGAGGTCTTTATTTTTGAAGGATTTTTTTTTTTTCAGAGAGTTTGTAGGTGGTAATGTGATGGATTTTCTGTTTTGTTTCTGAACTGGTTTCCTAGGGAAACGAGAGTTAAAAAAGGCTCACAGTCTGTCTGTCTCATTCCTCCAAATAATTATAACCACACAATTTCAAAGCAATTTGCGAGAAATTTAGGCTGCTCCTACTTTTGTGGAAACTGGCAGTTGGGCAGAAGACTGAGACCTCTATTAATCAGGGAAAGGCAAGATGTGCACTGACAGCTCGCTGGCCAGTGAGCTGGTGCATTGCTCCAATGTAGCCACATAATTGCTGTTTCTCATCAGTTTGAGGAATCCATGGGGTGGGAAGAAAAAAAAAAAAAACAACAAAAAAACCAAGGAAATTTGAGGTTGTGGAAGCAAGGTTGAACAGCAAAAGCTTCATTGAGTGGGAATCACTCTTCATTAGCTAATGGGGAAAAACTTGAGTAGGAATTTGTATAGTAGCACAGGCAGCAAAAAGTCTGCAAGAAATACTATATCTTGTGCTGACCTTAGTCAGGTCTTGGACCACCTTTGTGTACCAACAGAGTCAGCAAATCCAAAAACGTATGGACAGGAAAGTAGGTCCTCTTTGGATAGCTGGAACCTTTTACCTCATTTAACACTTGGCTAATTCATTGCAAAATGACCAATCCATTTGGTGATTCTAGCCTTGGATCTTCTGGAATTAGTTTATCTGGTCACTCTAAAAATCATAAATGGGGTGATATTTGGCTCTTCCACATGCCAAATTAATCAAGAACCATTGGGGAATTTGCTTGATAGGGATTACTGCCACCCTGTATTTTTCTATGTTCCCATGAAAATCTTTGCATGTTAGGTCTGTCACGGGTTTCTTGTGGTGATTTTGAACAATGAGGATTTGGACCTGCAAATTTTGCTGCAATACCAGAAGAGCTTCGGTTCCATCTGGGTGGCTCCATTTGATGCTGTGAGATAGCTGAGATGCCCAAATACAGCTCACCAGTGGTGCTGAGGGCAAGTCTCATGAGGGTGACATGAGATCTGCTGGGACAGTAAAATCTTGATCTTGGTTTTGTGGACACAGACTCTTCACATGAAGTTCACATACCCTGACAGAGGTATTCTTACCATTAGCAGTGATGGAAATATATTCTCATTATCAATACAACAATAAATAGAAGTGTGGGACAGGAGAGCTGAGGGGAATAATAAATACTGTAGAATGTTTTGCATTTGGTTCTTGCAGTTCCCCAAGCAGGCCTAGTGATTGGAAACTAAGCCAGATCTAATTTGCTTTTATTCCTTTTTAAAATTTGGTGTTTTCCTGGAAATTTTGATGGAGTTAAATACCTCAGTTTTGACTCTGTTTATAGTCTAACAGCTGTTGTGTGTTCTGGGTCTTGTGTAGTTGTCCACAAAAGTGTTCATACTTAAATTACGGCAGGGTAAGGTGTTTTTAAAAAATCCAGATGCATTATAAGCCCTTTCCTCTGAATTTAATTTACCTGCTCCAGAATAGCTCCTGTTTATACTGAATTTAATCATGTAGCATTCTCTTACCCAACTTTCTTTTCAAAAATCACTAAACCTGGGGCCAAAATCTAATTGAGAATATACCTTCAAGTAACACAAGTAATACTGCTTGCTTGGTTGTACAACCTGTGTTACATTTTTGGCTGCTTTAATATTCGTTTAGTTTTGCCAGTAAAGCTGAAAACAATTAACAGACGTCTATGAAAAATTATAGCATTTTCTAGATAGATTTTGATTTAATGGAGACCAAAAGAATAGCGAGAAGTTAGACTATATGTTATCTTCCAAATGAAAAATATGTATCATTTGGAAGTGTCTTCTCTTTATCTAAAATATATAATATTTCAAGCTAGGAAAAAGATAGAATGATGAAAGTCACTATAATACTTATCTTAATCTAATTTAAAATATTGAGTGCTTCGTATCTATGACTGCTTTTTGAAGAAAAGGAATATCATTGGTTGACACAGTCAAGAAAATGAGAACACCTGAAAAAGGGTAATATATGGACTTTAGAGACAGGATTGGGAAAAACCCCTTTCTAGCTTTTAAAAAAAAATCAAACAAACTTGGCACGCAGTATCATCCTAAATAAGATTTTACGAGAAAGTGTAAAACGTCTATTGGAACAGAAGGGGAGAATGCACGTGAAACACTAGCGATATGAAATGACAAGAAACAGAAACCAGCAGGTAACATTTGAATAAAGCCTTCAAGCATTTCTAAAGCTATCTGTCCTTTTCCGTATATATAAATGCAAAGTGTTATGTATAAAATATATACGGGCATGACCTGCCAAGAGGATTTTGGTTTCCCTGGAGACTATCAGTTCTCTGTTGCACGGGTTGGCTTGGGGAATAAGAGCTATCTTGATAAATCCTAACCTTTCTTCCTGAGGTTATTGGATATGTCGGTAAATTTAAATCTTTGTGTTGAAGGCTGAATTTATAAAATCCAAAATTTTAAAATGTTCTCTTTAGATTCCAGCTATTTCTACTGGCATATATTTATAATATGCCGCAATTGCCTCGTGAATTGGGGAAAAAAAGAAAACCTTGATGGTAATGCTTTGATGGTAGTTTTATCTTCTTCTTTGCCTGGCTGTGCCAAGTCATTGATTTTAATTGCAGTTATCAGTATATCATGAAAAATGTGCAATCATAACAAGTGTATTCAGCCACCATTACTACTTTGTTGACTTCTTTCCCCTCCCTTTTCCTTAAATGTTTGAAATCCTCTTGTAATTTTTCAGTTTGGAAACTAGGCTTCAGTCAGATTTGTAGCTTATAACTATCTTGCAAGTGTGGAAAGAAATCCCATGTAATGAATGCAAACTACTTCGTTCATCTCTGCTTGATTAAAATTGAAAACAGTAATCTCAAGGTTGTTCTCAGTCGGTTTGGATGGAAATACATAGATGGATATATGTACCTTTCTGTTTTTGACCTCCTTAAAAAATCAGCACATGCAGCATTTTATTGACAATAGCATATAATGATTTGGAAAGCTAAGAAATGCTAAAAATTCCAGTTCAGAGGAGATTTTTCCCATCCAGCAAAGTATACCATAAAATGAATAAATTCTGCATATTAATAGACAATTTTTGTACTCATCTGAGGATATTATCTGTGCTTTTTACATTTTTTTTTCTTACTGCAATGCTAGTTTGCTTTTTGTAAAATTTACAAAGAAACCAGTGTTACTTTGTTATATTCTGCAGTTCTAAAATCTGAAACAAAAATCTGCCAGAAATATGGAAAGAACATTGAAGTGAACCATAAAACAGGAGCGAGGAGAAGGAAAGGAAAAGGAGGGGTTATGACAGGGGAATAGACAAAATAGATTTTAAAAAAAGATTGGAGGGAATGAAGATTTGGTAGGCTGCAGAATTAACTGTGAAACTTGCTGGTATTCATTATTATTGCTGCTAAGAAAAATGACGAGCACGATAGTTAGAGAGGTGGTCAAAGCAACAAAGATGCATCAGCCCTCCACATTTTACAATGTCACCAACTTCTAAGATATCAGAAGATCTTCTCAGTGGCTGCTTGCTGTGAGACATGTCTTGCACTGCTGGTGGAAGTGATGGGAAGTCCTGTTTCACTGCTTCTGCAGCTGCTAAAGAGAGCAGCATTCAGTGGAGGTGTTGCCATCAACAGATTTGTTTCGTGTCTGAAGGCTTTAGGAGAGGGAGCCAGTACTTTGTGGGGGCTGTGGGGGGAAAGGAAATATATGTGAATACATCAGCATGCTGGCCCTTCCTGTAGTTCAGAATTAACCCTTTCTCTCCTCTGTAGTTCAATGTAATACTCGCCTTTAGGAACTTACACAGATAACAAGTCTATGTGGATAAAATATAACTTTGAACACTTCCTCTGTTTGGTTGGACGTAATTGGAGTTTCCTTGGTTTTTCGAAATGTAAATGAACTGTCTTTGTGGTCTCTGTGTTTGGTCTGGATCAATTTAGGAAGTAGAACCAAGCAGGAGAGGGTGACAAATTTAAAAAATAGCATTTTGAAGAGCTATTCAAGTACAGAAGGGGTAGGATTTCCTAGGCTGATTTCTGTGCAAGTTTAAATGAGAAGTCCCTCCCTTTTCCTCTTTTTTTTTAATTTTGCTTTTTGCATAGTCATTAACCCTTTTAACCTCTAGTAGATGGTCTCCTGTTTGCCCATTTTGCATAATTCTGCCCACAAGCTAGTGGGTATAAGCTGTGAGTCGTTTAAGAAGTGCTTGTTAGTTTATTTAGGTTACTAAACCTAAATTGTTTTTTAACTTAGTGGAGGTGATAGCCAGGGTATTTCCTTTTTTTTTCTGAAACACCAGAAATTAAGCCATCCCATGCATAACCACATCATTGTGGCAAACATACCCGGTTCTTAAGATACTTACCTTATATTTGCAAGACACAGAAATGGAACTTCTACTGGGCAACAAACAAGGTAACTCACAGATGCAATGAGATTCAACAACACAATTGATCAGACAAGTTCATGTACACTCTGATAACTCATGATAACTCATCTGTGAGTTATCTTAGTATTTCGTCAGTTTGACTAATGCATGTATCTGCTGTTTCCTAAAGGAAAGAAAAGTGTTGGTGTGTATCTGTGTGTACCTGCATCCCTGTATATATACATTTCTATGTATTTACAGGCTTTCAAAAGGTATATATTGACTTTCACAATCTTTCTGTGGATTTTCTCCCCTCTACCACTTTAAGATACAGTGCTTTGCTTTTGAATATCTTTAACTTCCATTATTACATTTTCACTAAAAGCAAACACTAGGAGCTTATTGAACAAACACCTTCATTTATGAAGTACTGATTGCTGTTGGATATTCATCCTTACTTTCTTTTATGGGAACATTTATTGTATTTGTCTTCAAGATTGAAAGAAAAACCACTGAGAATGTCATTTAGCATAACTGAGAAATCCACATATTTTATTAACATCCAGTATCTTGCCTCTGACAGTCTGAAGAGTAGTGCACCAAGACTATCCATCTTCTCTTTGGAATTAAGGAACCTATATATGTACCTCATGGAAGCTCAAACTCTGTTCAAAAGGAAAAGAGACTGTAGTACAGCTTGTATAGTTGTTACTCCAAAAGCTTGAGCTATTAGCTCATTGAATTGTAGCGTTAGTGTATTTCAGGTAATTCAAACCATGTGATAGTGTCACAAGGACCATATATTTTCTGCTAGATTAGTTATACTGCTTTAGCATTTGGTAGGTTTTAGTTCAGAAACAATTATTGGGAACTCATCACAAAACTTGCTGGAAATGTATTTACTGCTTTATGTTCTTTAAGTTACGTTATTGGTATGTTTGTCTTTATTTTCATTAGAAGTACTCTGATAGCTTTGTGTTATCATTGGGAACAAGAGACTATTTGTGGGTTGAATGAGGCAAGAAAAATTATAGTTAAGTGAGAGTAGCATGATTGCGTTGTTCTGGCCCACAAATAATTTGTGCTGCATGAGAATTCCTTAGTGTTGGTAACAAAGAATGAAAAATTTGCAATAGATGGCTTAATTTTTTTTGTATGTGTGTGAGACACTGAATGGAAATAACCTTCTCTCAGGATGAGTCTGTAAGTGTTTTGAGAATATTCGAGTAACAGTTTGCTGTCTTCTCTCCAGAGTAACAAATTGGCCTTAGCAAGCCTGAATAGTTGGAAAGGATGATGGTCTGGACTCCTTCAGCTTTTCCAAACTAAGTGCTGAATAAGTCAGTGAAAAGTGGCTTAAAAACTTCCTTATTTTTAGTACAGAGAGGGGATCTTTTCCAGTCTGTCCTGCATTATAAGAGAAAAGCCAACACTTCACAATAGGTTGTTATCCTGCCCCTTCCTTCACTTCAATTCTGATGATCCCCAGCTCTCTGAGAGGGGCTGTGGTACCATTCAGCCCTGAGGGCCTGCCCAGAGAAACCCAAGGACTTTGGCAAACCAAAAGGTGGCTTGGCAGGATCGTCCTTAATTTAGCAGTCAATGTTCAGCTTACCCAGACTAGCTGCTCCTAGTAGCACTGGTTTGTTTGTGTATCCTAGTTGTTGTGACTGTGCACCTTCTGTCAATACAGGTCTTCCTTCCATCAGGAAATGTCAATTCCAGTAATAGCGGTAGTTCCAAATTTCAAGTGGAGTGGAAATTCATAGAAACACTGAAAAAAAGGTGCTTATTTAACCACTTTGATCTTGTAAAACATGAACACATTACTTTTATTTCTGAACATTATCCAAATTAAAAACTTCGTTGCAGTTAACGTGTTGTTACCATATGTTTTAAAGTAGGTGAAACTGCATCTTCTCAGGGTAAACTTTTTAGTTAAATTTCTTTGGCTGGTCCTACTACAAAGACAGTGTTTTGCTCTTCTAGAAGTTAGTCTGCTGTAGATTTGATTTCTTTAAATTAGATTAAAGCTGCTGGAAAGAAATTAATATTAAATTAAGAAACAGCAATCCTCATACTAAATAGAGGAAGTATGCTTGCCTTGCAATTCTGCAAAACTATCAGGACTTATAAACAGTCATAAATGTGCTCGCTAAGTGTCCTGTGTGAAAACATGGGAGATTTTTCTGGACTTAAGTGGTCTCCTATGTGCTCTGTGTAGTGCAGGAAGGAGATTTGGGTGCTCTGGAAGGACAGCAGCAAAAAAATAGTGCTGAGTAGGGAGGTGCATGGAGATAGTGAGCAGGAGTAACAAAGTGTGTAGTATGCCTGAATGTTTGCTTCTTTGTAGCCCACAGGCTCAGCCCTGTTCAGGGGCAGCAGCTTATGTGGCTTTGAGCCCTCAGTGGGACAGGGAGAGCTGCATTGAGGTTGCCCCTGTGGCCCTTCTGTCAGAAGCCTCCCTCTTCTGAGGAGGGCTCCATGGACCCTGCACTCCCCTGGGCAGGAGACAGGAGGACATCGTTCTTTCTGTGAGTGACCTGAAGCATGTGTAGTTTTGTGGAAGGGCCTGTAAGATTTGTGATGCTGGACAGAGGAGGTACAGGAGGAGCCCGAGTGGGTCCATGGTTCACTGGCTGTGGGTGCCTTGAGCAGGAATGGCTCACAAGAATGGCCACGGATTGGGAAACAGTCTCATCCTGCACTTTGAAAATGAAAACAGTTGAACCTGTTGGAGGGTCTTTCTTGAAGGGTCTGAGCCTCGTAGTATGTGTTAGGCCTCATCATATGACATGGAATGCAAGTTTGCAGATGACAGCAGGCTTGAGTGGTGCAGATGACACACCTGAGGGATGGGGTGCTATTCAGAGGGACCCTGGACAAGCTGAAGGAATAGGCCCATGTGAACCTCATGAGGCTAAAGGAGGCCAAGTGCCAAGTCCCACGCTTGGGTCAGTGCCACTCTGAGTACCAGTACAAGATGGGGGTGAGGGGATTGAGAGCAGCCTGCTGAGAAAGACCTGGGGATGCTGGTGGATGAAAAACTGAACATGACCAAGTGGTGTGCTTTCAAAGCATCCAAAGCAGAGTGGCCAGCTGGTCAAGGGAGGGGATTCTGCCCCTTTCCTCTGCTCTGGTGAGACCTGAGCTGCAGTGCTGCATCCAGTTCTGGGGCCCCAGCCCGGGAAAGACATGGACCTGTTGGAGCAGGTCCAGATGAGGTCCACAAAGCTGATCATAGGGCTGGAGTACCTCTCCAGTGAGGAAAGACTGAGACAGTTGAGCTTGTTCAGCTTGGAGAAGAGGCGGCCCAGAGTGACTTTAATGCAGTCTTTCAGTGCTTAAAGGAGGCCTGCAAGAAAGATGGAGACAAACTTTTTAGTAGGGTGTGTTGTAGTAGGAGGAGGAGTGATGGTTTTAAGCTAAGATAGATTTAGATTGCACTTAAGGAAGACTTTTTTTTTTACAATGAGAATGGTGAAAGAATGGAAGATGTTTTCCAGAGTATTGATGGATGCCCCATCTCTGGAAACATTCAAGGTCAGGTCGGATGGGACTCTGAGCAACCTAAGCTGGCTGAAGTGGTCCATGGGCCTTTGCTGTGGGAATTGGACCAGATGATCTTTAAAGAGCCTTCAACACAAACCATTCGGTGATTTTATGAAACAGGAGTAATACAGGTGCAGCTACCAGGTAACTGAGTTGCCACATCACTTAATAGTGTGGATCTGTTTGAGTTTGCCAATCTGCCCTTGTTTCAGACTCCATGATGTGTCACACCTTGGGCAAAGTGTTTTCTTCTGTACCTGGTATGGACAGAGAATATGTACAGTCGATGTACACACGAGTTTGATCTTCGGTTGTTTTAATGCAGAGGCAGAGGGACTGGAACTAGATGATCTTTCAAGTCCCTTCCAACCCAAACTATTCTGTGATTCTATGAAAAAGGCTTATTTAATGTTCCATAATAAATTGAGGAACATTTAAAATGCAGATGAACATGAAAACTTTAAAAGGTAACAAGGAATCGTTAAAAGGAGTCCCCATTATTTTTGTGGAACATTTTCATCTGTAATGTGAACTGTCATTAAGGGCTCCATCTGCCTTTAGCAGCTGTGACTGCAGTAAGAGCATAAAAGCTTAATCAGAAAAACATGTTGAAAAATGAAGACCAAAAAATCCCAGCACTTAATTTGTTTTGCTGGAATAAGCAAAATAAGCTAATCTTACAGGATAGGAGACACACAGGATAATAGAAATTTGAAGTAGAACTGTATGCTTGCTCTTTTAAATAAAATATTAAGGATAGGTGCTGAGACACTAAGACCCAAATTTGACCTCAGATTTGACCATTTCAGTAAAGAGAAATTAAATAAATGCCATTTTGGCATTTAACATATCAGCTTTTCTGAGGCATAGCTATCGTTCACATAATAGGAAATTAAAAAATAATAAAGTTAATTTTTTCTTCCTCTTAAATGTAAGTGTCAGGGAGAGAAAGTTGCTGTTTATCAAATAGAATAGAGTTAAAATCATCTAATTCTGTTGAGTATATGTAGTATATAAAGATGTATTGTACTTGATGACGGGTGTCATTAAGCATGGGCTAATAGGTGAATCCAGGGATTATTTTATAAGGCATAGTATGCCTTTCTTATTTCAGAATGTTGGTTTACAGCATCTTAAAGGTACCCCCAAATCTATTGTTTTAATATACAAAAATCAGACTACTTTTTATAGACAGTTGCTGTAGCTCTCTTAATATTTGATCAGGCGGCATCTCCCTTGTTAGTGTGGACCATAGTGCAGTTGTCAGAGGTCACATGAGATGCTTCAGTTTGAAGCCAGTCAGTGGCTCTTTGTTCTCTGTGGTAGAAGCCCTGGATGATCCACTGTGGCGAAAGAGGAGCTCCTTAACACAGAAGAGGAGTTCTTCAGTAGCTGTCTTCCCAGTCTTGTTTCTCAGCCTGCTCTCAGTCCCTTGGGATCCTGGTGGTATACTGTGTCTCCTTTCTCTTTTTCCCATAAATTGCTTTTTCGAGCTACAGAAATGACCATTTTCAAATATACATGACAACCTGTAGATTTTTATGGAAATTCACTCCTCTTACTGATTTCTCTGTGGTATGATGAAGGTAAGTGTGAATATCTGGTCAGGTTTTTCCATTAGCAGCAAAGAATGCACAAGTCCCTAGCCCCAGGAAAGTCACCTTACAGGTATCAGTTGTATAAGACAAACTTTCTTTCTTTTTAAAGAGTCTGTAAAGCTGTGGTTTTCTGTGTATACCTGAGCACTGCTGGAAGTGTTTTCAGCTTCAATTATCAGTCAGACAACAAACTAATTTTAATTTGTCAGGTGATCCAGACCAAAAGCAGTGAGCGCTACTATTTCCACCTTCAACTTTAACCAAATTGAAAAATGTGGCTTCTTTCATTTTCTTGCTCACTCATTTAGATGATAAACAAAGGAATCTTTTGAGGTCACATTGAGAAATACAACAGTAAATGTGGAAATATGTACCAGAAGCTAAAACTTAGAGCCAACTGCAGTTCAAGAGCAAAAGAGAGGCTGATAGAAAAAGTTAGCATTATCTTTTGGCAAAATAAAGGCTTATAAGAACTGGTGTTATGCAAGTTTTAGTTGGTTTCTCATTTGCTCTTTTGCCTTAGTCAGATCCCTGTTGTACGCAATTTTGGTCTTCCTTTTGATTTCAAAGTGATATAGTTAGAATTCTCTTTAAATCTGTCTTTCAAGCATTTTAATATATTTTACCGGAAATTGGGTAAAGTTTTCTGAAAATGTTAGCATTTTCCTAAGGTAAAGTAAGAAGAAACTAGATTGACAACTGATTAAAAATTAGATGTTTCCAAGTAGGTCAAACTTACAGTTATGCACTGTAGAGGAATACGCTGAAGAATTGAATTTCTTTCATTTAAGGTTGAAGACTGTTGAAGAGTGAATACAACTCCGTAGCAAAGTGTGATGTCCTTTTTTAACCTACATTTAAAGAGAACTGTGAGATTGTTAGCCCAACTTAATGCCCAGACAGATACTGGAAAAAATGAGTTATGAAATATCCAGAGGATAATGTGTAGTAGGGATTTCTGTGGAGGAATCTGCACAACTCAAACCAGTTGGAGAGTAACAAGAATGCACAGCACAGGTCTGTAGATCCAGAAAACTCGTAGACCTTGTGGGCAATCAGTTGTGTAACAAGAGCTGGCTTTCTGCTGTGAAGGATCTCTAGTCTGAGAAGAAATAAGCATCAAACCAAAAAGATGTATTAACTCTAAGGCTTAAAATTGTTCTGATCAGGGTCTGTTAGAATTCATAATTTTCATTAACTGTTCCAGCAATTGACTGCTGAATATGTTTATTACAGTTTCCCAGTCTGAGAGTTGCTGTTCATATTGTGAAAGTCAGAATCCAGAATGGCCCTTGAAAACTGAAGGGAAAAATCCTAAAATTCATGAAGAACAGGAAAATTGGCCACTGTTAGTTACAGGGAGAAGGATTTCCTTTGGGTTTTTTCCCCTGGATGACGTAAACTGACATAGGATGTAGTAAGTGCTAAGAGTTTTCCATTCTACAGAGCAATGGTGAGGCTTGTGCTGGATCACTGTGGTCAAAATTAGGTACTATACATGAAGAAAAGTGTGGATCAGTTGAAGAGAATCAGGAGAAAACATCAAAAGTTACTTAGAAATACAGAAGACATGAGAACAGGAACATTGAAAGGACTGAGTTTATACAGTGTAAAGAAAGTAAGATTAAGGCATGAATGGTGTTAGGAGTTATAAAATGTTGTTGCAGAAAAGAAATACTCTACTGGGGAAGTAGCAGTCTTGAATTTGAGAGAGGGAAATTTAGGCCACTTGCTAGGAAAGGATTTTGAATAGGAAAAATAGAGAAATGCTGAAAAATGACTTAGGGGGCTTGTGGAATTTCCATTACTAAAGGTTTTGAAAAATAGATGAGAAAAACTGAGAAATAACTAAACTAGAACTGATCCTGCCTCTAGGTAGTAGGATGAACTAGCTGGATGATCCCACCCATCTGTATTTTCTGTAACATTTCTTTTTTAATCAAGTTACATCCCAAGGCTCCTTTTACATGCATTTCCACACTTTCTCCTCATGTTTAGCTTTTAGGAGGAGGCAGTCTCCCCTGTTAGTGATTAGACTTTTTACTAATCTTACTCAAGCTATCCTCAGAAGAATCCTGATGCTACATATGTATGCCAGGCGAGCATCAGTTTTCATAGGTGATGGTTAAAAATTGGAGCACCATGACCAGAATTAACAGTACTGAGTAGTGTTTAGTCATTCCATTGTATCCAAGTAAACCCCTCATTTAGAAATTAATTAGTTGCAGTGTAGTCAAAAATATTTGGAGTCTCTGAGCCACAAGAGGAAAAATTGAGTTCTAAAATCTGGACTTCCCTATTTTGATCCCCAGTAGGCTCCAGTAAATAACCATTGGGTTTATTATTTATTATGCATTATTCATTGTGCCATCTCTTTTTATGACTCTGAAGTGATTTGTATACTGTTGTAGAAGATAGAGCCCTATTATCTGTTAATGTGCACGTTGCTTGGATCTAATTTTATTTGTAAAAATAATAAAAAATTCTACATCTTAACCTTCTGGTCAAAAAGTTCCATTATTCTCTTCTGGAACGTGATCTTGTATGAGGAAAAAAACATACCAAGCACATCTATTCTATTATTATTTAAATTATTCCTTGGTATTATCCAGTTTGAATATTTATTAGTTTTTTGATAACTTCTTAAATTATTCATAAAGGATAGCCATACTGTTTGATGGAAAAAGCAGTACAATGAAACCTTCTTTTGCATGGCCGGCTTCTTTCATACAAGCTATTCTCCAGCGTTTTGGGTTTTTTTAGCAAAGGCTTGCAAGGTGCTGGGAACCTCTGTTGTGTTTTTTGCAGCATCCCCTTCCTCTTGGTTTCAGTGGGAGGGAAGAATATCAAGCACCTCACCACCCTGTATGCCCTGGCATGGTTTAGATGAAATAATAAATATCCTCCAACTGAGATGGAAATGAAGAGGCAAAGGTCAGGAAAGAGAGATGTCATTTCCCACAAGATATGAAAAGTGTATGAGGAATTACTGATGTAGAGAAAAGGAGGATAAAATATTGTTTTAGGTGATTTATGGGATTTTCTTTTGAATCCCACAAGACTCCAAAAAAATAAGGGCAATTGCTATACTGACTGAAATATCCCTGTGTATGTCAAGTGTCTGACAGGAGTCAGCAAGAAATACTTGACAGGAAGGCATAAAACCTTCCAGTAAGCAGATTGGGAAAGGATTATTTTCATATACTGTGTCTCATCCTCATCTCTAATATGTACAGGTTTGCTTAAACGCAGAGGTATAAGATATAGTGTTTATTCGAAAAGGTTTCTCATTGCTATAGGTATGCACCACTCAGCGTTCCTATTATCAATATACCTACAAAATTCTCTTCAAACATATTGGCAGATACTTGTTCTCGTCAGCATTTTGCATTAGTGATCTTTTAGCCTTTTTTTGTATAGATGAATGCTTCTTTTTATAGCTTCTGAATTTGACATGTTCTGCCTTCATTGACTGTCTATTTTCTCTTCTGTGTTTTTGACTCATGGCTCACTCTTCTCTACTTGCATTACTATGACGACTGCTAGAACCTAGAATATCTTTTGACCAACTGCCTTGTTTTTATTAAATTCTTTGCCTTATCTCTGCCAGACTGTGTAGTGAATTTGGCATTTTAATGTATCTGACTTCTTGTTTAATTGCATGAGTCCCTTGTGTAATACATGTCCTTTGCCAAGACAGCCTGCTTAAAATATGAAATACAAAATGGGTCTCAGGAAAGGTCAGTTTTGGTGTTAATATTGTAGATCAGTGTGAAGCTTACTTGACTCTGAAGAGCCTGGATTTTAAATTACATGATAGTCCAGTGTCAGATTATTGACCAATTTCTTTTTGTTTCCAGCTGAGCTGCCAGGATCATCTGCAATCAAGCTGTCCTCCTTGTGTGATCTTCCAGCTCAGCTGCAAGAATTGTACCAGCAGGGCTTTGTCTTGGCTGCTGTCCACCCTTTTGTGCAACCAACTGATGAAAAAGAGAAAACTCCCCAGGAACAAATCTTCAGGGCTGTGCTTATCAAGAAAACAGAAAGGTAAAGCACTGCCAGTGAACTGGGATAAAAATAGACAATGTGATTTCCTGCTGAGTTTTGACCTACATCAGGAAATTATAGCAGAGTTTACTGTGCAAGACTTGTGGGGTTTTTTGTTTTTCTGGGGGTTTTTTTCTTTCTTTTTTTTTTTTTTGTGGGCTTGAATAGGCTTAACATGTTCTTCGTGTTTACAATTTGTCTGCAGTTTGGCAGGCAACTTGGAGAATAACAAGTTGAAATATGCTCTGTATTTGGGGATGTGTTGTCATGAGAGGCAAACAAACAAGCCCTATGCATGACAGTTTGTGAGGATGGTCTTGTGGGTACCCTTTAGAATTTATTAGATTAAATTATGACAGAAGAATTGTTTGCTTAGAAAAGGCATATTTTGTGTTTAGATGGTTACAGTTAATGCAATTTTTTTGAGAACTGTAGTACTAATGCATACTTCTTAAATTTATGTGTAGACTTTAGGCCCTTCTTTCTTCTAAACAATACAAGTTCTTTCAAATTTTTAGTCAGTGCAAACTCCATAAATAAGAATATTGCTTTCCTGCTTTGCTAATTTCTTAAAATGTACTAAGAATGTTTTACATAATCAAAGTCTGAAGATGAATAAAGAAACAGGAGTTCTGTTGTTTTAGGATTTAATGTGATTTCTAAAAAAAATCAGTAGGATCTACTGTTAAATAGCCCAGAAGAAAATTAAAATGTGGATATTTGTAAACATGTGATTTTTGGTTAATTATTTAAAACCTAATTTACCTGACCACTCCCAGCTCTGCAGCCACCTGTATTGTTGCAGCCATTCTCTACAGTTTCCTACATTTAGCTGCATTCCCCAGTCCAGCCCTTCTTACAATGACCAATTCTGAAGGCTGGCAGGTATTTAAACCTCCATCTGCTAATCCTAGTCGCTCTCTTTGTACTGATGCTTGAAGGAAAGGATGTAGCTGGTTTATACCTCTATTTAAAAAGCAGACCGTTCACCATTCAGTTTGCTGCAGTGTGGTAGCCAGTCGATAGAGGTTATGGACAGAGTTGAAATTCAGCCTCTGACCTAAGGAAAAA
Organism: Brachypodius melanocephalos; assembly: GCA_013398615.1. NCBI lineage: Eukaryota > Metazoa > Chordata > Aves > Passeriformes > Pycnonotidae > Brachypodius > Brachypodius melanocephalos. Next base: position 30,333,519 of record VZSR01001283.1, on the reverse strand, counting down.
GTTCTGCATTTTGTTAGTGAATATATGTAGGTATTAGGTGTCACAGGCAATTTAAGCTTCTAAAATAATTCCTGGTTTACCTTGATTTGATTTTGTTTTATTAATACAGAACTTCATGCTGGCTTGCCTGATACTATTGTTTAAATGGCTTCCAGTTTTATGGTTAAAACATAGAATGTCTGGCTGAACTTGTTGAGTGATGTTGGGCCGAGTTTGTGTAGTTTTGGGGCCTTGCCTTTCCTGCCTACACAATACCTTGCTGCAAGCAATGCCATGAGTTTGTAATGATAAGTAAGTACTTAAGGACTTTGGTTGGATAGGGGTCTGAGGGTTCAACATCTTCCAGGTCTGAGCTCTGAAGACCTGTCAGGGAAGAGCAGCTTCCTTCTCAGTAGAGTGATGTGGTCGTGGAGCCAGAGTGCTCAGGGTGTCACTGCTCTCACACTGTATCCAGTAATATACATCTGTGCAGAGTGATTGTGGAAGTGTACAAAGTCTTAATTGCCTGCTCACTCACTTGGGTGCCAGTGTCACACACTTTAGACAGCTGTAAATGACTACAAAATTGAAGACAGTAGAGAGTCTTGAACCAATTATATTTCCTTTTACATTCACAGTCGGTTTCTCTGTATTCTCTTATCTGTCATTTTGGACTGCCTAGGGAAACGGAAGAGACGTGGTGAAGCAGGAAAAAAAACAACTACCAGAAAGGGAAATTACATCAGTTTGATGTTTCATGTAGCTTAAATGTTCCTGAGTTTGGCTGAGAGTATAGAAGCAGCTTCTCCCATAGTGTGTGAGTGCAACAAATATTTGCATTGCTAAGTGCGATGAAGAGAGATGGGTGTTGCACAGATTTCAGATGACTACGGCATGCATAGAGACCACCTGTGTCTGAACTGCACGTTTATGTCATTCCACAAACAGCTGGGGACTAAAAATATGTAACAGTATTAAAAAAAAAGACATGCTGTTAATTTTTTTAATTAACCTTTCTTATTACACTGCTGATAATGATTAAACTCTGCTGATAATGACTCCCCTGAGGACTATCAGGTGTCTTGTCATCTCAAGGCAGTCTCTGTATATAACAGTTAAATTGTGGGTAGAGGTTAGGTCTGCTTAGGCTAAGATCAGATGAGTGTTTATTTATGTTGTAAGATTTTTACGAGTAAAAGTAGTCCAGCCACAGTTGTAAGATCACTAGTAACATAATTTATGGTGTGGAGTACAAATCCATCCCTTTGGTGGTATGGTGCTCATGGGGAGCCAAGAGTCATAAAAAACTCTGTACCTTGGTGTGGGGCCCACACTTGGGCTTCCTGGGCACTTCCTGTGGAACACCTGAGGCTGCAGCTCTTTTCTCACTGCAGGTGTTTCACCACAGATGGCTCTAGCACTTTGCTCTTCATCTGTCCATTGTCTGGCAGATACTGAGGGTGTTTTCCACCTTCCCTTTTTTGTTCCCTGAATGGAACAGAAATGAAATTTTGGCATTAGTGCCTACAGTAATGCCAATTCCTTCTATACAGCAACAGAACTGAATGCTTGAATTAGTCTTTAGTCAGTGTTGCACCTTTCCATGTCAGTTTTGTGGTTTAAAATTAATACTGTTGACTTGTGCTTTGAGGACTTAGTTTTATGGCTCTGCCTCTCCAAAGATAGGAAGAGGCTATGGCAGCTGCAGCAGATGATGAGCATCAGGAACACCATGCTGCTGCTGTCAATGAGATTTGCAGTGCCTGGATTTGTTCAACAATAAAATGGAAAAGGTAGTGCTGAGGCATGTTGTGCATTAGAATTTGTGGAAACAGTACCTGTTAGTGTTATTTTTATACTGTTTTGCCATTGTCCTTTAGTTTCAGAATGTTCCTAGTGAATTTGCAATGGCATTGTACATTAAGGGGACTTTCAAAGTCATTTTGATAACTTTCTGTTTAATCTGTACTGGTATCTCTGGCTTTGTTATCTTGGCTATGTAATCATTTGTGGTAAATATGGAAATAGGAGTCATTCCTGCTGTAGGACATTTGAAGAAATGCATCCCTAATATATATGGAAACTGTATGTGTTGAAAACCAAGGACTATCCACTGGAAGTGTTAGGAAAAACATGGAATTAAGAGACAGATTTTTAAAAAAATCGACAATGCAATTGTTTACAGTGCAAAAAGCATAATGTTCAATTAAAGTAAGTGAAATAAATGTAGGAGTGTTTAATTCTTTAGAGGCACTGGGCATGAAGGTAATTACCAAGTTGCTAAACAACTCTGCAATTGCTCTCATTAAGTTTAATAGAATAAATTTAAATATTTCTGTTGCATCTAATGGCATGGTGTACACTAAGCAGTTGAGGAAAGTGATTTGAAAGTCACATAGAATAGAGTTGGAAAAAGGAATAACAAATTCAACCCTCAGGAATACTTTTTTTCCCCCTCTAAATTTCAGCAGACTTAACTAAAAAGCAGTTGTCTGTTCTATTGTCTGGGTTGAGTTCTGAGATATGTGGGTGCCTTGAAGGAGAAATCTTGAAGAATCTTGTATCAGTTGTGCAAAGAAAACTCTTTGAGCCCAGGTTTTTACAGATTTTTTTTCCCCCTGAATTTAGGGGACGCCCCAAGAGTGAAGCATAGGTCACACTATTGCTTGAGAAGAGTAGATTCACACTGATTTACACTTAGAATCTCAGGAAAGGCAATAAAAGCTGGTACCTGAAAAGCGTGAACGTGTGACTGTGGGTCTCTGCTGATGGATGGGATGGGGTAAGGTTCATGTGTTTGGGAGGTTCTGGCTAATCAAGATGAGGAGAGTAACACATGTGTTGCTTACAGTCCCCTGAGGAACAGAAATCAGTAGATCTTTGTGTGTGCAATAACCTTTTTCTCCTTGGCTTTTTATTTCTACACTCACTGTTTTTTTGCTTTAACAATCTCTGTGCAGATGTTGTGGGTGCATTCTTATTTTTGACAGCTTGTGGCTGTTGCAGGTTACCTCTTCCCTGCAGAGAAATTGCTAAGTCAGCCCCTGAACAAATTTATAACAAAGCAGCTTTAGCTTGTTCACAGCAACCTGTAGTGTGATACCCCTGTTGGGTATCTTAACGTTGCAAAATTCAATGCGAATTAAAATATTTTGGTGTTCCTTTATAAGTACTCAGCACTGGAAAGCAACCTCCATTCTCTTTTACCAGGAAAGATACAGGGTCTGGGTTCAGAAACTGTCTGCTTATGAAAGTTTTGACGTGTTTGCAGATCCTTCATTTCACCATGATAGAGAAGCAGGGGATATAAATGGTATTCCAAAGAATTTTCTCTCCATTGTTTCATATATGTCTTAGGACATACCATCTACAGGTTTTGCCTTCAGTCAATAAAGCAATCAACAGGGAAACATTCCTCTGCAAAAGTAGACTAAGTAGTATAATTTAACCATAATTTTTTAGAGTTTCTAAATGTTCTAAATTTCTGTGTTTTATCTCACACAGCTTTGCAGCTGTTTTCCCATAATGCAAAATGATGAGGTGTCAGGTGTTGTAGAGATTCCCTTCATGAGATGTTTCTAATTCTATTTCTGTAATTCCTGTATCTGTTAGTCCTGACAAAATGCAAACTATCATCAGTTGGATAACGAGACCTCTGTTTATCTGCAAAGGAATATGACAGACTGAGTTCAAAAGTTTAGTAGTAAATCAAGATTTTTACAGTTTCCTGATTTTGCTGGTATTATTTGGTGTTTTCACTTTAGTGAAAGTGGGTACTTTGCATTGATACAATGTATTTTTATTTTGATTATAAATGTGTATGTGTGTGTGTCTGTTTGGTTTTCATGTAGGATTTAAGCTTGAAGATGAGAAATGTCTGAATTTATCTTCATGAGCATTAGGATCAAACAGGTTTTTGTGCAAATGTAATGTGTGTTGTTGCTCTCAGCAGGCTGATTTCAACTTAATGAAAAGATAATATTTATTCTGTGCCCAAGAGTCAACAGATATCTTCCTTTAGCTCAAAGGACAATAGTTTGAGTTTTGAAGCCTTGTTATTTGTTACAAGTTCAAAGAAATACATATTTCCTCACAATAACTTTTAACGGTGACCCAAAATAAAGGTTCTTTCATCTGTATTCTGAAAATTACAAACACTGCACATTAAAGATGCCTGTGTATCAATATATGCCCAAACTTTTCTCAAGAAACTTTATATACTGTCATTAAAAAAAGTTTATAAATTTTACTAACAAATACTACATATTATGGTTATAAGGTTTCCTATAGTAAAGAAAATGTTTAGGTAATAACATTAAAACAGTGTCTCATGGGTTAGACTTGAGGCTCTTAGGATGCAATATATGTGCTTTTATTTTTATAAAAAATTGTGCATGTTTTTGGATGGGCATCGTAAAACCTATGGATTTTTAGTTGTTATGTTCTTGGTTTTGAGATACTATAGTTTTGCTAGATTTTGAACCTGAAATTGTAGAGATACCAGCTGCTCATGTTAATCACTTTGGTGTGGTTTTATTGTTTTTGTAATGTAGACCAGTTTGTTGAGGATGTACAGTTCTGTTTGAATGGCAGAGCTATTCCTGTGTAGTGGAAAATCTCAAAACTGTGCTTAGATTCTTAGCATCATCTTAATGAAATAGTAATTTTAGAGTATATGTGCAGTTTACAAGTGTGTTTTGGCTTGAGCATAGGGAACTTCAGGAAGATTAGGACCAAATGTTGGCTTCCTCAATTCCTTCTTGTATCTGAAAAGGATTGGAAATCCAGTTTGTAATGGACACCAAGTTGTCAGCTTTAATAGTTACTGTGTAAGTTACTGGTTCTCCACAGCTGGTTATGGTTTTTCTACCATGAAATGGTGCTTAACAGCAAACAGCTGTGCAGGAAATGACAACCTAGTGAAACAACCATTGTATCATATTTTTGGCTAGTGAACTTCCAATTATAAATTAAAATCTTACTTCTTCTATGTATAATCTTCTTGTTCAGTGGCACTAGAAGACCTATTTAGGATTCAGGATAGCACTTTTTGGAAGTCTGTTGTCCTGAACTCTTTTCATATTGGTAAAATTTGAGGGTATCCTCTACCCTCACCCCACCAGGCCTGCGAATGCTGTCGCTGTGCTCAGTATCAGGTAGACTGAAATTCCACCTCAACTCTTTGCCATCCTATGATTAAGGTTGTCCATGGTGAACACTGAGTGGCAGAAGAATCCCTCTTCAGGAAAATCGTTAATGATAAACAAGCAATGTATAACAAAGGAAAACAAATGAAAGCCCAGGGTGTGTTTTCTGTCCAAGTTTTCTGTCAGTCTCCATGGCCAACCAGTGATTGTCCTCTCCTGGGGTGGGAGGCTGGAGACTGCCCTTCTTTACTGCAGGGAAAGTGCTAGTGTTGTTCATTGTGTCCCTTGTGATCCCTCTCTGGCATCCCAAAATGTGTTACAGTGAGTACAGGGTGCTGTAGTGAGTCGGGATGTAGCAGCTTCTCTGGTTCTTCCTGGCTTCCAAGAAGGGTACAGCATTGCTCTATCCAGGTGTGCCCCTTCAAGGGCTGGACCTTTTTAAATTAACCCAGCAATTTCTTTCATCAGAAGAATAAAGGTAATACAAACCCCTCAAATGTTTGCAGGAGGGAAGGGAGGAAGATTCAATTTTCCAACTTAGGAGGACGAAAAGAAAAGGAAGAACTTGCTGACTGTGCATCCAGAAGAAAAGGAAGGTCTTTATAACTGCTGGAGCTTACACATTTTTTTTACTAAACTGATCTCAGCATTTCTCTTTCTCTTCTGCTTTTTGTTGAGAAATATTTTATGATGGGAAAGTGAAAATCACCTTTACATAAAACCATTGCTTTAATTTTAAAATATTTTATACGCTGGACTCCCAGTAACATCCTGTACTATAAAACTGGTAAAAGACTCCAGGGTATGGGTTATTGGGTTTTTTCTCACGATTGACATTAGTCCTTTTTCAGAAGAAAGCAGAGGAATGCAAGTGCACAGAACTGTGCTCTTTGGACTTTTTCTCTTGCTTCTGGGATCTTGATAGATGTACATTTTGTGGGCGTCCTATTTCATAGTTTCTAATGAAATAGAATAGGTCCTAAAATTAGTCCCATTAAATTAATAAGAATAAAACTATATTAATTTCTATTAATACAGAATTTACCTGTACCTATAATTATCTACTTCTATATGGCTATATTAATAATATTCAAAGAGTTTAATGAGAGACTTTTATGATATTTATTAAATACTTTGTGATACATGTATGAAATGCGCTGCTTATTGCATAGAGACTGGAAACAGCTCCTTGCCCACCTAGATTTGCTCAGAAAATTATTTTGTGATAGATATTTATTATTTTCATGTGAAAAGCTACGGTTCTAGTTCTGTTCATTTTTGACAGAAAAACAGGCTTTTAAAGTTTTCCTAAAAAGATGAAAACTACCAGTATAGGCAAAGACTTGAATTTAACATATTAACATTTTAACATCTATTAACATAGACATATGTTACATAATTTACTTGAGAGTATGGAAAAATACTTCTTGGAAATATAGAATCCTTCTATTGGAAGATTTTAACTAAGGATTTTATGGCCTTTAGTAGGATCTGTTAAGTGTGTTCTGTAAAATAATGTTCTTAACAGAGTGCAATCATATTTGATGCCATTTCTTTCATGAGCCCTAGTGCAGAGGTAGCCCTCAAACTGTTAGAGAAGGAATTAATTGTCTCTAATTAAGAATTTCCAAGTAACAAGTGTATTTTAAAGTAAGTGTTTCTTAAAGGAGTTAAACAGGACATTTTAAGCAGCTGTAGTAATGATCACTGTATTTTTATGGATATAATCTGTATCTCAGATAAGTCTTACTTTTTTCAAAGAGGTTGGAAGTAGGTCCTCAAAAAAATGCACAAAATCAGAGCTCAGGGAGCTGTTCAAGGGGAGGAGAGGAATTAGGAGAGAGTGATTCAAGGCCAGCTTCTCTCTTCCTTATACCTTTCTATAAACTTTACCAATATGGGTCGAAAAGGATTTATTTTTTCAGATAGCCAGGGGATTCAAACATTAAAATACAGTCTTTCTCATTCTTTCAGAGTAATTAGAATAGCGAGTTTTCTCAGTGCTGGAGAAAACTGGCACTACCAGAGGTATGAACAAATGGATGGGCTCAGAAATACCATGACACATACTTAATTTCTGGGATTTGATATCTTAACTTTGAATTTGAGCTGTAGTACTTTACAGTCTGGGAGAGGAGTGGCTTCCTCAGCTTGGCTGGAAGGGAGCTTCTGTCCAAGAAGGGAAGTAGTGGAGATGTTTGTTCCTTGCATTTGTAGAGTTTTGCAGTTGACCCCTTAAAATGGGATTGGTTGTCTAAAATGGGCTTGGTTCCTTGCTGCCTGTTGCTGGTAACACACTTCTGGTTTGTAGTTATACAACAGCCAAAGCACTGGAGAGTTGTATTTGCTCCACTTGATGTTGTATGGACTTGATATTGCAATACTGAGTGGCAGTTTTGATGGTTTGTTGATTGCTATTATTTCTGCCTGGAACATGGCTAGATAACATCAGGGCTACTTTTCCTGTTAAGTCATATTCAGATAGAAAAAAAAAAGTAGGTCTGATTGTAAGTACACTAGCAGGGAGGCTTTCTAAAATTTATGTTTTTGAGTTCATCTGTGGCAGAAAATCTGCACAGAATAGATTTTCTTATCTAGGACATTAGAACAGCAAAAATAGTTGTCTGCAGTACATACATTGTCCCTCTCAAAATGATTTATTTTCTTGACAAAGTTATTCTTGCTGCTTAAATTAGTTTGTGTGTGCCAGTTGCAGAGGAGTAGTGGTGGAATACTGTTAGTCCCCCAGTAACGGCTTGTGTAAATTTTTTAAAGGTGTTTGGGAGAATTTTCATGAACACCAATGCTTTGTTAAAATTTTTGTCCCGAATGAAGTAGAGGATGGAACCACAGGTTATGAGAAGAACCTAGAAAAGAGGGGAAAAACAAATAGGAAAAGCACTTTAATGTCACCAAACAATGCACAGTCTGCTACCACCTGTTCAGGTATAAGTGAGAAATGAAGTGAGAGTGTAGCCTGTGTGAAAGTGGGAGGATCACATATAGCGAATATCTGCAGTATTGCCTAGGAAACACTGCCAGTTTGCAGTCGGCAGCCTACACATCGCATGGCTCCGGGAGCTGTGAACGTCTTGGGAAAGCCCCTGGGACTCTCTGGAGCTGAGGCGTGTTCTACGTGTCACCCAGTCCCACTCCACAGAACTGGCCTTTTGCACAGGCTTGCTTTGCAAGCATGGCAAGCCTGCCAAGCCCCTGTTTTGCTGTTTCGCTGCTTCCTCAGCACTCCCAGTTCAAACTTCTGTGCCTTTCTTCCTGTCCTCTAGGTATCCAGGCATCAAACAACTGCTGGCAAGGATTAGTTCTTCATTTGAAACTAGATCTTTCGATTCTCTGCAAAGTGTCAAGATAGCTGCTTTGTTACTAATCCCAAGAATGACAGGCTAGCTTTTGTTTTTTAATGTTCTTCCATGTGTTTTTCTGAAAAAACTGAGAAAGTAAGTGATTGTCTAGGTATCCTCTATTGATCAGGTGTGTCAGTTTTCCTTTCATGGGAGTGTGGAGGAGATGAAAACTGCCTTCAGTAGCACTGCCTGCAGACTGTTTTTGAAGATTATTCAGTATAACTTCCAAACATCTCCTTGGCATATTTTGACCAATATCTTATTTCCACAGTGCTCATTTGTTCAGCAAATGCATATGGCTTTTTTTTTTTTTTGCTTTGAATTATTTTAGGAGTTAGTCTCTTCTGAAAGAGAAGGGACATCAGGCACAGCTTTATATTTCTCTAAAACAAAACATAAGGTAAGACTGAAGGTTAAACTATTTTGATTAGCCCCTGATTTTAGATGTTGACTTGGAATGGTTCTAGATAAAGAGATGCTGTCTGAAATGCATCTTACATCAGGCTGCCTTGTGGGGCACAGAGCATCTGTCAGACCTGCACTGGAACCTTCTTTTTGTATATCCTGAGTTGTATCACCTGTGCATCTCCTTGGTTTTGGCCCTAAATGCCAGGCTGCCAAAGTGTTTCATGGACAGAAAAAGAAATCTGGAAGTCCTTGAAGCATCCCACTGTCTGTGGTCACTGATATGATCTGCTCCCCTAGCATGTGGGTCAGGTACTGGAGCTGCCACTTGTCAGAACTGCATTGAGCTCGGTGTGTGTGTGTGTGGGGGGGAGTGTATTGGAAGCAAATTTTTGTCTGAAGTTTAGTTCTCCAGGGGAAATACCTGTAAATGGGATATCTGCGTATCCAGTTGTAACAACAGAAATTGATCCTTCTTTTCTGTCTGCTTCTTTAGGTCTTCAAAAGGTGACGTCAATAGTGAAGGATATGTCTTGGAGGTAGAATGCTGCTCCTCTTTAAACAGCCTTTCAGAGAAAAAGGAGATCCCTGACTTTATTAAGAAAGTGAGTAAAAAGAAAATGGGGGACAAACCCCAAAACACAGTATGCTTTTATTTGCGCTATAATTACTGTTTCTAGCTCTGTCAGCTTGGCAGTAGGGATATGTATCACTTGGACCAGCTGAAATACTGCACTAGAATTTGGTGGTTTGTAATTTTAAGTGTCTGAACAACAGTTATACTTCTTGATAGAAACAAGTTTGATCCTGTTGTTATTAGCAAATCATTTTTAGTGTCACAGGATAATGACCTCCCACAGATTATATCAATGTAGAAGATGATCCTATGATGTACAGCATTTTATGTTGAAACAAGATATATATAGTTTCCATTTTAGTGTCCAGATATCCTACTGGATAGTACTTTACCTAAATGGCCTTTTACCTCCAGGGAAACCCCCAGATTATTTGAATTTTGTTTCAATATCGCATGATGTTTGATAAGAACTGTTACTGGTAACCTAAATACTTCTGTAAACCAGGAGAGTGTTGCTTTCAATTAAATATAAAATACATACTGGGGAATTTGAAGGAACACTACAATTATTTATCTGTTGCCTTCTTTTTAAAAATATTTTTGACACTATAATATTCTGCCAGACCGGAAATTAGCAGCTTATGTCCATTTTAGCGAAAACAGATTCAGATTGTGCTTGTTTCAGATTCTGCAGCATCTGTTGTGTCCTGTTGCATGTTATATAAACTAGCACTGAGTAGTGTATTTATTTAGCCACAGGGTGTGAGTAGGCATATTCTCCTAGCTTTAGTCCATTTGCAGTGGTAATAGTTCAGAAATTTTTGAGAATAAACTAATACACAAGCTTTATAGGCTTTATGGGGAATCAGCTTGACAGACTAGCTCATCTTCAATCTTTCATTTTTACTGTGAATTTTAAGAACTGGATTAAAAATAATGCAGCTGTAACTATCTGATTAACTTAAAGAACTATAGATTTTGGTATCAGAACAAACGGAAATTTTCTGAACACATAATAATTTTCAAAAATTTGAGCCCAAATTTTGTTTCAGGTCAAACTCTGTTAATACACTACTATTCTGATGTTATCTTGGATTATTTCAATATATTCACACTTAGGAAAAACTGGTGTAGTTATTGTGTACCAGTTTCAACATGTTTGATTTTGTTCTTCAGTTCTTTGAGGCAGGGTAGAAATATAGGCATAACTGTCACAACTGGTAGCAAAATTATACATCATTGAAACAGGAAATTTCTTTGCATTTGTAACTTCAGAAAGAGTATGAATAACATGAAAACAAAATGACAATCCAGGAGTCATCTTATTTCCATAAATATCCAATTCTGAGACTCTTTAGAATGCTTTCCTAGACATGGAAATGTTTCTGTTGATAGAAGCCATTTGATTATGGGGTTATGAAGATCCCTTTTTGAAAGATAATAATTTAAATTTTAATAGCTAGAATGTATATTTACTGTTTCTCTGTAGGTTGAGTATGCCGCTCATTTTCAGATGTTATTTGATGTAGAGAAATTTGAAGTTCTTTGAAGCTGTTGCTGTCAAGTGCGTGCTGTGTCACTGTATCTGATTATACACATTGTGAAAGTCTCAACACTTTTATGTACATCTAACTCAGGAAACAAGACTTGTTTGGGAGTAGGAATTAATTGTCATATTAACTAATTTGTCTGAGCAACAAAAATATCCATTGCTTTTAAGGGCATATAAACCAGATGTTTACAAACAAAACAAATGGAAAAAATAAAGGATGTTCATCAAACAAAGTAGTAAGAAAAAGCTATTAGACAAGGCATTTCCTTTCTTTAAAAAATGAACAGCCTTATAATTCTTCTCAAACTGTAGAATACAACTGAAGTTAATAGAATGTTTTAATTGAATATGGAAATCCTTTTTCTTTTCATAAGCTTTTCATAACAGAGCCTTTTAGCACAGGTTTGCCATCTTACTGTTCTGCAAATTACTGTATTTAAAAAACCCCAAACCAAATAGAACAGCCATATTTTCAAAACAGAATAAGAAGTCAAAATTTTCTCCCTGAGCTTATGGAAAAAAAATTCCTATACACTGAGAAAATTAATTTTATTAATTTTATTGTGCACTGCAGAGCAAGTCTGACTTACCTTGAGTTTCAACAAGTATGCAATTTTAATAACCATTCTGGATTGACTTTCTGTTGCATTGAAATTGTACATAATATTGAATATTAATTGCTTCCTTCTGCAAACACAATACAATTTTGCAGTGACATACAGCATAAGTAATATGTGCTTTTTTCCCTTCTGTAACTCTATAGAAATGTGTAACAAGGAGGTTATTTCACCTGGAGAATGCTTCTTGCTCACTGAAATGAAGTACAGTGTTGACTGTAAAACATTTAGGAAATGCCAAAGAAGACTCTCTGGTCAAACCTCTGTTCTGTTGCTGAGATCTATCTGTGCTGCTGGGCTTTGTCCCAGTTCTCCACTCTCCGCTGCTTTTCTGCCACGGTTTCTGGCTATGGCAAGACAGGAAATATCTAAATATTGGGGACATGATGTTGCATAAAATACACTCTTCCTGTACTTTAAAATCATGTTGACACCACCACACTGTGCTTATTCTTTGATAGCCATGTGGATCTAGTGTGGTTTAACCTGTCCTAAAGAGCTCAAACATTCCAGTGGTGTCTTTGATACATAATTTGTGGGCAATGAAAGAAGTAACTAAACTGTTGTGTATATATTGTACTGCTGTATTGGTTTAAACACTCCTGTCTTTAGCTCTCAGGCTAAACAGAGATTAAAGATTTGCTCATCTGCTTTTTAATAAGCAAAGCTAACTTTTGAACTTTTGATCACTGGGGCTCAGATCATTCTGAAATTGTTGAATGTAGAGATGTTACTTCTAAGATACCACATTTTGTAATCTTTAGACTTGTGTCTCATGTCAAATAGGGTAGCCTTTAATTACCTTCTTAGTTGCTTTTTGTTTCCCTGTATCTTGTTACCATTTTTTCATCTGAGAGCGTTCTTTGGAGTCTATGGAGACAAGTTCAAAGGAAGGAGGAGCTAGGCTGACAGCCCAAGTAAAGATTTATTTTGGACACACAATCATATATGAATGCCAGATATATTTCTCATGACCTCTGTTTTCTGTATCAAGCTGAGGTACATGTCTAGAACTGTAACAGGCAGAAGGTTTTACACCAATGTTCACATCTTTGCCATGCTGATGACAGGTTAGGAAATGGGGGATTCTTTCCATACCATGTGTCCCCAGTTTTGACTTCTTAAAATTTAGGAAGCACATCTTTGGGTCCTTGGTTATCTCCTTAATAATGCACCATCAGAGAGCATTCTTGTATCCTTTTTTCAGTGTGACACCAGTGCAAGATTCACATTTCTTGTCTCTGTGGAAGTAGGAAGCATGATAAGCACAGAAGAGTGTGGTTTAAAAATGGTGCAGCTTAACTGAAATCCAAATGCTGGGGTCTTCCTTTCATGTTTTTGGCTAGACATGGATCTCTCCCTGCTGGTCTGTCCTTACTTGCTTCAGAAATAAGTCTAATTTCCTCCAGCAAACCTAAGGCAGTACAGATGAGTAATTCGTTCTGCATTTTTAGAAGTGATCTAGTTCTGCTTGCAGCAGGACTGCCATTGTGAAACACCTTTGTAATGCTTATTGTGCCATGAGATCTGCTGGATGAGATAGTGTGTGTCAAATCTGCTCATTGCTGTTCCTTCTCTTGTGTCTTGATCAAGTTCATTGAGTACAAATCATTACCACTGGCTCCAAAGCTGCCAGTAACTCCCTTAACTGATCCTCAGAACAACTTCTGTAGTCCAGAGCACCCTACAAATAATCTTGACTTCTGCAGATGCAGTGACTTTGCCAGTAAGTTTCTTGACATTTATTTTATTGCCTAGTAGTAGCATTGCTGGGCCATGGAAGCGATGGTACCACTCAGATGTGAGTGGGACCCCAAGGAGGAATCTGCCAACAGAATACATTGCAAGGATGTTGCCACCCATGTACTTGATCTAGAGCTGCCCTCTGAGAGACCCCCAGTTCTCTCTGGTGCAAAGGCTGGGTGAGCAGAGAGTTGCAGTAATTTGAAAGAAAAGCTGTACAATACTAACACTTGTGTGAAGAGCTCTCATCTTGCATTGCTGAAAGGATCTACTGTATTTGAGCCCTCTTGACAGTTTTAGGGTAAAGTAAATTTACCAGAAATAGAACAGGCATGAGATATTAGTATGTTTCAAGTGTCAGTTTATGCACTGGAAATTAATATGCATTGCTAAACTGTAGCTGAATTCAGTGTGCTCCTGAGGGGTGAGACATTTCTTGGAGCAGTTTGATCTCCCAGCCCGTTATCTGCCCTCAGTCCATTGGAGGGAGCCTCAGGCAGGAAACTGGCTTAGTGGTTGGATAAGGAACTGCTACATCCCCTGAAAAACCACAGGTCACTCTCACTGCATATGTCTCTACTTTGGTGATTTAATTAAAATACTGAGATCCTTTTTTTTCTGCTCTCTTGATTTTTTGCCTTCCGTTCATCTGTAGCTGTTTTGGAGTTTTCAGAATTACTGCTATCTTAGTTCATTGTTTTCTGGAGAGTCATCTGTGTTACGGTTCTAATTGGTGAAGAATTTTTGTGTTAGTGTCGCTCTTAAAAGACAGGGTAATTCTCAGCTATTTTTTAAAATTTCTAGCTAGAAGCAGGCTTGAAATATTTAGGAGGACTTCTGTTACTCCTCTAAATTAACAGCTAAATACCTGTAGAAATTTTCAGGAGCTTTTAAAATCTTTTCCATAGATGCTTCCAGTCGAGAGAGTGATTCCCTTATTTTCTACATATTTACTCACATCAGAATGAACATTAGTTTTGTGTGATCAAAACGAGAGGCTTTGCATATCTGTATTTTGTGTGAAAGCAATATGAAATTATTTTGAACTCTCAGTTTCTGAACTTTTAAACTCTCTTCAGCATCTAATTAGGAAATGGCAAGAGGATGTGGAAGATGAGAAACATATCAATGTCTCCATAATAATATGTGTTTATATTGCTATTTTTTTTTTGTTAACAGCATGGCAAGGAAATGAGAAGACAAAAGTCTGAAATTTCCTAGAAAATAATGAAAGTGAAAATTTCTGATATTACAAGTTTCTTACTTACAGTAAGAAGAATAATTAGAAAAATGCTGGGGTTCATATAGCTGTTCCAGCATTTGTCATATTCTTGTCTCTTCCCTTACTTACTCTTCATTTCCTAATCTTTACATTGAGATTTATTTTTTCAGAAGGAACAAAGAGATGCAGCTTATGTGTTCTTAGGAGCACTAGTGTGTTGGTGGATTTCTTGACTCGGATGCTGCAATCTTACAGGGATCTCTTCTGTGAAGTTTGTATTTGCTTTGTTGGTACCAGGGGTCCTTAGGTGGTTATTGTAATCCTAAGCATTATTTTTTATTTTGCATATGTTTTAGCTGGTCTGTTCACAAGTTTCCTGCAGGGTGTACAGTCAGAGCAGGTGGCAGTAAAAGGGAAAAAGGGAAAAAAAAAGAGTCTTTAATACTGCTCAGAGGTTTGTTCTTCAAATAAATAAGCAGTTCAAATTTATCTCTGTGGCTAAAAAATGACCCTTCTAGAATCTTGTTTATTACCTAGGATTATTTACCTAGATGTGATCTCAGTTTCTTCTAAAATCATTTCCATCCTTAAAACAAATCCAAAAAATCCCACCACAAAACCTTTACTCTCTAGGGTATTTTCAAGAGAACAATACAACATTATTTCTTTAGTGCATTGTAATGAAAACCATTGCTGAGCACTTAGCTGACTGCTTTGTTTTCTGCATGTTTTCAGTGCAAACAGAGCCTCTATTTTATCTTTTAAGTATTTGGATGTTAGCAGTAGATATGGTCATGAAGCAGAACTTGAAACTCAACATCAATAGTTCAGCTGTTTGTAATCTGCTGTGATAATATTTATTAAAGTGCATTTTGTTAACATTTTTAAGTGTATATATAACAAGAGATGGTAAAAAATAGCATATACTCTATTTTAAACAGCCTGGTGTGAAGGGAAACATCTGTTCCTGCTTAAGCTTCTTTCAACTTGTGTTCTTTTGACTAAGCCCTGTAAGACTGGTGTTGATATATATCTTCCATGGACATTGCAAAAATATTTTCAAGACTCTCCCAGGAGCTTGGTAGTGCTTTTATAATCCTTTGCCCCCACCAGCTTTCAGAGTCATCCCCTTGCCCAAGATAAAAATAGATTATTTATAAAGTATGTAGTTGATATTTTTAATGATCCTACTTCTGTCTGGTGGGAAAAACCCCCCAACTTTTAAAATAACAATAAATATGATAATGTTTTATACTGTGCTAAAATAAATTACCAGCAAATTGTTCAAATTGTAATCTTGGCTACGAGTAACAGATGGCTTGATGAAACAATGTGATTTTAAAGAAACGCTCTTCAGTGGATATAAAAATAAAAGTAGAATTTCCTGCAAGTTAAAGGTAAAGCCTGTAAGTTTGAGAATGAATTCCTACTTTTAAAAATACCCCTGTTGTCCTGAACATTTTATTTGTTTGTTTTCACCACCTAGAACAGAGATGGTCTAAAATCACTCACATTGAATCACATTATCACTAGTTACTCAAATGGTTTTTAGATACAACAATCAACTACACGCCTCTGCAGATCTTTATTTTCCTCTTGCTTGTGTAAACTCCAGTTAGTGTAGGAGTTGCTCACAAAAGATTCCTGCACAGAATATGGTCTGCCTTTTGAAAATGTCAGTTCTCTAAAGCAAGAGCTTTGGACAGAATTTCTACAGACTTATTTTTAAAGTGAATATCAAATATTTGGGTTGAGTGAGCATAGCTGGCTGCTCTTTAGCAGCTGTTTCCAAGGCTAAAACAAATTGTAGGGAATAAATCCTAAATTATATGAATAATTTCTAGGCTTTTTTTCAGAGTTAGGGAAAGGGTGGGAGTATGCAGGTTTATTATGTGGCTTTTGGACAAATACCACACTCACTGAATCTTTGTAGTGTGTGGCCAGCAGTGTTCACTCCTTGCCTTTGGTGAAAGAACAGGTGCTAAAAGGAGATGATTTGAGAAGAATCAACACACTTAGGACCACAGAGGATGAGACTGGTTTCAAGACCTGCCATCTAATGAAATATGCTGAAAGGAGCAAGTGTACTTGCACCATGCTGCACTGCATGTTTAGTGTCGTTATATTGTTCTCAGGAGGGAACACAACATGAGCTGGAGAGGAATTTCAAGTTGTTAATCTCACCCTCTTCTTGGCTCGAGTAGCAGGAGATGTATAGCTTACTGTAATTTGGTATCTCCTGCAGCACTGCCTTGAGATCTCACCTTCTGTTTCATTCAGCACAGCAGTAGGTTGCAGTAGCTCCTTGCTTTAGTACATTTCTCCCTGTGCTGTTTGCAGCCTTCAGTTCCCTTCTGCAGAGACTACTACCAAGGAACGTGTAAAACTGCAAAGCTTGCTTTCTTGCCCTGTTCCGTGCCTTGTTCTCTACCTTGTTCTAGTTCTTGTGCTTCTGCCACAATTTCAGTGAGATCTTAAAAAAGCAACTCAATGGTTTGAGATTATGGCACCATTTTCCAAGGCATCCCTCCAGTGTTTTATCCCTCATGGCCTATTTTGATGTGATTGACAGTGAAAATACTTCATAATTTGAAAACTTGAATGCAGACTGGGATTTCACTTTCTAAAAGCTACCTTTATATTTGCTTCTATGTGTATGAACATGAACTATCTATCTCAAATTCAAAATTGGGTGAAGGTAAACTGGAAAAGGTTATAAATGCATGGGAAGTACAGGCTTAAACACAGGAGCATTCTAGTCAGAAAGGATGCATGGTTTGGAAATTTGCCAGCAGTGAAACAGTCCAGAGTTACAGGATAGAAAAATGACAAGCAGTTGATGCTTTGCTATTTGATCAGCAGAATTATCTCTTTTTTGTAATGCGTTATTAGAGGTGCAAAAATACCAAAGTTTCAGAAGTTTGAGTCATATAGAAAGAACCAAATCCTCCTTTAGAACATTAGCTAATATGTTGGTTTTAAAGTAAGCAGTAAACTCTTGATGACTGTTCCTGTCTTCTGAGGAAGGAGCGTGTGAGACCTACGGAAAATACAAGAGGCAGACTAAAAGCCTGTCTTAATTTTAAACATCTGTTTCCATAAATGAGCAAACTAGGAGGGGGATGTGCAGTATTTCTGATGAAACATGTTCTACTAAATATTAATGAAGGAGGACAGAGTTGGAAGACTGTAGTCTTGAGCATACTTTTCCAGTTCCAGCTCCTGGCATGCAGTACATAGCATTCTCCTCAAACCACAAGATCGTGGTTTTTGCATGAAGATCCCTGGTGCTGTCTGTTTTCAAAGGAGATTTGCTTGAATCCTAAGGAGGAGGTAGAGAAATGCACTGATCTGGTTTCTGGTGCACATTATGATACCTAATGCCTTTAACACAGTTCTTTTAAAAACAACTAAATAAACAGACAGATGAGCATTTCTTTTACTGTTTATGACAGTTCATAGTTGATTTAAATAGACAGCTCTGAGCAAAATTAACCAGCTATTGTTTCCAAGGCCATATGTTTGGCCATCAGTAGGATTAAGCAGCAGTCTTTCCCTAAGTTCACAACAGAGCTAACTAAATGCATTTGACCATCAGAAAATCAGTTCCTTGCTCCTGGAAAATGTCCTTTCTCTAAAAGCTTTTTTTGATATGTGTACTCTTCATAAATTTTTTCTGGGTTTCTACGAAATTCTTTCAGTACCTTGTTATATAGTGGACCATCTAGCAAACACGCTAATGAAATGCTCAGTCCTAGTGCCTAAGTTTTGAAGGTGTTTTTTTCCAGATCATCAGAAAGTGTAAGCCTTGAGACCATTTAGGACTGCTGTAAACTCAAGTGCCTTGATGACATAAGTGAAACTGCTTTTTCTTTGGACACATCTCAAAAATGTCCAGCTCCTAGCATTAAAGAGTTGAGAGAAATTCCTAACACTTACTAAATAATTTGCTTGAAATGCTTATCTGGGAGATATCCTCATTATTAGATTGCTGCATGTTGTTTCACATTTTTATTGATTTTGGTGGAATACTACCCTGAGCTTGCTGAAGTGTTTGATTTTCTGTGTGCCATCCCACGGGAATGTGATCGGGATCTCCTTGTAAGCAATTGCTGAAGCTGTCAAAAATGTATGATTCTGTTCAGCATGGGATCTATATCCTTGAGTTTGCATATATGTAAGAGTACCATCATGCTTGCTCTTGAGGAGATTATTATGATGCCAACAATGGAACAAAAAACACAAAATCATAAACATTATGTGGGCCGTACAATGGACTTGCCAAGTGTCTTTATTCAAAATAGATTTGAAAAGAGAACCTGTATGTGACTGTTCAAAATGAGCTTTTGAACATGGGTTCTTACGTGACTGTGAGAGCTACAGAGTAAAACAAATCCTTTCCAGAAAAGAGGATTTCATCATTCAGCCAGGCTGTTGCCAGGAGTGGTTTTACAGATCTTTAATTTAGACTGTCAGCCATTTTCTAATTAGGGTAGGGAGCCTTCCAGAGGACCAGAAATATTCAAAAAGATGGGAGGTAGATTTGCTCCATCAACGTAATGTTTAGTGACACTGCTTTGTGCTGCTGGTGGCTCCTTTTCTTCCAAATGCAGTATAAAAATAGCGGTCAGGCAGTTCTGAAATAAACAATAACACTTCCCAAATGTTAAGAATGTTAACACAAGTGCCCCAGCTAAAATTCAATTAAGGTAGTGACATCAGGGTTGGACACGTTGCTCATTCCTATTCCTTCTAAAGTTCGTGGGAGATTTGGTATTTATTTTGCAGACAGCGAAGGCTAAATCTGTCATTTTTTTCCCCTCGGGGAAAATGCCAGGTTTCTAATCAAGCAAATTATAGGGATGACATTAACTTCTTTAACTGCCTTGGCCCTCTGTACACATGAAATTTCACCCTTTCTTTAAGCAGATTCTATTTTTAAACTGCCATAAATCCAATTTGTTGCAAGCCAGTTGTAAATGAATTTGGATGCACCCACTTAGGGGTTTATCCAGATTGAAATAAATGAGTTAAGTTCTGCTTCTGTGGTTGAACAATAACATCTTTTGTGATGGAGGTCTGGTCTTGTGTTTGTGGTTAATATCATCCGAGCAGCACTTTATGAGGCAATGAAAATGTTTCTGTTCCCATCTGGGGAAAGAAGCAAAGAATTTTTTTTTTTTTTTAAATTTTGTTGGAATTTCCCTTTTCAAAATTTCCAAAGACGTAAACAGCAAATATATAGTATATGTGAGGTATAAAAATTGTCCATAAAACAATTGAAGTTAGTACTGATCACCTAGCATAAGGGCACTTTTAAATCTAGATTTTTATCTGATGTGAACAGTGGTAGAGATCTAGTTGTTGTTTCTATGTTTTTTCCTTTCATTTAGTCATACAGTGCAGTGTGACAAAGACCTTTGTTAGTGCCCTTTGTTAGTGCTCTACCCTGGCACATAAAGACAAGTAATTGTGTTATTTATTGGATCTGGAATATGTCTTGGGTGACCCTGTCCAAGTAGCATCATGTTCTTCCCATTCACTTTAGCTTTACCCCTTCTTTCTTCCATACTTTGCCTTCTTACTGATTCCCACCACTGCATCTGCTGAGATACTTTCCTAGAAGGCTGTGACAGACATAACTGTCTGTGTGTTCCAGCACAGGATGCCACAAGAGGGTCCAAAACCTGCAGGTGGCTTCCAGAAACAGCCCTTCTGTCCTGGGCACAACCTCTCCAGTTACTGAGGTGTGGGTTTGATTTTGTGCGTTCTTTTTTGTTTGTTTGGTTTGGTTGGTTGTTTGGTCAGTGAGCTAGTTTTGCCTTTTTTTTTAATTATTATTTTTTTTCCTTTGAATTTCATATATTCAGTCTTTGAAATACAGAAAACAGAAAATATGATTCTACTGGATGGCATGTTTCAGTCTGGATGAGAAGGCAACTAAAATTTCATAATATTTAAGCTCTCAGAAGGATTCTGGAAAAACAAATTGCCCTTTGTAGTTTGAATATGTTCAGCCTTTACACTTTCTGATGAAAGCTAGCTTCTTCATGGTTTTGTGAAAAGTTGAGAGACTGTGTCTGCTGATACATCACTTTCCTCTTCTGCAGTTTGCATCACACTTTTCATGTAGCATTTCCTGCTACATTTGCTTTATTGAGAATAATGAGATACTAGGTTTTGCCATATGTCATTGGGAAAATTTGAAATATATATTTAAATAAGATTTTGTGTTCTGTAGTGTACAGTATTAACTTTGTTGGGGAAGGGCCTTGAAGATACAAACTCTTTTTTCCAACTTTCCTGCTAAGCTGTTACAGTAAGGCCAGTACAGGTAAGACTGTAATTTGGTTTTCAGTTCCTTACGTTTCTATTCTGAGAACAAGAGCCTCAAAGAGAACACCTCAGCTTCAGGTATTCCTTCAGACAAACAATTTTTTTGACTAAGCGGAGACTGTGAAACATTGCTACAGTATCTGTGAAAGCTGTTCTCTCTCCTCCATATCACAGCGTGGGAGTCTGATGTAGATTGACAAGCAGTCTTTATTGACCAGGACCAGTAATATTACCATATATGTACTCTCCTCAAACTCTCTAACAGTTGCATACTGGTTAGATTTCTATAATTAGCTGCCCTGCAACCTACTAAACAAATGTAGTGTTGTGTCTGTGCATGAGTGATAATAGATGAAATGAATTTGTAACTCTATCACTAACTATATAAAAAAATATTGAGTTACAATGGAGAGTCTGGACCATTGAGCACATTATAAATGCATCTGTCACTGATGCTCACTTAAACCTTCCTGAATAAAGTAACAGCTAATTTTCATTGTAGACAGATTGGCCAGGATACTGCTAATGGTATTTTTATTGTCCTGTTTAGCAATGAGCTTTACTTTGGTCAGCATCCCATGTTTCCCAGGCTAAACACCTGTGAAGACCATTGCCTTGTTTCCTGGAGGCCTCTGTTTAAATTCCTGTGATAATGAAATGAAGAGTTAATTTAACGTGGAAAATATAATAGTGGTTTGAAAGAGGAAGTTCTTGTTGATCAGGCATGGTCTGTAGGTTTGTGTTTTTGGAGCAGTAACGTGTTACCAGGAAGTAAACGATACATTAAAAAAAAAAAAATGTGTGGAGAAGATGCAGAAATGAGCTTCCTCTTGAATTTGAAAAAGATACAAAATTCTTCCTTTTTACTTGCTACTGAAAAAAGTCCCACTGAACTGTTTTTCCTAAGTTCATGCTAACTTGAGCACAGTCAAAGAATTTAGACACTTTAACTCTTTGGAATTTTGTGTTATGCAGACAAAGTGAAATTATTTCTCCATTTTCAAGGCAGTTATTTTTGAAAGATTTATGTGTATTTAGATTTTACATTATGTGAAGTGTATATATTAAATGGAAGCGTTTTCATTTTGGTGAATGATTTTGATAAATGAAGCAGTAGACACTCATATGTTTTCACAGAAGTCTGTCTCGCACTCGCACTTCTCCTGGGTTTGAGGAGTGTGAGGCTGATGACTCCATGGTGCTGAGTCTGCCTGAAAGAGATTCCTCTTTCTGCTTCATCTCAAACCTTTCTTAGCTAATTCTGGCTTTATCTAATTGTCATTACTACTAGCCCAATGCCTTTTTTCTTAGGATCTTTTGTGATCCTAAGATCCCAAAGTGACTCCTTCATTTTCTTCCTTTACCTGAAGTATAAAGGATTAATGATAGAGCCTTTTATTTTCCTTTTTTTTTCTTCTTAGCTCATGTCACAATGCTTTTTTCTATTCTGAGTTCTGTATCTTCCCCAAAGTGGTGTATTAAAATAGCTTTGCTTTTATGCGCTCGTTGTGTGAAAGTTTGCCATTTGTGTCTCAATCCAAAATAGGACAAACAACAACTGTTGTTATAGAATTCATAAGCTTCTCCTTTCATAAATGTCATAATCACACACCTAGTACAGCAGAAGATATAATAATAAGTCTCCAATTTCTTAAGATCAGTACAAAAATATTTTTGTAAGAAATACCACTTCTAGTATTTTATTATAAATAAGCTTTATCTCTTGTGAAGGAATATGTAGGCATTTTCTCTTTTTTCCTTCCTCCCTATCTCCCCCATTTTCACATTATATCAGATGGTTTGGGCAACTTTTCATCCTGCTTCTTTAGAATGTACCTTTTTATATAAATGCAACATGACAATTTCTAGTGGTAGTGGACAAAAGTAGCAAAATGACATGCTCACTGCCTTGAAAGGTGTTATTTTCCATGTTTCTATTTAGCTAAGACAGCTTGACAGTTAAAAATCTAATCTTCTTCATCTTGTAGATTCAAGATGCTGCAAGTCAAGGCTTGAAATTTGTTGGAATTATACCTCAGTACCATTCCCGAAAGAACTGCCTTGTCAGCGCCTCCCTGACACCTGCCAGTAACAACTCTGTGCAATCAAGAGATAATAAAAACGTTTCAAATTGCTCCGAGGATCATGCTTCACCGGATGGCGAGAAAATAGGCAGCACTGATGGATGCAGTACTCCAGCACAGAGTGAGCAAAGTGCTGACCAATGTGCCACATCCGGAGAGGGCTGTGGAGGTGAAGGACAGGCTACTGAAGAGCTGAATTCCAAGTCTGTGAAGGGAAGTGAGGAACAGTCTCAGCACGAGAACTCAAGTGTGAGAGAAGCAGCAGACAAGACGAATGGACGCGCAGAGAATGAAACGCCAGCACGATGTTTAAAACCACTTACTGGCAGTAAGTACTGGAGTGACCTCTTGTACATAAAAGCCAAGTTAAAATTGCCTCCATTACGTTCCCAGCTCCTTTAGGGGGTGGGGATGCAGGGGAGACATTGCCACTGGGGTTGTGAAGAAAAGATGCCCCAAATGAGCCACTTAACATGATTTCAGCATGGTTACACAGTTCACAACAACTGAGCAGGAGTCAAATGGCAAAGGAAGAGATGATATAAGCAGGTGCAGCTTTGTTATGGCCCATGTGTATGCCTGAATGTGAAGACTTATTTTTGTCTGCTGTTCAGCTGAATTGGTGCATTTCTGTATTTGTTGCCATACCCTGAGAGCTCTTGATCTTTCTGTCCTTTTTGTCTGTTTGAATAAAAAGCCCTGTTAATCTGCCTGACAAGCTTTTGCAGGCATAGAAGGGATAATTCACAAAGACTTATCGCAGTTAGTCCCTTTGTAGCAGGTGAACTGATAGCTGGAATTAAACCACCTCAGGAACAGCATGAATATATGTGATCTGGACTCTGAAGTCTCCTGGTATCCTACAGTCAGTGTAGGGGTCAGTGCTCCCAGTCAGAATTGTAATTACTGGAAAACAGCAGTTATTTTTTTTAATGACTCATGTTTGCTAATTGAGAATAAAATTTTGGTAATGGGGCTCATAATAATTTGCCTTCCAGTTATCTTTTCTTTTTTTAAGATTTTTTTACCCATATTCTGGTTTTATTTCTTTCGTTACTTTGACATATTTTTCTTCAGGTGGGCTTTCCACTTTTAAGATGTCATTTTATGCCATCAAAGACCACGAGTGTCAGCGGAGGTCTAAAATACCCTTCTTAATGCGTTTGTTGTTTAAAGGTTACTTCCGTAGCAGGAACCGTAATTCAAAATAGGATGTAGACCAGGGTAACTTAGAAAACTAAAAGGAAAAATATTCTTGCTCTGTTTCCAGTTTAAGCTTCAAAATATATTTCTTTTCTATGTTTGTTTAAATCCAAGAAAGCCACGTTTACACTAATTTTTATTACTGCTTTCCTTAATTTCCTTACAGGCTACAAATCTATGCAGGGGGAATGTAGGTAGAATTTCTAAAGCTAGTACTGTCCTTGACTTTAATTTATCCCTATTCTCTAAGACCTTACACAGATTCAGTCAAACAATCCTGCCCCTTTGGGAATTTTGTATATAGGACCCAGAATGACTTTGCATTGTACTCCTTGGATTATTGTCCTGGTTTCCGTTGCAGTTTGGTGTAATTAGCTTTTGGATCCGATTTGGATCACGCTCTAGTAAACTTCCAACATACTTTCTTCAGTTTTTATTGTCCAAGTGGGCACCCAGATTGGGTCAAAGCATAGATGTTGCTTGAACAATCTCTTCTCGTCTACAGCTTTAGAGGGGGGTTGTCCCAACACTGTAATTTTACACGTAAAAACTCTCTTAGTTTTATAGTTAAAAATTAGTTATCTGCAAGTCTAACCAGATCAGTTCTTTCTCTTTTTTATATGCTATCTTTGAAAGAGTTAACTTAGCAAGTTTAATCATTTCTTTGATGCTGTTCCTCTCCTTACTGAACATTGAAATTCTTTTGCTACAAGTAACCATGTTCTTAATATTTCTACATAATGTGAAGCTGATCACCTCCAGTCTTCCCAAACTTTGTCTGTAACACCTCAGGATTGCTGCTGATTTGCCAGAAAAGAGGCAAGTCTTTCCAAGACTGAAGGTCTGAGAAGGCAGTTTTATGTGATAGCTCATGTAAAGTAGAATTTTTCCAAATCCTGTACAACACTGCTGATTACTTTATTACTCTTGAATGAATTTTTGTTATTACAGCACTCCCTTTTCCTCCCATGGAAAATGTATTTCAGTTTTTGGCACCAGTTCTTCATCCTTCCTTGGGAGTGTGAAGATTGAAAGCATCAGGTGGTTGGTTTTTTTCCCTACATATTCCATAGGAAGTTACCATTCTTGAACTGCTTCTCCCCTACATAAAGCTTCAAGAAGAAAATTAATATTCCTAACTATTTTGGGGATCTTAAATATGTTCTTTATTTTAGGTTTTGTACTATTCAAGTGTTATTTTTATGCTTCTTCACTTGATTCCTGAATGTTTTGTAGTGTTCATTTGCTTCCCCCATTTTTAGAAGGCTTTTCAATGCAATGTTGAAAAATACTTGCCTGTGAACAAGGCACAGATATTCCAGGAGTATGTCCAAAAGTGCTGTTTTATTTAGAACCAAACTGAAGGGTGTCTCTGGCAGTGCTTGAGGATTTGGGGTCACTGGTGAAAACTGTTGTCAGTAGTGACTTGGGTTAAACCCAATTCCACTAGATCAGATTGTCCAGAGATGGGGCAGTCACAACTTCCCTGAGCAGTCTATTCCAGGGCCTTACCACCCTTGCCATGAAGAATTTCTCCCTAATATCTAATCTAACTGTGCCCTCAAGCCATCACCCCATGTTCTATCACTACATGCCTGGCAAAAAGTCTCTCTTCAGCTCTTTTGTAGGCTCTGTTTAGGTACTGGAAGGTTTCTCTGAGGTCTTTCCAGGCTGAACAGCCTAAATTATCTCAGCCTTTCCTCGTAGGAAAGGTGCCTCATTCCTCTAATCATCTTTGTGGCCTCCTCTGGACCTATTGCAAACGTCCTTTCTGTGCTGGGACCCCAGAGCTGGATGCAGTGCTCCAGGCGGGGTCTCACCAGAGGGGAGCAGAGGGCAGAATCCCCTCCCTTGCCCTGCTGGCCACGCTGCTTTGGGTGCAGCCCTGGATGGGATTGGATCTCAGGTCTGTGAACACACATTGCTGGGTCATGTCCAGCTTCTCATATCAGTGTCTTTTCCAACAAAAGACTCTTCTGAAGGTCAGAATCAAAATGATGAGAGAAGTATTCTGTGTGTGCTTTTCTGAGCTAGGATTATCATAGTTTCATTCTTTCTAAACAAGTGGTAAATGGCAAGAGGATTCACATTAATGTTTATTCCTTTCTGCTCTATTTAAAATACAGTTCATGTCTGAGATCATTAGGTCTCTTTTCATGTTGGTTATGAGCTTCCAGCTTTTCTCTTCAAGTGCTGCCAGCCTGTTTCTGAGTGTCTCCCTTCTGATATCTTTTTCAATTTACACACTGCTTCTTGCTCAGTGATGTTTGTTAGAGAGCAATCTTAACATTTCTCTTGACATCTCTTCCTTTACTTTTGCTTGAGATTAGAATCTAATAGCTTGGAAACAAGAGGAGCTTATTGAGTGAAGGAATTTTGTGTAATGTCTTTACCTTTCATATTAATATATTTGGGGAGAATTTTGGCATTTGGAAGCCAATAGAAGTTCTACCATTGATTTCCATGTCCATTAATAAGTAAAATAATGTCCAAATTTTTTATTGGTTATTTGAATTATGGTTATACCCTTCTGAGAAGGATATATGCTTTTAAAGTTGATTCCAATTAAGGGCTGTGAAAGCTCAGCTTTGCTGTCAACAATGACTTTTTTGCCTCCTAAAATATACTGGAGGAGACATCGAAAAGAGTTTAGAAGATGTTCTAATTTTTAAGACCCTTCACAATTCCATTTTTAAAATTCATTTGCTGCTGTTGTGTTAATGTCTCACCTTGGCTCAGATCCAGAGTAAATCAACAAAGCAGCTACCAGAGTCTCTACATAAATGATTCATTGCGTGTTCTTGAGATGAGACTGCCATTGGCTTATTCCATGCTTTTGTGTTATCAAAACCAAGTTATTTAATACTTTAATGGCCACAATTTACAGAATGCAATTCCTTCTAAATTTGCAGTAAGATTTCATGTTTGAATTGATGATTCCCATAGAGGAATGTTATGTTGTATTAGTACTGTATTAGTACTCAGGTATTACTGTCTTTAAATGTTTTATTATCAACAGTCAATCCATTGTGAGTAAGAAATACTATAAAAGCAAACAAAATACTGCATTGGGTCTTGAGAGAATCCTACTGTGTTGGATTGCAGAAATGTATTAAGGAGATAACCACATCCCAAAGAATTTTTTGCAGTTGCACAATGTAATTAGGCAAGGGCAAACAGTGGGTTATGCATTGTTTTAGGTGAAATTTTATGATACGGTTGTTGCATTATTCCATTTTTTTGCTCTTTGGTAGAAGCAGAGATCTTTGCTCTCTTCAACAAGCCCAAAACACCACAAAAATGCAGCCAGTATTATACAGTGACTATTCCTATGAGGATCTCCAGGAATGGGCAGACTGTCAACAGCTTAGAAGCAAATTGGCTGGAGCACATGACAGATCACTTCAGGAAAGGAGGCTCACTGGTAAACGCCATCTTCAGCCTTGGAATGGTAAATGGTATGAAAATTACAGAAAACATGCTGTGATTATTTTCCTTCCTCCTCTCTTAGAGGTCATTGTCTTTGAAGAGAAGATATTTGGGAGGTGCTTCAATATAGACTTGGGGCAGATTTGTATTCGATCAGCCTCTTTCAGTGAAATGGAATGAAAGTACAGAAAATATTTTGGCATTTGAATAAGGTATTCATGTGTTGTATTTTATAAACATACTAGAGCCGATTTTGTAATTGCAGAAATATACAGTGTTAATAAGCAATACCAAGTAAAGCAAATTAAACTAGTAAGATTGCAAAACTGATGACATAAATAGAAGGGTGACTCTGCTGTCTGGCCACACACTGCATCTGGCTATGATTGCAGGTCAGTGCAAGCACTCCAGTTTTATCTGGCCTACAAGAAGTCAGTAATTCCAGTTCTTGCAGAGGCCCTTTCCACCTGGCTGGCACACTGTTTTACAAAATTTGTCTTCTGTGTTTGTTTCATCTTAGCTATGGGTGATGGATAAATGTTGGTTTTAATTTAAGAAGATTTAAAATCCTAGATTTTTGCATCTTGTGGAAGAGTGGCACTGGGTCCAGCTTGGTGCTGTAGCCAGTCTGTACCACACTGGTGACCATCAGGGCTTTGCAGGCTAGACTGTTGTACAGAGAAAGACTTGGGTCTATAGATCCAAGAGACATAACCAGGGAGCCATGAGAACAATTCAAGGGAAGTACTTGAACATAAACATGTTGAAAGTTGCAGCTGGATTAGTTTTATTGGAAAATTATATGACTGGTATACTTCATGGTTAAAGTGCTTGTGGCTGAATCTTTCTCCTAATTTTGGCTTGTTTTGCACTTTTCAAAAGGAGTGTGGTAACCCAGAGATTGCACATTCCACTAAGATTAGTTGGTTTATGCCTGAAAATTATAGGGCAGCTGCTTCAGAGCATCTTCTTACTGTTGGTCTGAGTTCCAGAACCCAGGATAAAACACAGGAATATGGCTCAGTTCTGGTAAAAGTCAATCAGGAAATTAACAGGCAGTCCTAATTTTTCATTTTACAAACAAGTAGCAAAAAAAAAGGAAGGTCTAAAGTTCAGCTGATGGAATGCTTTCGCACAGCTTCCTGGAAAGCTTTGTAATTGCTAGTTAACTTGCTTAAAAACAAATGGTCATTTACTTCATGTATATAAATTGCACAGAGGCAAAGCTAATTGGCTCTATCAGGCTCAGTTATCAGACTCAGTGTTTTTTTAAAATGAAATCTGCCTGTCAGTTCACTCTGAAATGTTTTAAACACAGCATTTTTCAGTTATTTAAACTTTTAGAGTTCATTTACATAGCAAAGCCCTGTGGGAGGTTCATGTACTTGGATACCAGAATGAGGAGTGCTGGGTAACTGCCTGTGGACATAGATAAAGTAGGCTTGAGTGCTGGTGGTAAAATTTCAACCCAAACAGGACAACAAATTATGTAAAAGTGGACAGATTCAGGATTAAATTAGATTAGAGTTGAAGAAGAACAATTAATAAACATTTTTACTAGCATTTTATGGT
Source organism: Brachypodius melanocephalos (assembly GCA_013398615.1). Classification (NCBI taxonomy): domain Eukaryota; kingdom Metazoa; phylum Chordata; class Aves; order Passeriformes; family Pycnonotidae; genus Brachypodius; species Brachypodius melanocephalos. Next base: position 30,304,291 of record VZSR01001283.1, on the reverse strand, counting down.
TAGAGGAGGATCAAGTTTTGAAATCAAAAAGCTGAAACAAGGTTTCTAAAAGTGTATTAATAATGCTGTTAGAAAAACATCTACTAAGAATATCTGTAAGTTGCTTTTAATTGCAGTTAAATGTTTTGTCATTTAAATCCTGAACTTTTTCTGTGCTGCAGAGCAATGGAACAGGTTTTTCTACTCATATGCCTGTCAGTATCAAACAACACAGGGTAGGGACAAGAGAAGAAGCAGGGGTCTGAGGGCTTCTCAGCTCCTTACTTTTTTCTAGACTTCCATGGCAGCCTGTCCAGCTCTTCATATCTGGGCTTATTCATTGATTAATCCCCTTCCAAATTAAGGTAGTATCAGCATACTTTCTTTAATTGGCTGTATCACATTTCTTTGTTCTGGGGACTGGTTTTCTTTTTGGCATAAAGTATGAATTCATTATTTTGCTTATTAGACTTAAAAGCAGGGTTATTATCTTCTTCTTTTCCCCCTTGTCCTTGGAATACTCAATGAAGTGAAGATTTCCAGATTGTCAGTAGTCATAAATCTGTTTCTTCCTTCTGCTAACAGTTTAATGATTAGTTTTTAAAGGAGTTTTAAAGTTCACTGGTAACAATTGTTTCTTTTTGCTTATTGTACCAGATAATTATAAACAGAAATATAACACAATTGCCGATCACAGTATGTAAACCATGCAGAGTTACACCATATATTAAATGTATTCAGATTTTGCTGGTAAGTTAGAAACAGCAGACTGCTTGGTCCTTGAATGTTCTCATGTTGGCAGATAACAGTTATATATTTTAATTTGCCCTTCAGTTACTTGCTGGTGTTTTTCATCCAGCTCGTGTAATTGATAATTCTGCCTGTAGTCCTAGGTGTAAACTGATCCTGCCTAGTGATCTAAAGTGACCATAGGAATTCACCCTTGCCCTCTTCTGCTGAGAACAGAGACTGTAACAGCAAGCTACAGATTAATACCAAATGGAAGGGAAGTAACAGGTGGGGTCACCTTCTTTCTTGTAAGAGCAAGTCTCCAATCAGCACTGTTAGAGGGCAGGAAGATCAGACCTCTTCAAGGTTATATTTTGATGCCTTAACAGAGTAATCATAAGCCTGTTCATCTTCAGTTGTTTTGAACTGCAGCTCTTTAAGTGCCTAGCATTTTTGTATTTGTTGTACCATTCTGTCTGTGAATTTTCTGCCTTTCAACCTAGAAAAAGCCAGCCAACCATCCAGAAAACATTGACAGTACTTAAACACAAAGGAAATGAAACAAAACGTGAGTTGCTTGGAAGAAGAAAGTAGTGAGGTTTTTAAGAGAGTCCGATTGATAGTCTTTGTCATCTGCCTCTGACAGAGATGAGCTGGCGATGCCTTTGGCTGATTATTGTCACCTTAGCCACTGAAGTACTGGGATTTTTATCATCCATATGGAATTATTTTCTCTGTGTGTACTGAGGGTGAAAAGATTCAGAAGGGGGCAGGAATGTAAATATGAAGCACATGCCCCATAAAGCCATAGAGAGCTAGTTTTCCTCTTTGAGAGCAGCAGCAGCCTAAAGGATAGTTTCCTTAGATTAGGAGAATTTGTAGTTCAAAGACAACAGGGGGAAAATTGTCGCCTGCTAAGACAGCTGTCATGGTAAAGTAAGTAATCTTTTCCTATATACCTCCTGTAAATCAGAGGCAAGAACATCAAAATACGTTTTTGTCAATCGAGCTACATCAAATATTTATACAACCCAGCGAAAATAGCTTTTTGTGCACAGTAGGAAACCTTAATAAAAGATGCAGTGGTAATGGAACATTTTCAGAGGAAGGACATTGATTGTAACCTCTACTTTCAGAGCCTTTTCTTAAAGAAAGAGTGAAGTTCAAGAGTAGAGATTGGGAAATGATACTACAAACAGCAAAGTCAAAATGTTTTTGTTTTATTTGCATTTCTTTTTGCCCTGTTGCAGATGGATGGATATTTGGAATTTCTAAGGAACTTTTTAACTTTGGGCTATGTTCCAGGAGCTGAATCTTGTTAAACAAGAGATTACCAAAAGAGGATATAACTGCATCAGAATCAGGAAATACTTTACAGGAAACAGTGAAAACTGGAAAGAACAACTTACCATCTAAAGCTTTAGGTGGCTGATCTTTGTAGACAGCTTAAGTAACATCCAGCTGAATAAATGTGTCTGTAAAATCTGCCCTGCAGGAATCTGTGTATGAAGTTGTCACGGTGAAGTGCCAATATAATCAATGGAAATCTAGGTTTGGACCGATAGAGTCAGTAGTATTTGTGTTGTGATCCACCTTATCCTACATCAGGATATGCAAAAGGGATCAGATACATCTAGATAAGACTGAGATACTTGGTGCTTCCTTTGCCTCAGTCTTCACAGACACGGGTAAAAGTTGCACCTATCTTTAAAAAAAAGGGCCAAAAGTACAAACCAGGGACCTACAGGGTGGTCAGGCTCACTTCATTTCTGGCTGGATCACTGAGTAGGTTCTCATGGAACTCGTGGATGCATGGAGAGGGCAGTGATTGGGGACCTTCAGCATGGATTTAACAAGAGTAGAACATACTTGAAACTGATTGTCCTCTGTGATAAAATAGCGATTTGTGGGTAAAGACAAAGCAGTAGGTGTCATTTTGGGTGAACTCATCAAGGGAATTTGGCTGTGGCTCCCACAATATTTTTGTATCCAAGCTAGGACCATGCAGCCTGGATGGGTAAAAATCTGGTTACGTGACTAGACTCAGAGGGTCGTGGTTAATAGGTCAGTTTACCTGCAGTAAAAAGTGGAGTACCACAGAGATCTATCCTGTGGCCTGTTGTGTTTAACAATTTTATCAATGATGCACAGGCGGCAACAAGGCTTGCTTTTGTCAAATTCGTGGATGATCCCATACTCAGGAGACAGCTGATGTCCCTCAGAACTGGGCTGCTGTCCAGAGGAACCTGGGCAGGCTGGAAAAACATGCCAGCAGGAGCTGATTGAAATTCCATGAGGACAAATATCCTGCCTCTGGGGAGGGAGAGGCCTTTTGACTAATCCAGGCTGGGGGCAGCAGCTCTGTTGAAAGGTCCAGGGGAATTTTAGTAAGCAGCAAGCTGAAGAGAAACCAGCACTGGAGAGAGTTAGTTCAGCCTGGGGGAAAGACAATTTTGGGGGACCTAACAATGCCTGGCAGTGCCTATGACAAGACAAACAAACAGGTGGATCCAGGCCCTTGATGGTGGTGTGTGGTAGGAGGATTGGAAAAAATACACATAAATTGAAATAAGATAGGTACTTTTTGGATATAAAAACCCACTTTCTCATCATGAAAACAGTCACTCTCTGGAAGAGGCTGCCAAGGAAGTTGTGCCGTCTCCATTGTTGGAGATTTTGAAAATGCAGCTGGACAAAGCCACAAATTGTCTGGTCTGCAGCTGTATTGAACCTGCTTTGAGCATGTGGTTGGACTAGAGACCTCCTGAGGTCCCTATCCAGCTGAATTATTCTATGATTCTATGAAACTGTTGGATCAGGTGCATCTCACCTAGTGGGCTGGCTCTAGAGCATGTGACTGTTGACTTAAGCTGCTCTTAAATCTAGAGCCCTGTGTGATAAAGGTACTGCAGAGAGACTCAGTGCATCTGGCCATTTCCTTGCCCTTTCACACCTCTCTGTAAGAATTTCCCTTAAATTCCTGCTGATCCTGACACCATAGCATGGGTTGTAAGTCCCTTTTCTTCAAAACATGACCCTACTAGCTTTCTATCTGCTGCATTCTCCTTTTCCCCATTATTCTCAGCATCCCAAATGCTACACATGGAAAGGAATTAATGATCCAATTACTCTTTTCTATGCCTCCCTTTTTTTTCTGGAAGTGTAATACATGACCTGTTAAAGGTAAAATGTGTGGCCAAGGTATGAGATGTGAGAACTGGCAAGCGTGCATTCATGGCATGAATGTTTAAAACTCTGTGGCATGACAGGTACAGAGAGGAGGTTGGTTCTGGTTGAGAGCAAAATCTCAGTGATTCTGATCAGCCAGTTTCTGTAGAGCTTTTCACCAGCATGCCTCTGTTGAACAGACACTGTTCTTTACATTTGCAGCTGTCTTTCCATAATCATTTTTCCCCTTCCAGTCTTCTCATTTTCCATGGGTTTCTTTACTAGCAAAAAAAAAAAAAACCCCAGTAAAAAAAAGTCAGTGGATTGTATGATTGATGGATGTAGCCTTCAACAGTAATCATTGTACTTCCAATAAGGAAGCAAAATCTTAGAATCATTTAGGTTGGAAAAGACCTTTAGGATCACGAGTCCAACCATAAACTCAGCACTGCTGAGTGAAGTTTCTGCTGCCCACAGGGTCTCTCGAGCTCAGCTATTGGTTTCTAAAACATTTCATATGTGCCATCATATTCACATATGTGGAAGCTGTGAATTGCATGAGCGGAATGTGCAGCAGAATGAAACATAAAGGATGATTTACGAGTGAGTGGAAACAAACGCCTGCTGATTGTGTTTTGATCACTTATTAATTAGCTGGCAAACACGGGGCGGGGGGAGAGCTCAAGCTGCAGTTGTGCCAACAGTGTGACACTGAATTTCATTAAGGGAATTCACAATACAGGAGCAGTGCACTGGTGCTGTATAAAGCTGCCCTGGCGAGCTCTGGATGTCTGTGTCTGCTTTCAGTCTTAGGTGCTGTCCTGTCATCCCTGCTTTGGAAAATTAAGGGGCTGTTTGTACATTACCATCCTGAAATAGATTTGGATATGGGTTTGGGTGTTGGAATTGATGTTTCACAGAAATTGAGTTGGTTCCCCCTTTGTAGTGTCAGGTCTAACAAAGTGCTGTTTTTGAATGAAATCCAGTAATTAAATCTTGTACCCTTTGGTATGTGGCAAGATTGCTCTCCCTGTGTTTTCAAACCTGTAACCCAGCTACTGCCCAGTGATCTGGCATGTTATTTCACAACAAAAATGTCTGTTCCTCTCACTTGGATGAGAAATCTGTCTGGATGACAAGAGGTACTGCTTTGTAGTCCAGCTCATCCACCTTGGAGCAATGTGTAATGCTGGCTTGCTGTAGTGGTGAGGAGTCTTCGGCTCTCTTTATTTTAAATAGAGTTGCAAGAAACCTGCCTGTGGAAAAGTGTGAAAATAGAGTATTTTTCTTCTTCTTTCAGTCTCCCAACAGATTCTCAAGGAGAATCTCAAGTAAGTGGTTTGCAACTTTTTTCCTTCACAAGTGAACAAAAAACCCTAATCCTGTGTTAGTTTAGAGACAGGTATTTGCATCTCCTGACTTGCAACTTAATGACTCGACTACAACAGCAGCAAAAGAGGATAAGGGACTGCGCAAATAGAAACAGAGGGGTTGTGCATTGACACCTGCAGCAGCAGTCTTGCTGGAGTGTGTGTGTGTGTGTAGACATAAGCCTCCAGATGTAGAAGTCTGGTCTGTGGCAGGCTTTGCCTGCAACAAATTTGTTATTTCCAGATAATAAATTGAATTTAGATCATATAATGACATTGGATGATGTTGACTGAGATTGTGTCTGCAAGAGGTAAGAAGCCTCTTAATCCTCTTCACTGCTTCCTTTGTGAAAATTGTTTCTGAGTTTGATATATGTTTTCCCTTGGAGGTAGTGATTCCTTCTTGCTGGCATTTCTTGACCTTGTAACATCCACCAGGAAAGCAGGATGACCCTGATGAACACCTAAGCAGGCTTATCCATAAGACTATCCTGTCAGTTCAAGAATTTGTCGGTTTGGCATTTATGACTGCCTTTCAAAGACACATATGTTGTTCAAGGAGTATAGTGTTGCTAGAAATGTAAGGAAACTAACATGCAAAATGCAACATTTGGGGAGGGGACAAGCAAGGTCTTTATAGTCAGTCATACAGGGTAAATATATTGTTCATATTGGAAAGGCTGAAAAAGACACTTTTTGACAATGTGAGAAGAGTTTTCTCTGTTTGTAAAGAGCACAGTCCTGCTTATTTACGGTTTCCCTAAACATAATTCTATTGTTCCATCAATCAGCTTATTTTAAGAAGGAAAGATAAGTTTTTGGGTTTTTTTCCTCCAATTATTTTGTTTCTGTTTGTCATGGAGCTGACAAAACCTGAGTTCTGGTGTATGGGAGTGATTGCTGGTTAATGGAGTGTGTGGCTGAGTTAACGGAGAAAGTGCTGCTCAAGTAACTTTAAGAATATGTGTTGTCTGAAAAAAGGCTGAACGTGTAGGGAATGCAAATGAGAACAGAGAGGCACTAAACCAGATGGTCAAAATGCCTTCATAAATTGATTTAATAGTTGTGAATGTATATTTTCTTTCACACTGTTCAGATATCCCAGATCATCCTTAGTCCTTGTAGATCATTGTATCTAAACTGGCTGATCCATATGTAGGGTTCTGACTTGTGTGAATGAATAGATATAGTTATAAGTATCAATATCATAAAAGTAAATCAGTATACTTCACAACCCTTTGGAAAGAACATGTTGACATAATTCATGGACTTAGTGTGTTTATAGCTTCAAGCAGGTGAGCAGTACTGCTGAACTGAGGACTGAATCACTTTTGCCTGCTCAGAATGGGAGAGCTGTGGTTTCTGATGGCTAAGGATGGAATAACACACTGGACAGCAAGGTTTGCTATTAGGGAGTAAGATTGCTCTTAAAACGGCTAGAGATACAAGTCTCATTTATTTAATAGAGCTAGACTATCAGAGAATGTCTATGAACTGTTTAGTAACATCCTTGGAAGAATATGTTATTAATAAATTCAGATGCCTCACTACAAATGGAGTGTCTTCTATAAAGCTTACAGGCAGCCCTGTGTTTTCACAGATTCTTTACACGGGACAATGGATGGAGTATTTCTCTTTGAAGATGTTGCTGTGGAAGACAGTAAAACCATGCAGGGCTATGATGCAATTGTGGTAGAGCAGTGGACTGTCTTGAAGGTATGTGTACAGTCTTTCATCTTTTACTTTTTTTTTTTGTAAATCAGAACACTCCAAGACTGTGAGACAGACTCTTACGTACTGGTCTGTGCTCCAGCAGTATCAGCCAGGCAGCTATTACAAGGGATGCAATGTTAACAGTAATGCCAGTTCACCACACTCTGGGTTTGTATGACACACCTCTGATCTTGACCTCATGCTTTTTTTTGAGGGTAAGAAATGTGAGTGACAGTGAGCAATGAAACTCAGGGCTCTCTGTCTCTAAATTACAGATGTCTGTTAGATTAACTGCACTGAGGATCTCCATTGGTTGTCAGGGCAACATGATCACACAAGTCATTGTAGCATCGCAGTTCTAAAGAAGGCAGCCCTTTAGGTAGGCAGGCTTAGCTGCAGCAGGAAAGCACGGAGAACTGCCTTGTCTGTCCTCCTTCATATGCTGAAAAACTGCATATTCTGGATAGCCCAAATAGACAAACTACATGTGCCACAACTTGGCTTTCTGCAGATCCGGGTGCCCACACATTTCAGTAGAAGCACTGCTTAGGCCGAATCAGTCAGTACCAATCTTCCACAGCAAATTTGGTACACACAGTTCCTCTGTATTGGAAAAGCTGGGCTTAAATTCTCTGTGGCTTGAAGCAAAAAGAATGTGGGGGTGGGGGGGAAAAGAAGTAGTTGCATAACTCTTAGAAGGGTTTTTTTGCTCTGTCTGATGTCTGCTAGAAATAGATGCTATGTATCTATAAAGGCAATACCTGATGATTTCACAAAGGGTGTAAAATCCTCAGACAGATAATCCCTCCTTTCAGCACACACATGCCAGAAGAATAGGGTAAGGGAATATGGGACGGATGCTAGAGTGAAGTGTGTTAAATTCCAGGAGACTAAGATTAGGAGTTTTGTTATTAGATGATGATTTTGTAGTGCAGCAAGAAATGCAGAAATAGTAATGGCTACAAACAACTTGCAGAGCAGTTTAGTGCATTAATAGCAGCTTTTCTTGTTGCTGATGTGTGTCTGAAAAATTATTCTTTTATTGCATTAAATGTTATTCCAATTATGATAGACTTGACTATAAATTCTTGTTCATTTTTAGGGTCAGTTTGCAGTGTTGCCACTCAGGAACAAGGGTTTGGGGTAATGACAGATGGTTTCATGAGTGCATTAGGTCAGGGCTGATCAAGAAGGCAAATGTTGAGAAGCATTAATGTTAACCATATGTTTAAAACTGTTAGGAAATGAATAGAGGGTGAAACAGCAAGTATTTACTGCTTCATACTACTGTGTAAGCTGTGTTTGACAGCACCTTATTTCAGAAGGCTGTGTTAGCACAGTAATTGTTCAGAGAAGAGAGTGGGCATGGTCAGAGAGACAGACAGCTTCCATATTAGGAAGACTTCACCTGAGTGTCCTTTCAGCCTGGAAAAAAATAGAGTTGCAGAAAATGGAATAGGTAGAGAGCTTCTAAAACATGGGAAAGAGGTAAATAGAGATTGTTTGCCATCTCTTCCAGTATAAGGACTAAGTGCCAAATGGCACTCATCAGGGCCAGGTGCAAAGCAAACAAAAGAGACATATTTCAGATAATTATTTATGCAGCAGATCTGTGGAACTCCTTTCTGGACATGGTTGTGGGTTCAGGAAGTTTAGAAGAGCTTGTGTTCATACAAGCATTTAAATTCAGATCAGGAGTGCCTTTTTGAAGTGAACCCACTGATCCATCCTTAATATGCCGCACTTCACCTCACAGAATGGTCCCACAGTGCACAAACTGGATTTCTTTCAGTAGAAACGAAACCATACTTGCTAAGTACACAAAATATTTGGGGTGTGCTTGACCTAATGTATGTTACTTTTCCTTAACCATGACTTACAGCCATGTTGGAAATAGCTTTCTGAATTATAAACTAATTCTTGACTGGTGGCAGTTTGGCTCTCAAGCAGTCAATCCAAGGTTCTCCATCTCAGTAGGATATCATCACAAAGTTAGGCATAATCTGTGTGGGCACAAGACAGCTTCTGTCGAGCTACATGACAAGGATAATGGGGATCCTGTGTTGGCAGAGTGCTGACCGAAACACCAGGACACAGCAGAAGAGCATTTTCTAGCAGGGCCCTTTGAAGTGTTAGAGGCCTTATAGGTGGAGCATCATTTGCTTTCAATTCTAGCAATTCTGTGCTGGAGAACACAGCTGGTCAACAGATTAAGGAATGAACCTCGCAATGCCATCTGGTGTGTCAGGAGATGCTGTACTGCTACACACCATGTCTTTGTGAGGGCTAATGTGGGGAATCTCCTGTTCCAGACATAAGACTTGGGATATGCAATTTCAGAAACTGACTCATAGCATATACAGAGCTTGTCGGTGTGATCAGATTATTTTCTGCTGTAATTAAAAATTTGGATGCTAGTTGTTCCTGGCAGTTTTGCTCTTTTGAGATCAAGTGTGACTATTCTGTGGGCATTACAAAAATGTTCCCCACCAAGCTGAAAGTGGAAGAATACGGGGAAGAAAAAACTTTCTGAAGGAAGAACGTTGAGGCATTAGGGAAGTCTTGCAAAGGTTGTACCTATTTAGAGAAAGAGCAGAGCTGACCACCTTGGTTTTCTCCTCCTGCAATTTGAATAGCTGCCGGGATACATCTTGCCTCATGCTTTCAGAGACATAATAGGGGTTGGTAGGTAAAGTCATGGGATCAGTGAAAGCACTGGCAGCTGGGACATCTGTAGGCACTTGCACAGTGCTGAACCCACAAGACCAAGTGTTAAACCTTGTTGGAATTCACTTTTAATTTACCATCAACAGGGAATAGTGCAGTGGCAGAGGAAGGGACTGTAAAATTGGGAAGGAGACAGAGTTCAGTGGTGACAGAAGATGTCCAAGAGCCAGTAAAGGCTTCCTTCTGTTATGAGTGTTACGAAGTATAATTGTTACAGAGATAGTTACGGAGCAGTGGAATGACTCATTATGTAGAAGATTGGGGTTTTTTGGTGTACATTCAGCTCTGATCTACATTAACATTTTCTGTTTCTTATTTCCATTTCCACCAAGGCAGTGGAAGAAGCTCTGATGGGCAGCATAACATCATAAATGTATACAGTGGATCCTTATTTTAAATTTGTATCAGATTTGGTTATCTGGATGAGCTTTGGAGTTACTCAGATGTGGTCTGAACGTAAATTTACTGTGCTCTATCCTAATTAAGAAAAAGACTAAGAAACAAACAAAAGAATTCCAGCCACAATAAAAGAAAGCTTTTTTAGAAAGGGAGACATGTAGCATGTATCGATGCCCTTTAGAAAGAAAACCTTTCTAAATGAAAAGGTAAAGGGTTGCTGTTTAACCATTAGCACAAAAGAGAGGGGTTGGCACACCTCTTAGCAGGGAAAGTGCTGCCTTTTTAATTGCTAAGGCTAATAGAGAAAACAAGCTGAACAGTGTGATGCACTCAGTATGTGTGTAAAATGTCAGTTTGTAGAGGATGTAAAGCTCGCAGCTGTCACAGTATGTGGTCCCGCCAAGCAGCAGACAGGATGTAATAGCTCTGAGTAATTTTAACTCTTTCTTCTCAAAATAGAGCTGTGGTATCCTCTACAAATGGCCACAGGACTTGTTATGACAAAATACTGCACTCATCCTTATCACTTTAACTCTAAAAATGTCAGGACATATTATTTCCACTGCAGTCTCTGAGATCTGGCCTTAAAACTTATTTGATGGCTTTAATTCTGCTTGTGTAGGCAAATGTGGGTAGACAGCTCTGATTAATCAGAGCCTGCATGATTTCCCTCTCCCCAACTCTAAACCTGTCACCTTCCCTTCCCCATTACCCAAGACAAAATAGCTAATACTGTCTTTAAGGTAGAGTGCTATAACATTTATTTTAGATCACTGCATTGTTCTGCCTCTGAAGCTGTGTTCATTTTGAAAATAATGTCCTTAATTTACACATATTTTCTCACGGAAAATCTTGAGCTGTTGATTCATCACTTTGTATTTGCTGCTATACCATACCTTTGGTGTACTGACATGAATTAAAATAAAATCTCAAATATATTGTGGTGTTGCCATTTCCCTGGCAGACTTGAATGGGGTCAGTCTCCACCATAGACAGGGTAAAGCTTTTAAAGTGCGACATAACAAAAGATTTAAAAATTTATCTCTGCTGAGCCTAGGTTGCAAGTTGCCTTAATGTAAGCCTTGAAACAAATTCTCTGGAAATGAGGATTTGATTTGTCTGTAAATCTGATTTAGGTCATATGTCAGTTAAGCCATGTTCTGCTGTCTCCGGCCACGGGAGAAAGGCATGACCAGGTCAGCCGAGGAGCTGATGGTGATGGGCATGAAAAGCCCAGGGGAGTCATGTGTGTGACCCTCTTTGCCACTCAAAAGACAAATATGCTGCCTGGGCATAATACTTCAGCAATGTCTGTTGCTGAATTCTTGTTGATTTCTAAGAAGAGCTGAACAAAACCCTTCAGGAGCCTCTTATCTTCCAAAGGTTTTTATAATTCTTGTTTCATTCCTTTATATAAGATGTGAAAGCAGCATGTATACATATATATTTGTCTGCTGAACTCAGTAGACATAGGTTTAAAATCTATTAAAATCCACATGATTAAATTCCATAGGGTAATCTTTTCGTTGGTTTTGATGATTAATGTAGTAACAAAATCTAGCAATATGAACTTGAAAAGTCCCTGATAATTTCTCGTGTCTGTGGTAGCAGTGAACATCTAACAACGTGAACACTTCTTCCATGTGAGTAAAGGGCACCTGAAATAAAGAGACTGAAGAGCACAACATGGATCAAAAAACCCTTCCTAGCTGTCACAGTTTTCTAAGAATTAGCTCCCTGCTCACCCATAAAATCTTCAAGGGAAAAGTGAACATCCCAGATCTAAACTTCCCACTTAAGAGCAAGCTGAGTAAAAGTATTTCGTTCCTCTTTTATACTTCCTATAAAACCACTCAGGGCACATGTTTCTTTTGCCCAGCAGCTGACTCCAGCTGGGCAGTAGCGCCATGGGTGGTGCATCTGTGTGAGGATGTTGAGGGCCATGGGAGTGGGCACTGGGCCCCCACAGGCTGCACACAGAGCACACCTGTGAGCCAGGGACAGTGCAGCACTCGCCTTCCTGCTGTGGGAGCCACTGGCAGTGCAGGGTCTAGGCTTCAGCTGCAGTGCTTGCATGGAAACAGATCATTACTTGCATAACTGGGGAGTGGTACACAAAGCCTTTTGGTGAAAGCCACATGTTGTTTGGGAATATATTATAACCAAAGGGAATTGTGTTGGGGAAGCTGCCTGGGCATGATTGAGCTGCGTGTGTTGGGCACACTGGGGTATGTATGTTCTGAGGTAGTGTGTTATGTTGTTTTTCTTCCCCCCAGAGAACTGATGGACAAACAGTAAAATCAATGCTCACCTTAAGGTATACTTTAAGTGTTGCGGTAATTGTGAAAGTAAAAATGCCAGAGTTATTTAAGAAGGTGTACTGATGGATTGCTAGATCACATTTACTTCTTGTGTTTCATGGACAGTTAAGTGGAGCTGTTCCATCATATGTACATTGTCTGTGCAGTGGTGAGGTCAATACATTTCATAGGATGTTTCCTGTGTGGAGAACCCTCTGTGTCAAAACATTCACATTGTCCAGCTTTTGCTGCTGACCCTGTGCATCTGTAAATGCAGAATTGTGTTGCTGTGCAAATGTACCTCTGTGTTACAGGTTCAGGCAGTATCAGGATCTTTCTGCATGCTAAAGAACAGGATTTGCATCCACAAAAGTCACTGAGAGAAGGAGGCGTTGTGGGCATAGAAGGGTTTTTTGGTTGTTGTTTTAATTTTACCCTAGATGTGGAGCCAGCTCTGAATGCTGCTCAGCAGCCTGTGTGTGTACTGAAATTGTGACTGGATACTCTGAATTGCACAAACTCTCTTAACAAGATGCTGCCTCATATAGTCTTACAGCCTTATAAAATTCTCCAAAATATTTCACATTGTGGGAATTTACATATATATTAGTAATTGTAAATAACTCTAAATTACATATCCCCAGAATATTGAGAGAAAAGCCTCAATTTTATTTATTACTCTTTTTTTCTTTATTTATTACTCTTTTTTTCTTTTCCCTATTACCTTTCCAGTGAGGTCTCCATTTGGCAGCTGTTCTTTGTTGGTCAGTGACCCCCCTGCTTCCCAAAGCAAGTGATGGTTTCCAAGGATGCAGGAGCCATTCCGCAGCCCTTTGCTCCACAGCTAATGGATGTGTAGCAAGTATCTGCTAGCAGGGTGCTGGGGTGTTACACATGGAAATTCAGGAGCAACTCAATACTAGAAGAACAAAGTCCAATATTTTATTCCTGAAGCATTTCTGAAACTTCTCTTTTGCTTCCAATAAATGTTTTTAACTGTTACACTGTTAGCAGAAATTACCTCTTGGAAGAAGTCTGAAAAAGAAAAAGGCAAATAATTCACAAATTTAGAGCTTGAATTTAGGCCCCCTGTCAGCTGTGTTACTGCAAATATAAAACATTTGCAGCACGCTTTTACAGGGTCATTCTTGCACAGTCCAGATATTCAATTTCTCTCACTGCATTTTCTTTCTTTGTCACTATGGTGCAAGTCCTGCCTTCGCCACTTCCATTTCCTCCCTTCAGTGCCCAGGGACAGAAAAGCTTTGGCTTTGGCAGAGCTGGGGACGGGTAGCCAGCCTTGGTGCCACCCTCGTGGGCTCTCCCCTGTATTTTTTGTAAGGAGCTGGGTTTGAATGCAGTGCCCATTTTCTGCAACAAACAGTAGGTTACACTTTCAAAGCAACTTGTTTTTTTTACTCCCCATCCTCTTTGCCATCTGTCAGTAGATTTTGGTACACAGTCTGTTAGGATTTGCTGATAAAGATTTTATTAAGATTTATTTAATGGGATTTTCAATCTACCACTCTTTAATCCATGTTGGGAAAAAATATTAAATAGTGACAATCCAAAGCTGCCTTGCAACTAAATCACATTCACTTAGCCCAGGAAAGAATGATTTCTGAAGAACTTCTGTCTCACAAGAGCTTAGTAGTTGTCTTGTTTATTTTCTTGCTGTGGTTAAAATTGCCGCAGTAGGGGGGAAAGAAAAGAAAAATGGTTAATGCAGTTGTTTGTATGGTTTGCCCTAGATATTATTCTTATCTTTTTTTTTTTTTTTTTTAACCTAATGAGCAGAAGCAACTGTGAAAGGAAAAAATGCTGGAAACAAACAATACAACTACAAATAAAAAGAGTTCTTTTCATGTGATGCAAGTCAAGGGAAAATCCTAGCTCAATATGCTCTGCCTTCTTGACACTCAAGGTGTGATCAGAGATTACTTATCATCCACAGGAGAGTGGGAAGCAAGTTAATTAAAATTTTCCACCCTTTCAGTGAATGAAATGTCTCCCAGTTTGAGACGCATTGTTTGAACACTTCTTTTTCAGGAGTGCTCTGGCACAGTTTTTTTCTGCTTCTACTGGTGTTCAAATCCAGTATTTGTTAGTTAGAAAGAGCATTGCAGTTTTATTTGAGGGAATGGTGTGTTTGAAATTTCATTTCTGTTGTCTCTAGTAACAGTAGATAAAATAATTACTGTATTAAATATGAGTACAAGATGACTCCTTTCCTCTGCACCCATCCCCCAGTGTATTGTTTGTTTAGAAGCATTTTTGCTTTAGAAAGCATTTAATATGACACCAATTAAAGGTCTGTATAACTGTGACTCCTGCTGGCAAACAAATTCCAGTCGTGGGGTAGAATTACAACCAATGATTCAGGAGGGGGAGGGAGAAATAATTCTGTGTGGCTTAAAAAAAGCTTCAATTATCTGTATTTGCAAGTCGGGAGTTTGAAGCCCATGTGGATTAACCTGTTTATTTTGGAGTAACTCCTTTTTCTTGTCTGTCGTCTTCAAACTCAGCCAGTTATTGCTAGTAGTCTATTCCCAAGGACCTGGAGATGAGGTGCAGTGTCTGACTCCAGCGAAGCATTGTGGAGTTGGAGGGAGCTTGTTAAAGGGCCTGAGGAGCTCAGAGGGGGGAACACCTCTGCATCATGTACACACTTCCAGCCTCTAGACAGCCCAACAGGCACACTGAGGGGTTGGGTACTGGCACAGGGGAAAAATCGGAGGCCAGCTTTTTGTAACAGCTGTATAGAACTCTTTAAATAGGTTGCTTGGTTTTGATTTTGTTACATTGCTAAATGTATCTTAAACTCCCCATTTTTTTAGGCCTAATTTACTTAAATTTATTTTCTGGTAACTTTTGAACGTGCTTACCTGCTTGTTTGCTTTCTGCACCACTGGGTTGTGAAATACACCATCATCTGCTGCAGATGATGCATAATCCTGACACGTCAGACAGGTCCAAAGCCAGCCCTGTCTCGCTGCTCAGAGCCTGCAGGGACAGGAGGCTGTGGCAGGAGTGATGGCATGTCCCTGAAACAGTTTGGCTTCTACAGCAGCCAAATGAGCTCTGCGTGGTATTGATGTCCTTCCTCATTGCCATAATCTCCCTCTGATTTCTGACATTTGTTGCACATCCTGATGCAAGAAGAAGGTTCTCCCTGCTAATCACCCACCTTAGGCAATGAATTCAAAATAGAAATCCTCTTTACAACACAAGATGTTCCTCAGGGCACAGACAAGCTCTGCTGTGCCAGTCTTTCCTGATCTGCTTCCCTCCTCTAAATGAGTGAACTCCCGGTTTTTACTCTGCAAACACTGTTTGATGGAGGGAATGTTTTAGACGGGTCCTTTCATGTGGCACCTCATGAAGAGCTTGTGATGGTGGATACCCTGACCTTATTCTTAATTATCATGTTACATATTTTAATCTTTATTTTTTGAAGACGTTGTTGACCAGTCTCATAAATCTCAGTGTGTTATTAATATGTCTTTTTGAGACATTACATCTTAAAGGCATCTAGATATGTCATGATGTTTCTATTACCCTTGGACACTCTATTTTAAAAACTGGAAAGAGTGCACAAATATCCATCTTCCAGAGGGAAATGGGAGTCAGAGGAGACTCTGGCTCTACCATGATCACAGCTGCAGGATAAGTGCTGGTTGCTCCAGTGGACACAAGTTAAGGGCCATGTGGTATTGCCCAACTCTCACAGGGTGTCTCATTCCTCTCCCAGAGTTACAAATTCCAATTTGTGCAGGGTGGTGTTTTAAAGTAGCACTACCTCTCTAAGCCCCCACAAGCCTCTGTGCAGAAGTAACATGAGTAGTGTTCTCTTGCAGACACTTCCTGGGGTAGAGATTTTAAACATTTTCCTTTTAAGCAGGACTGATACAGCTTCTTCAGCTATTTGCACTTGTCACCATGATCGGGTTTTTAATAGGTATAGGCAGGCAGCCATTCAGTTATAAAGATATAAGTGACCTAAATTACATTTGTTAGAAGAAAGGAACAGCTGAGACTGGAATTCACTAAAATACCTTGAAATAACTACAGCAGGATTTGGATTAGTTCTGATCAAATGACTATTTCATTACTGTGGAATAAATGGATTTTCTGGAGCTGCAAAACTATTGTGCCTTCCCCAGTGTTGCGAATTGGCAGTTAAAAATCCTTATGTGCACGTGAACCAGTGTAAGTGCTTGAGCTTTTTGGCAAATGTAATTGTTATTCCAATCAAATTTAGTTTTATTTGTAGACACTAGTAGTTACCATTTGTCTGCTTTGTGTTTATTAAAATTAAAAGCTAGTAAATATGCTGTGGAATCTATTCACTGAATTACTGGCAGTCGTGGCAATTAGACACCTCACTGGAATAATCTTAGCTGAAACCACCAGTGGTTCTTTCTGTGTGGATTGCAGGGTCTGCCATTTAGTTGAAAGGGAATGAGCAAGGCTCTGCTGGGTACATGTGCAGCAGGAGCCAGACTCCTGCACTGAAAGGCAAAGCTTTTTGTCTCGCCCACAGATTTCCTGATTCAAAATAAGAAGGCAGCGATGCGTATTTGTGGGCGATAAAAGGAACAGACTCGTACTTATATTTTTTTGTTGCTGTTGTTGGCTATTTTTCTTTTGATCATGGTAGAGTAGCACGACTGATTTCAGTGCAGATATTTTGTCTGATATTTTGTCTAAGCTGAAGCTTAGACAAGTGCAGAATCCAAGCAAAGCAATGCTGTCATTTTTTGACTACTTGAACATAATTTTTCTGGGGAGGAGATAATTGATAACGTACAACTGAATTTATCCCGTTCAGATCTGGAATGATCTAAAGCTAGAAGGATGAGTCAGGCAGTGTAGGAACAAGATCACAGATGTTTACCATTTTAAACAAACTTCTTTAACAGTTTGGGATGTATGGGCGGTCGGCCATTTGTCTCATGTTTTTCAACGTTTTCCTTCCTGCCTAGCTGAACATAAAACATGTGCAAAACTTCAGTGCAAAACCCCTTTCTCCCTCTGAGAAAACCCACACGTGTATTTTTTCTTGGAGGTTTTTTTGGTGTTGAGCTGAATGTCACACTCCAAGTGATGATGCCAACTGTTGCTTTTCCTTCCCCAGGGAGTTGAAGTGCAGACAGATTACGTTCCGCTGCTGAATTCCCTTGCCATGTACGGCTGGCAGCTGACGTGCGTGCTTCCTACTCCCATTGTGAAGACAAACAGGTAGGGAGGGGTGGGTGCTGCCTTTTGGCCAGGGAAGTTGCTGTACAAGCACCACAGTCGGCACAAGCAATTCCCTGTGCAGTCAGTGTGGATTTCCTTGCAAGGCCTGCTGCAGCTGTTCTCAGGGTTTTCCGAGCATCACAGACCACATGTGGCAGGAAGCACGTCTGGTGGGCAGAAAGACTGCAAGGTGGCAGTGTGGTTTCTGCATGAATTTTCTGGGTGTTGTTTCTGCCTCTCTGTAAGCTACATGACTGTAAAATTCCTGCTCTGGATCTTGCAGTAATGTCCTTTAGAGCAAAGACAAAATATGTGATAATATTTGGAGTGAGATGTTGTCTAGCTGAAGAAAAGTAATTTTATTCTTAATGGATGTCTGTCTAATGGTGCTGTTACAGTCTAGCTGAGCAGAACCCTGTGAGATTAGTGTGTCACTGCTCTAGTAGCCACGTGTGCAGATACAATAATTCTGTGGTCTACTTTGCTATTATTTATATTCTGAGTTTTTAAATATAAGTGCAAATCACTTAAAAATAATCTTCATAACTGGTGAAAAACAATCATACCACTTGTTAATCATGAAGATGGTGGTTTCTGAATTTTCACTGGTCAGGGATATATTTATACACACCAATATAATCAGTCATGATTTTTTTATCTTAAAAGAGTAAAAAATACGCCCAGCTCTTTATGAGATTTGGATGAAGACTACTCCTACACATAAAAACCTAAAAAGTAAAAGGCCATCTGTGTTGAGGGAAAAACTGTACTTAAGTTTTACATAAATGTTTAAATATAAGAATGAGTAGAAAATCACAGTTATTATTTGTAATCCCTGACTCTTAAATATATATATATATATATATATATATAAAAAATATTCTTTCTCTTCCAGCTTTCTGTATCCCACTAATACCTTGAGTAACAGAGGTCAGTGCAGAAGGGCACCCAGCTGGTGTTTGTTCCTCCTGCCATGCTCTAGACCTACAGGGAGCACCCAGCCCCACTGCAGATCAGTGCTCCAGGAGGGAGGGAAGGAACACTCCAGTGTTGCTGAGACACAGACACTGAGGCTCTTGGGTTTCTTCCTTTCTGTTCCAAACAATTTATTCTGTGTTTACACACTAATGCTAAAACATTCAGCAAAACTGTGTCACAGCCTGACAGGCTCTATCAGTTTGAACATTCCCTTCTCCCTGCCCCTCAAAATACCAGGCTGCTCAGAGACACCAGGGACAGGCAATGTGAGGATCATTCTTCATTTTGTTCTTCTTTGACCTGCAGAAATAAATGACTGAGATGGATTTTTGCTTTGAATGATGCTGGA
The DNA here is from genome assembly GCA_013398615.1 of Brachypodius melanocephalos. Taxonomy (NCBI): domain Eukaryota; kingdom Metazoa; phylum Chordata; class Aves; order Passeriformes; family Pycnonotidae; genus Brachypodius; species Brachypodius melanocephalos. The sequence continues at coordinate 30,285,338 of VZSR01001283.1, read as the reverse complement.
TGTGAATTTAATTCATTCTCAGGAGTGCACATTTGTTTCTTTTCAGGGAGGGGAATTTATCTACAAAGCAAATTGTATTTCTTCAGAGACCTTCTTTGCCCCAGAAAGCAAAGAAGAAAGAATCTAAGGTAAATAACCTTGAGTTTCTGGTTTCTTTGGGTTTTGCTGGTGGTATTTTTATATTGAAATTGATTTCCCATAGCAGTAAAATGGCCTATTCAATGTTTCTGCCACACACTAGTGAGACACAAGGAAGGAATGGAACTGTTCAACTGAAAGAAACAAAAAATGCTCAAATGATGTCAAAGCTCCTAGATTTCATTCTCTGTTGCCATAAACCTCCTTTTAGACCTAAAATTCTCTCATGTTCAGTGCCTGTAAGGTGGAACCAACACTATTTTCTCTCACCCATTTCCTGTATTTTCTGTTTAAACTGCTCTCTCATTCTCTCTCTCTCTCTCTGTTTTGGTAGAACCTGGCACAATGTAGGCCTGATCTTGGCTGGTATTTCTATTGTGTGAATATTAATGAATTCTACTGCAATTTAACCAAGAAAAGCCTCTAGAATCCAGCTAAATTATCCAAAGGCATGGCTGACAGCTAATGATGTATGGATGTGGATGCATGAATGTATTCCCACTTCCATTTTTAAACACACAGGTCTGGGAACCCCTTCCCAAGCCTGTCATGCCATACAGCTGGAGAGAGAAATACAGGAACTGGAAACTGAGAAAGTGATGGCCTTCCTACAGTGGTCAAATTTGCCTTGCTCTTCCAGTATGCAAGGGATCGGGAAAGCCAGATGAAGTATGGAAAAGATCTCTGGAACCATGTGACAATGAGGTTGCTGACTAATGCAGCCTCATTTTTGTTCTGACTCTGTGGGCTTTGGTGAGTGCTGCCAGCCCAATGTCACCTACAGGAGTGGGTACTTGAGGCCATGCAGAGCTGAGCTGCAGCAGATTGGAAATGCTGAGCAGAGCTGAGCACCAGAAGCATTTTACCCAACAGTTTAGATAATTGCAGATAGTTTTCATCAATGAAGCCCTCACTGTTTTGTAGCCTGGTTCTGTGAAACTTGTCTTTTTGATACAGTGCAGACCTGGGGAGTGTTTGAACTGACTAAAGCAGGAGAGAACTGCTAGGATTGTGACTCATTTAGTTTACCTTCTCTCATTAGCAAAGCTGGACCCCAGAATATTGAGTGAACTTGTTACAAAGCCCATTTTCCTTCTTTTCTCTCTTTGTTTCCAGGTGATTAAAGGGATCTTGGGATGAGTGTTAGAGTGCCTGTATTTGGTCATTCTTTTCCTACCACTGTGTGTGGTTTTAGTGGAAGGGATGGGAACCCATATGTGGTTGTTCATCCTCAAATACAGAAAGAAGTATGATGCTGATTTCTTGTATTATAATAACACATACATACCATCCAGATGACTTAAAACTTTGTTTAAGTTTTTTTTCATTCTGGGTTATGAAAACTTATCTAACAATGTCTGGTTGACAAAACAAAGGACTCACTCGTTGCCAGTGTTAAATATACAGGCATATTTGAGGGCAAGAATCACTACAGCACATTTTCATACCAAAGGTCAAGGAAGGATGACACACCTTGATTATAGTTCTGTAAAGGGATGTAAGACTGGTTCAACATCTCTAAGTGTTTGTCATGTCACATCAAAGATGCCAACCCAAGCATTTGATTAAAGTTGCTGAATATTCTGCACATACAACATCCCAGGCTATCAGGGATTTTTTTTTTTTTAACTTAAGCTATGGCATGTCTAAAATGTTTATAGATAACCCTCAGAGGAGGGAAATAGAATGATAACATTAAAAGGATATTGCATTGATGGAAAATGTTCTGTCCTATCTTTGCACATCAATGAACTGCTGTGCAAGATAGTCACAGGAACAGAACAGGAAATATGCGAGGAATGGTACAACTTCTCTCTTCACTGAAAAGCACTTCTATTAGTGTAATATTCAATTAGGGATGAGGTTCATTCAAGTGTTCATTCACTTTATACAAAACTGATGCTTATTTCAGCAGAAACTGGCTGAATGCATTTTTGTGAAATAACGGTGTAAGTACCTGACTGTGTACACGTACACACATACACAAAGCCTCCTACAGCTGGATCTTTATCACATTTAGGGCCCTGGTCTTAACCTTCTGTCAAAGAGAGTGTTGAGTTATATGGAGTAGTGGGTGCCCAGCACTTCTGCAAATCAAAGAGGAAAAAACTCAGGTGACTGAATTTTAAACAGCTGAGCTCTAGAACTGAGATGTTATCGTTCCTCTTTCTCTAAATTGCAGTGCCTTTTAAGTGAAAGATAACTTCCTTTAAGTAAAACTGAGAAGAGTTTTGTGAAAGCCAGTTTCTTCCTTTTTTCCCCCCTTCTCTTTTTACATTAAGTTCTGGTTCTTAAGGAAGAAAGAACATTGTTCCAGCTTTGTAATCTAATAATAAGTTTTGAATGGCTTTTTGATTAAGGAACAAATAGCTAGATCAAAAATTTATGAATACAAACCCTTTTGGCGAACTTCAGCACAGTCCCAATTTCACTGGAGAAAATGGCTTTTTTGAACATGGCTGGGTTTGCTGAATGTCCTGATGAGATTATTTATGCTATCCAAATACTGCCTCCTAACTCATTCCTGAGCTTCCATCAGCAACTGACACTGCTGAAAAGATGGTTGTGCATATTCAGAGGTACTTAGCAAACTTGTGTAGGGTGGCTTAGCAGTGGCTTGGAACCATGGAGCAAGTCCTTGAAGTTGCTAAGAGGACTGGAGCACCTCTCCTCTGAAGACAAGCTGAGAAAGTTGGGGCTCTTCAGCTTGGAGAAGAGAAGGTTGCATGGAGACTTCACAGCAGCCTTCCAGTATCTGAAGAGGGCCTGCTGGGAAGTCACAAAGGGACTCTTTGCCAGGAAGTGTATTGATAGGACAAGGGATAAATGGTTTCAAACTGAAAGAGGGCAGGTTCAGATTAGATGGTGGAAAGAAACTCTTTACTGTGAAGGTGGTGAGACACTGGCACAGGTTGTCCAGAGAAGTTGTGGGTGCCCCACCCCCTGGAAGTGTTGAAGGCCAGGTTGGATGGAACTTGGAGCCACATGGTCTTCTAGGAGGAGTCTCTGCCTGTGGCAGGGTAGTTGGAACTAGATTACCTTTGAGGTCCTTCCAGTCCAAACCATACCATGATTCTATGACTCTGTGGTCTGTCTTTCCTTGGGAAGCTTGATTTATTTTTTGACAAACAAAGCAGATGTAATAGTGACATATTAGTCAGCCTTTATATACATTGTATACCTTTATATACCTGTCAAATTAGTATTTCAAGGCTAATTCCCTTTTTGTTTTTTTAATAGTAGATAAAACAGTTCTGAAATGGTGGCTGTGGCAAGTCCTGTGGGAGTGCTGCAAGTAGCAGCCTCATGCTTTCTCATCAAAAGACATTCATACAGATGGTTCAGAATGATTTACTGTTTGGGTATAGTCAGGGGTGTGGTGGTAGTTCTGCTGTTAACCTGGTGAAAAGCACTGGAATAACACCACAGGATTGCTTCTTCTGTGTGCACTTACACAGCTTTGCATATCCTTCCCTTCCACAGAGTGTTGAGAGGAACCCACCAGGCACATACAACAGCAGAAAGCACTGAGCTCTCCTTCGTTTGTGTAACAGAGATATCTGTGTGGCAGAAATCATCTTAGGCCATCTGAATTGGTTGGGCAACTTATTTTAATCTTGGGTCTTTCTGGTCAAACCCTTTAGTCTTTGAATTAAAATTAACTGATCAAAACATGTCTGCTCAGGAAACTAGATGTGAGATTGCCTCTAATTTTTTTTTTAATATTTGGATCCCTTCTTTGCAGTTTCACTGGAGGTTCTCCAAAGAAGACATGCACAACAGAAAAATGAAAAATTCCACAAAAGCTAAATTAAGTACTAGGGAGAAGCAAAGGGCACAGGAGAAGCAGGAATTTGAAGTCACAGAGAATACGAGAAACTTAGAAGCACAAATCTCAAGAGCAGCCAAGCCCAATCCAAAACAGCAGCCAGATGATGTCATAGACTTGGGAGACGAGGTAGCCGGGACCAACGACAGAGGTGTCCACCACGACGGGGTGTCAGCAGAGACATGTCCTGCCAGCTGTGACACTGGTGACGATGCTGGGCAGGTCTGCCTCAGCCAGAGCGTGCCCGGCTGCCCTGCGGGGGAGGCTGCAGAAGGCGGGGGCTGTGCGTCAGTGCCGGATGGCTGCAGCGGCAGCGACGGGGCAGCGCTGGATGTGGACTGCTCCTGCGAATAAGACCTACTTTTCAGGAACCCTGTGAGTGGCTGATACTTTGCCAAGACAAAAGAACAGACTTTGATAATCCCCACCACTGACTCAGTTGCTCAGCTTAGCATTTCTTTTTTGCATTTCTTTGACTTACTTTGCTCCTTAGCACTCTGGTATCTCAATGTTTTAAGTATCTACAGGGCCCAGACTTTTCAACCCACAGAAACTGCAAAATTCCTTGCACTCTATGTAGTGGGAAATGCTCTCCTAGAGCTACACTTTAAATTAAAAAGTAGGGAGGGACAGAAATCGTACTTTTTTGCATGACCAACCTTAGCAAGCCAGCTTTGAGCCTGGGTCAGGGCAAGTGTTCCGCTGGGTCAGATTTTACCATGTAGTACTTTCTTGTCCACATAGCTTTTCTGGAGAAGTTATTGTGCCAAATGTTATTTTGTCACTAGCTTGTAGTGTCATAAAAATGATACTTGGACTTCAAGAGGTTGAAACTGAAGTTGGAAAGCTTATATATGATGGCTGTTATCCCTATCTTTCTCCAGGAGCACACTCACTGATGATACTCTCTTCTGAATTTTATTAACCCTTACAGATCTTTATGCAATAAGCAAATCGTGTACCTGTTCAGGCACAGTGGGTGAACAAACTCCATGGTGGATTTGTGAGATGGATGATTCCAGTACAAAATGGAATTTTCTGTTCAGTCATTGCTAATCAACAGTTCATCAGTAGCTGTGGGGGCTTCAGAAGACAGAAAAACAGGAAACGAAAAGGCAGGTAAAAAGTACTTTGGTCAGTGGTTATCATCACTAAAATTGGAATTAGATGTTACCTCCTGACCTTTTCCAGGTGGTTTTGCACCACTTCCTCACTGTTATGAAATACCTTGTGGTAAAGAACTGAAATTGTACACAGGGGTCCGTGGCCAACAAATGTCACAGAATGACCTTATGAAAATACCTTAACAGACCGGTTTTTTTCATACAAGTAGCCATATTCTGGGAGTGATACCTAATGGAATTCTGTAAAATTACCAACATTTTTATCTTTGAAGCTACATAAAAATATTTACAAGTGAATGTACATGTAATATAGTTTCTGTGCCAATGTTCTCCAAGTACTTCAGTATTTTTACAAATGTAGGAAGGAGTGGTTTCTCTCTTCTTAACCACCTTCATCCTTATTTAAAAGTGGTCAAGTAATATGGTAACAAGGTGAGAAAAACATTGTAAATTACCCTGCTTTTCTTGTTTTAAAGCAAAAAGTAGAGCTCTGTAAGTGATTTGCTGTTTTTTCCCTTGACTGATTTGTGCTTGATAATTTTCCTTAGTCTTCAAATCAAAATGCTGTACAAAGGACTGTGTTCTGTATCAGATGTGCACCTAACATGGTTCAAAACCATCTTTCATGCCTAAAAATTACTCAGTTGGCAGAACATTGCAGAGAAGGGAAAAATTACATCACTTAAATATTCATTTAATTGGGATGAAGGCACTCAAGTTTAAACCATTTGATTTCACACACACAAAGCACAGTGGTAGTTTTGTCATTGATTAAAGAGTGTTTGATTTTGAATTCAGTGGTTTAACCACAGGACTGTAAGTAACTTCAGTTTCTGATGCTATTTTAAAGTTGTTTCATTTATATTTTCAGATTACACTGGGGTTCCCATAGCCTCAAAAATAGGTTGCTGCAGTTGTTCTACTTAAATACAAGGTCTCTGCTTTGTACAATTTTAAGTTCCTGTTTGCAGATTTTATTAGCATAAGATCCTTTTACTGATGGTTTCTATCTCAAGGACCAGCTTTGTATTAATCTTGTTTCAAAATTCACTATATTTAATGAACGTTTTGCTAGTAGAAAGTGTTGCAGTAGAAAGACCTCTCCAAATACTTTTTAATAGAAAACGTTTATTGGATTGCAATTTGACCTTGTTTAACTGAATCCCAACTGCTTACAAAACTAAAGAGAAATAAAGGTCATGAGGAGATTCCTTATTTGTGGTGTTTGCACAAATGCCAATTATTCAACCCCAAAAGGAGGAACTCAGTTCTCTAAGTGGTGATGAGAGGAAGCTCCTTACTACTGAATTAGCAGTAGTTACTGGTGCTACAGGACTGGCTACTTGGTTTTCCTTTCTCAACAGAGCATGGAAGGACCTGTGGGGAAGTTGCACTTGTTTAAGTGAAGACTTGATTTAAAACTTTGTTCCTGTAAAAGCTGGGTTACAGTTTGTGGAAGAGTAGAAGAGATCTTGCATGTTTTTTTTAGTTTCAACAGGGCAGCTGGTTTAGGGTTTATAATCTCATAATCAGTTCCAACTTGTGACTTTGAGTTAGTCAGATCTGGCTCAGCTGGCTGAAGCTGTGTGTGTGCTTGTGCCATACCCTGTCCCAAGGAGAGTGAGAGAACTTAAATTATCTTTCAGACAAATGATCCAGATGTGATGAGAGCTGGGGAAGGCAGGTCTGTGGTGCAGCAGCAAGGCTCCACAGCTGTTATCTGCATTTTACCTCAGCTGCCTTTGCCATTTTGGGCCTGAAAAAGCAGGACCACCAGAGTGGCCAGGGAAGTGAAAGACAGCAGTCAGCAAGTGGTCATCTGAACAAGCCACCAGCTGTTACACAGGAGAAGTTCAAAGGAGAAAATCCAATTCAGGCATTGGAATGGGCTGCCCAGGGGTGGTGGTGGTGAGGCAAATGGTGGAGGTGGAGTCACCTTCCCTGGAGGTGTTTAAGAAAAGACTGGATGAGGCAAATGAGGAATGTCAAAGAGGAGTGGCTGAATTAAATGAAAGATGGAAAAGGGCTTTTAAATGGCAACAAACAGTGGGGATCAGGGGCAGAGGGGTACACCTATGATGGGTAGGGTGTCCAAACTCTTGAAGGATCATAATGAAAAGAGGTGTTAAGAGGGCTTAAGTGCACAAACGATGGGACTGGTACTTCAACTTGCATTACATCTTTGATTATTGGATCTGTGCACTTGAAAACAGAATAAATGAAATACCCCAGAGTAGCTTTAATACATGTGTGGAAATGAAGCTAAGTACAAAACAATATACCCATTTCTCCCTAATTTGGCTCCTGTGTCAGCCTCGGTTTCTGAGGTGAGCAGGGGAAGAGCTCTGCATTTGGATACCCTACTTTTTCTTTGTAGTTGCTGTGACTCTACCTTTGCCTCAGGGAGCCAGTTATAAGGCAGAAATGAAGCATGATCAGCCTTTCATGCAGGAATTTCATCCTCCTAGAACTGAAGAGTTTAAGAGCAGATACTAATTTCTTGCTGATAAGTGTATCTTGAAAGTACGAGGAATGCCAACAAACAACACACCTATGAACTGTAGTTACAGACACAATTCACGTCTCTAAGGCTGTTAGTGCAGATGTGCATTTGGCTTTAAAAGGTGATACTTGCCAAAGCCTTCATCCTCACAAAGTTGCCTGTGGTGCTGGATGTGGCAGCTGACTCTAATCAGTACCTTACCTATACACTGAAGGGGAAAAAAAGGCTTTTCAATTTTAAGTGCTTTCTGTTACTCATTTATAAAAGCACCCTACTAACTAAAAGGCTGTAATGATAACTGAATAGCCACTCTTTTTCCAGCTAATTGATGCAAATACTATAGGAATATTTGATACTCATTGTACCAGATGAGCACACAGCTAACGCGTATAATACATGTCACAGGAAGAAGAGAAAGTCTAATCAGGCTGCAACATCAGGTAACTCACAAACCATCTCCTTAAGTTCAAATATAAATGTGTAGATGGACACATTTCTCACACCTTATCCTTTATTGCAAAAAATAAAGTATCAGTCTACTTTTTCTCCTTCAGCCATTCCTTAGCTGATGGCACAGGTGTAAGAGGAGTAAAGATTTTCTAGGATGACAAGATTCACCGAAGTGATGAGAATATTTATCCACCTCAGTAGCAGCTGAACAGCAAGGGCTGCTCTCTGTTCCCACCAGTGCAGGCCAGTATCATGTTTATTGAATTATTTGTACACCATGTGTTTATGTGGGTTATGTTTCTGGGATGTTATTTTTATCTTCAATTATGGCAGAGTCAGATCCAATAACGGACTTAAAGGTGAGACTGACATCTCACTAAAACACCACACAACTCTTTTTAGAAAGAGACTTCCAAAAGATTCTTAAGTGTCAACAGGAAAAGGCTGTGAAGGAAGGGGATGTCAACAACGTTCCCAATTTCTTGGCTTAGAAATGGCATTTATTACAAGGTAAGAAAGGATTTCTTGCTCACAGTACCAGAGGTTACCACTACTTGGGGGTGGGGGGGGTATGAAATAATTCCTCTTGTCCATGTTTTGGGCCAGTGTGTGTGTGTTTCATCCTGCTCTTCGAGTGGGTGAGCCTACACAATTAAGAGATGTGTCCTTGCCCCACAGCACTCAGGCTGAGTGTAACAGAGGATGACAGAAGGAGGTTAGAGGGAAATGAGGATTATGACAGAAGCAAAGGGTTTCAAAATGCCTTTTGTTAAATGGATATTTTGGTGCAGGTCTGAGGAGGGTTTGTGAAAGAGATGTAGTTTGGGCTTTCTGAGCAGAAAGCCTCTGCATTAAGGGAAGAAAAGGGTGTACCAGTTTGTAATTCATGAAATGATTTAGAAGTTCTAAGAAAAACAACATTTAAAGGCTTCTCAGAATCTTTTTATCATGACACTGTTAAAATACAGACAAGCCTAGTGTGTGGCTATTTTAGGGCACCAGTACTTCCTGATAGCAACGTATTGCATGTTCCTAGGAAAACCCTGCTTCTTGCAAGCATCAAGCTCTGACATGTCAGCTGTGATGTCTGTGAACACAGAACCCCCTTGGTGTTATTTTTTGTGACAAGTACGCTGTCCTATTTACATTCTAGAGTGAACTAACAAGGAAGCGTTCATTGAAATAGAGGTACTCAGAAGGAATCTTCCTCTGGTTTGAGGAGGAGGGATTGGATGAGACATTCCCTCTGGGCCTACAGTGGCTGAAACATGTAACTCAAGGAAAGGAGCCACTAACAAAGGGCCTTATCCATTTAACATTTTTACTAATTCAGTATTAATTTAGTATTTTTGATATTGTTCCTGATTGAGGTCTTCAACTGTACAACAGCAATCTCTGCCACTTAAGGACTTGAACTGTCTATGCAGATAATTAACAAACTCATAGATTTTGTTGGTCTCCTAATTTCTACGATAAGTTTTTCTGAGCTGGACAAAGAAGGTTCATTCAGGAAGGGCTCAGGTATTGGCCATTAGACCTAGAGGTACACTCATGCCTTGCAAGACCTACCTTTCCAAAGACTTTTCTCTAAGCAGTATGTCCTGGAATCCTCTAAAGCTCTGCACTTTATGCAGCAGGACTCTGGAGATTTCCTATCTTGGCTGTTGCTGGCCAGTGCTGCTTTTGAGAACACAGCCCATGCAGAGTCTTGGCTGAACAACCTCAACACCAGCACAGGATATGGGTTCAGGGGAGGAATTCTTAAGAATGCTGCACTCAACACTTTCAACTCAGGGCTAACCAGGATTACAAGAAAATATCTTTGTCAACACAACTGGTTTACTTCTCTAAACCACATAAAAGATGGGTCTTCTGAGAAGAAATGGCAAGAGAAGAAGTCACAACACAGCAGCTCCTCTTCTATAAAAATAGTAAATGTATTTTATAGAACTGGGGAGGGAAGTGTGTACTCATTTGGAGCAGATTCAGAGGTTGTGGCCTGAATTATCCTTATAAACAGACATGGCATTACTGCATAACGAATTCTCTAAATGCTGAATCAGACACTGAAGGTTTTTTAAAAGCTGACACGTTATACACTTAACAAAGTAAGTGTATAATGCGAGAAAATGCTGCTACCCGTAAGAAAAGGGAAACCATCAGAAAACCAGAACAGTTAATGTCTTTAATATAAAATCACTTTTCTTTCCTCCCAAAGCAGCAGCACTGTATTACAGGTATATTACAGTTAAATTAAAGGCCCAATTTCATCACTGAGGACATCTTCATTAAAATCTTCCAAATAATTCATAGTCCATTTCTGTACATTTTAGCTTATCAAAATGCACTGGAAAAAATAACAGATTTTCTCTTCAGCAGGTGTCACTACCACCATTTCTCAAAGAAAATACAGTTTCTAGGAACACCAATGTTAGTGAGTAGTTGGGATATAGATTCTATCATTGGAGGGGGACCACAGATGTACCATGAAGTATCCTTAGATACGTGTTTCTCTAGATCCTTTTCAGATATTCTTCCCTCTAACAAAGAAAAAAAAGTAGGAAATGAGAACAGAAGTATTAATCATGAAGTCACTTCAAAAACAATGTCTGGTTCAAGGTATTTCAAGCACTCATTTCTTAAAAATGCCTGGCCTGTTTCAGGATAATAGGTATTGAGATTTAAGGCTTCCAAAACCATTTGTTTTTCTGGGGATTTAGATCAGTGCTTGTACTTGGAATGCAGAGGGTATTAGTCACTGAAGACAAACATGGCTTACAGACAAGTAAAATCCCAAATTCACATCAAAAAATAGGTATTTCTAACACAAATACAGCAGACATGGAAGCATGCTGAGGTATCTCTTACAAGCAGTCAGCTTATCCTTCATCAATCCCACCTTAAGGGAAGTAAACAGCATTTGCTTAATAGTTTCTGGAATAAAGTCTGCAGTGGGAAATATCCATGTAAAGTTTAGGATTAACAGAGGAGAACAAAAACTGCAAAGACAAAACTTTTCTGCAAAGCAGAATAAGTATGGAGAACCTCATCTCATTCACATCTCATTTTGAACCTTTAAATGTAAAAATGCTGGGTTATTATGCACAACTTCATGCTGTAGGATGTAATCAAACTTGGGCCTCAGACAGCATCTCTGCACAGTGCCTTGACATTTACCTGTGATGTGTGGCTGCAGTTCTGGACAGATCTGTGAGCACTGCTGGGTGACGTGGAAACAACATGTGATCTTTCCAGGAAACGCCTTCATCAAACCAAGAATATTTTTCTGTAATGTTAAACACATTTGCTTACACCACAGGCCATTAAATCAAAGCAGATGTATGCACACAGTCCCAGAATGCCAGTGATTACTACTGAGAACCAAGACTTTGCATTTCAGCACTGAGTACCTGATGGGTGTGATTCCACAGGCCTGACCTGCCCACATACACAGAATTCCCACACTTGGAATGTGAATACCCTGCCAGCTATGTCAGTGCTTTTCTCCTTCTCTGACAGAGATTACAATCTGTAAGATTTGGACTTAAGATCCAGTTAGGTCATTACCCAATTTCTTCCCCTTATGAATTCTCAGTATTTTGTCCTTCCACTTCCATAGGGGTTTTCCATTTAAAAAAACCCCTGCAGTATCTATTTACCATTAGTTAGGAATTTTTTGAGTCTCATCTGGTTTATCTGATAAGGTCACTAGACCCTTTACTGTCTCATGTTCTCAAGTAAAACCAACTACCACGTAATGCTAATGTTATTTTTACCAGAGTAGAAAGTATAAACTCACTTTCAGTTCCCTAAGTCACAGCTGTGATAAGTTACCACCAAACCCCCAGCGGCTTCAGTTCAAATCGTAGCAAAAAAAGAATGTGTTAGTCAGATGCTGTAGTTAGTTCTGAAATTAACATTTAGCTACTGTCTAGATTCTGCATTATATAGGATTTTCACTGCTAGTATAGACACTGGAAATTCTTTAAAATATTCTGAAATAAAAATAATTTCTAGGCAAATTTGCTCATTTTGTTAAGTATTTGCTTGTTAACTAGTTACTACACTGAGTCTGCCCTGGATTGCTTAACAAAAGACAAAACAAACCTAGGCAGATTCTACTTTGTAGAAAATCTGTTCCTGAATCTGTAAAAAGACACGGGATGAAGAGCAGCACATACTGCCACTGCTGTACAGTGTTCCACCAGCACCTCTACTATTGACTTGCTTTCTTTGTACCCCAATGCTGTTGCTTCCATTTGCACTAAGGATATTTCCAGTGCCTCAGCCTATGACATGAGAGCACCTCCACAGTGAGGATCAGACCCCACAGTGGCATCTCCCTTTGCCTTGTCAGCCCATACAGAGCTGCTCCTTCAGGGACCATGTCCTTCAAACTATCAGTGATAACCCAGCATGTCCTCCTGGAGATTGTACACATCCTGTACAGATGTTTGTCACAACAGCACAAATAAAGGCTGCTAGAGAGTCTGTTCCCTCAATCCTCTGCACAGAAGTGCAGAATTTTGACAGACACATTCTGGATCTGAGGGACATGTGAAGAATGAAGAGAAGGATTTATTTTAAGCACTGTGCATGACACTGTGTTCTCTTCTGTCCCAGAAGCTTTAGTACAAAAGCTCTGCTGTCATAAACCCGCTTAAGTGAATGCCAGGAATGTCAGTACTGGCACTGGAAAAACCTGTGCATGCTTAGAACAGACTGGGAGATCAGTAGGTGGCCAAAAGGAAGAGCATATTATTCTGCTTCTAGCAACAAACAAATGACTTTTCAAAGAAAGCAAACATCTCTATATCTAGAAACATGGTAAAAATACAGAAACAAAACTAGTGATGGATCCTATACACCGTTTCTGGAATCAGGTCTTCATCTTTATCTTACAACCAAAACCTTTCAATACTTAGAACAAATCATTAACATTACTTACAGAAGAATAATTTACAGAAGCTGTGCTAATTTGACCCTAAAACACTGTTAATAACCTTAATGGCTGAGTGTGACAACTGGTCTTTAACTGCTGAGTAAATGTTGATGAAGTACTGCACAAGCAGTTTTAAAAGCAGCTAGAAATCCTTCATTCATACACTACTAGTACTTATTAGTAACTAGTGCATTATCAATAAAGCTCTACTGTTATTTTAGAAAGTATTTCCTTTGGATATAATTACTCTTTGCTACTCTTTACATTCAATCTCTACTTAGACTACGTGGTTACAGTATTATAGCACTATGCATACTATTAGTATGTATACACATACATATATATGTATATATATATATATAATCTTTAGTATACTATGATGCTCTTACAAGATCATAGTAAAATCCAGGGATATAGTAAAATTTGGGGTAATTGACTTATCAAAATCAGTGGGAGGAGGTATATCCAGTAACAGCCTTAATTTGTACACTGGCATAAGCAGTTAACAAAACACACATGGGATTTGAGGCAGGAAGTGACTTTTGTCTCTCTTTGTACAGTGTCTTACACAGAAAGACTCTCTGGAATTTGGTAACATCAATACACACACTAGTAGCCGAATAGCTGAGACCTGTATTTTAAAAAAACTTTTGATTTACCTTAAATAAGAGTTCGCTCGTATTTTTTGCACTGTAGTACAGCTTCGCTGTTCCCAGTTTGTGTCTATTTCCTTTACCCGCTTGGTATCCATGAAGATCTGCTATATGCAGCAGTATAGAAAACAATGGGTTAATTCCAACACCCCCTGCTATCAGCACTAGGTTTACTGGGGAGTCACCAGGCTGAGGATCAAAGAAGAAATCACCTCCCACTCGCAGAGCCACTTCTGAGTCAAGAGTACACTAGGATGGAAAAGAAGATATTTCATTTCAGAACTAAATGCAAAAGTTGAAACCTTATTCTTTTTGCATCCCAGTCACAAGGTTTGCTGGGCTGTGATTTTTATTTTAATTGATCAGTGAAGGAAAAATAGAAGGTCTTTAAAATATACACACATTTTCCAGCTATCTGAAGTAACCCCATGTCTCTAGGGATCTCATTCTACTTTGAACAGTTTCAGTCTTATGGTAAGGCAGGATGGTGACTCCCCCTTCTTATCCCCGTAAGAGCTGAAAGAGGAACAATTCACAGAGGGTTTTCCAACAGCAATATGTGAGTGTGAAAACCCAAGCTCAACATGTGAAATCACACTTCTACCCCAAACCAGCTTCATGCCAAAAAAGGCCTTCCTATGAGGTTACAGAAGGTCAGAATAAGTTGCACACGCAGAAGGTTTTTCCATCCCCATTCCTTAAAAACCACCCAGAAATGAAGTAAGTATCCACAAGAATATTTCTTGCAGAATCACTTCTGCATTTGCAACTTCAGAGACACAGAAGAAGAAAAATCAGGGGAAAATGTTCTCTCTTACTCTCCACTTGTACATAAGAAATTATTTCCTAAAGAAATGTGTCCAAGCATGGTTTTTTTAATACATGGAAAAACAAAAGCTACAACAAAAAAAATCCACTTGGCTCAGTATCTCCTTGGTAAACCAGCACTGCATCCTGCTCTGAAGGGTGAAGCTGCAGTACAGAGAAGTCAGGTGAGTTCTTCCACATCACTGCAAGCTGACAGAACAAGTAAGAGCACTTAGGGCATATATACGTTTTAAAAGATAAAATGAAGAGGATGGGGAAACCAAGGAAGGTAGGAATGGAGGAGAGAAAAACAAGCTATAAGAACTGCTGAAGATTTAGCTTAGAGAATGGAAAAACTTCCTCCAAAGAAATCTTTTTATAGCAGGAAACAGTAAATTGAAACAAAGGGAAGTTCCATTAATGAAGGCTGCACAGACAACTAAAGTCTAAATGTGTAACAATTCCATCAGGAGCAAGAAGGATGCCCTTGGATGCAAGTACTGCATAGAACACACAGGTTCCTAAGACAGTAAGCATGATCATTAAAAACACCCAACAACTTTCTTGCTTTTCTTAATTATTGCAGAACTGTTGTCTCTCAAGTGTACTGTAGGACAATTAGCATGCATTATCTGAAATTGGTTTCTCTCTCTCTTGTGATGTACACTGCCCACTTTCCCACCATGTTTTAATCTGGTCTAGAGAAGCACGAATCCACTTGTGTTCCAGATTCATGTGGCCTTAGGAGGACACAGAATATGGTACCCTTCGAGGAAATAATCATTTTTAGGGGGAAACAATCTCACATCTGCCCCCTTAACCACCAAGACTGGACATGGGATTCAGGAAGAATCTCTTATAACCAGCAGTCTTCCAGATATTTTCATGCTTTGGCCATGACAATGGTAAGTCAGTATACAAGAAAAAATAGTAAAATTCTGGAGTAATACCATGAGAAAGTGTTGAGCTTTAGCCTAGTTTATAAACACAGCTCAGGGAGAGAAGTGAAGCAATCAATACATTACATGGATATTTTTTAAAGAAAAGGCTACACCTTCCTGAAGTTATATAAAGTCCATGGTGCTAAAATTTACTATTTTATATACAGTATTATTAAGAAATAAATACTTCTAAGAAACACAAATACAGTGAGTAAATTAGTGCTAACTATTCCCACAACATTTTTAAGCTGATTTATCAACTTCCTTTAGGAGCAACTTTTAAACAATTAAGCACCAGTTTTGTCACCATATATACAACATTTTCAAATTTTAGGTTGCTATTTTTTATGCTTGTTTCCTAAAGAAAAGCATGCACTTCTGTTTAGCTAGAAGAGTCCACGTACACACTTGAGGTTTCTCCACGGCATTAGGTTTGATGTAGCTCACCCCTTACTAAAGATTTATCCTATAAATTCCACCAGAAAACTCATGAACAAAAACTGATTTACAACATCAAAAATTCTTAAGTAGTTTCCAGAGACTGTGAAAAGAGCAAAAGTTGATAGGACAGGTAATTGATGAAACGTGACTCATCTGACAAACTAACTAGGGTAAATGATGAACAAAGCACCACGAGGCCAAGTCTAAGACTTTACTTTTAATATAGGAAAAAAAAAAAAAAAGGCAAGCCAAATCTCACCATTAATTTCACTTACCTCAGTGTGAATCCAGTGAGCAGGAGGATGAACGGTGTGCTTTACTGCCAGCTCTAGTATTCCTTCTCGTTCTAACAGGCCAGGGCTTGAACATATTGAAAATCCCCCAACTACAGATACTCCAGGAATAAAGAAATCAACCCTAAAAATAGATCAGACACGAAAGTTTAAAAAAGAAGCAAACAACTCCAAACATGGACAACAACAGCCAAAATAATGTGGCTGCCTTTGTTTCAATTATCTTTCCTTTACAACATCTTCATTTTCCGAAAAGTGAGTTAACCTTGAGTAACACGATTTCCTTAAAACTATTTTCTTCTAGAACCATGTCATCATGTTTGCTAAACTAGGTCTTCAAATTCTTCTGCTTTTAGCATTAGATGTCACATCTCACAACAGACTACAATTCTAAGTGTTTTAAATAAATTATTTGCATATTAGAACAAAAACATAATTATGGTCTGATAGAGTCACTTAATTCCCACTCATTTTGGTCATTTTAATGAGCTCCTCAATTTTCAAACATAATACGATTGGCATTCTAATTTTAGGGAAATGACTTTATATTAAACACTTTCTTCTCCTGGGTAGATTAAATATCTTAAGTAAAACCAACAGTTTTGTAAAAAATTTTCCATATAAGAAGTCCACATCTGGCAGCAGAACTGCAGCTCCCTCTTGTGGCAGGTATCGCTTCTTAGGTTATAGGAAATTGAACTGGAATCAATTCCTACTTTTTTTTTTTTTTTTTTTTTTTTTTTTTTCTTTAAGCTTAAAAGTAAAGCATGCATGAGTTTGTACAGATAAGAAGGTAACATGTGGCTAAGCTTCTGCAATACCAGCCATTAGAGACTATGGAAGGCAAGCCATTACTATATAGGAATTATAATAGTCTCATAAAAGTAAAGCTTTGATAAGCCTTGCTGAGGCTTCCAAATAATTATCAGAAAAAAATTACAAGTTGGTTTGTGACCTATCACCTGAACTCCTCCGTGTTCCATAGATCTTTAAATGCTTCTGTTTTCTACAGCACATAACAAAATCTCTGTATTTCAAAATAAACCAAACGTTTATAACCAGTGGTACTGGTCCCCTTAAAAAATGACCACACTGATACACAATGCCAAATCCTGGAGAACCATTATTAAATTCAAGCCTGGGTTAGGCTGGCTCAGTATTAGTTAAGTGAGGATGCAACAAGAAATACAGTCTGCCTTCTACTGCACAAGTATTTTCTTTATGCAGCAAGGCTGTATCCTTCACAGAGACCACAAATGCTTGAGGAAAGAGGAAAGCACTTTGAGTAGTACACCACATTTTGAAGAAAAAAATCTTAACAAAGATTCACCATTTTGAAGGAAAAAAGTCTGCTTACTCCATGCAAAATTCACCTTTTGAAGACAAAAGATCTTTCTCTCAAAGAATGCATACAGTGTGATATATACAATAGTGATATAATTTTTAACTTTATGCTTATAATACCTTGACGGTGCATAAAGATACCTGACTGCAAAAGAACGGTCTGCAACCAAAAAAATTGAGCAGGCTTATTTCAGTGTGCTCAGCTTGTGCAGCCCCACTGCCCATGGGGCCCAGCTTTACTGACAGTCAGGCTCTGGGAGCTGAGAAAGGTCGGCTCTTGAATTGCAGCGTTTATCCTGCCAAAGAACGTCTCACGATGCTACTGAAGCTCTTTACCTCCCTCTGGTGGAAAATAATCTTACTACTTAAGATGAACTTAACGAAAAATATGAGAATTTATGCGGTAAAGTCACAATTTACATTCAAGTCAAAATGTTCTCCTTGGCATGTATGGGAAACCTTATCCATCCCTGGTAGGGAAACACCCAAATATTATTGCAAAACCTACATCAAACATGGTTTTTACTTTTCCCAAATACTAATGCAGATGTATTTTTCTTTCCCATACATAACTGAGAGATTTCAAGGCACAGTTTGCTATCTTACAGTGGCTTGTTTCAGCAATGTTAGGGAGGGTGAGAGGGCTCCTGAAGAAATGTTACCTGTGACAGCCTAAGGGAAAAGAGCAGCTGAAGAGGAAAAAAAAGAAGAAAATCCACAAGAAGAAGAGGAACAAAAAGATGTGAACTAGAGATCTCAGGGTAGTTTTTCACTTCCCTCCTTTTAAAACCCACTTAAACCATATCTTTAAGCAATGAGTAACAATTACCCCTTGCTGGAATAAGAAATCAGAAATGCTAAAACCATAAAGCTACTTCTTCAAAGTATTTGTAGCATGCATATACCTCAATGCATGTTTTAGTACATCAAAAGGTGCAACAGCAACAAGTCTCTTCATCATTATTTGAAGTCAGAAAAAGACCAGTGTCTGCCAAAGTGCTTGCAAAACAAATTCACTTTTGCTTCTGAAAAACTCAATAATTAGAACACTTTCAGGAAATGTAAACATTTTAGTGACAATCTTTGGCTGTAACATCTTACTATTAGAAATCCTAACAACTTAGCCTTTTCTGCTCAGGAAAATGTGTTGTTTTGTACTGCTCATCAAAAAAATGCAACCCCAGTTTATAGATACAAGTACAGAGAAGTTGGTGTGTACCTTACAATAACATTAGAACACTTTCAAGGAAGAAGAAAATGAAGAAGAGTAATTATAATTAAAGCTTTCAGTTTTCAGCATGATAATTTCAAAAACATTTTTGGAGGGTAAATGTACTTTGCAAGTACTGGCAAGCAAGAATTTAGTATGAGTCACTGCACATGTGCAAAAACTGCAGCAAATTACTTCACAAACAAATTATTGCTAATCAGCATCTTGTGTTCTGGTTCTAAATTTAAAAGCCAGCATATTAACACTCCATGAGTAACATATGTTGTTAATACCCTAGCAGCTATACTTTGATTTCAGCAAAACCACTTTCAGATGGCCAGAGCCAATAAAAAGTTTAAGAACATTTAAATGTCCATTGCCAAAAGCAACTACTCCTAGATTTAAATTAGTTTCCAAGAGAAAAAAAAAATACTGAGAGTATTTTTAACAAAGAAGGATGACAAACATGAAAATTCACTACTTCCTTGGGAAAAATATCCCTGTAAAATTGTTTAAACAAATGGCTAATTGTTTCACAGGCTTAATAATTCAAAGTTTTTATTTTCAAATTTCACTATTTGTATTAATATATTAATCTGATCTAACAGGCCTAATTTTCAGAGTGTAAACTTCAAAACTAAGTAACTTGCAAATCAGCAGTCTCAGTTCCACTGTAAAAATAACTAGTAAATACACAGACAGCCTGCAGAATTAAGTGCAGTGAACTTCAAAGTACTCCTGAATAAACAATGTAATGTAATAAACCACAGGAAAACACCAGAACAGTATAACTGACCATTCTAAGAATATCTACTACTGCCCTTTTAATAGTAATATTAGCATTTTTATAATGACTATTTTAAAAATGTGCCAAATATCAGCTCTTTGACAGAGCATCCAATAAGAAAACATTGTGTTAAATAAATTAACAACTTTTTCCACGGCCCAAGGATCTTTCCAAGACCTTTTGGCACTTTGTTATAGTGGACTTCTCCCAGTCATTTCCCCCTCAAATATACCAGATCTTACCATTGTCCTGCTTTGAAAGTAAAATCCTTATTTGCAATTGCCAAACGAAGCCTTTTGACTGTCTCTGATTCATTGGTGATTCCACACACTTTTGCTTGTGTAATCACCTAGCAAAAGAAACAGAAGCCATTGTGATATGTAGATATAATTTGCAGCAAAAGCACTCAAGAAGACATCCATCACTTTCCCATGTTACCCATGGCACTTCATTACCTACAGCACCAATATTTTTCATGGAGGTGATGAAATAAAAATGGATTCTATCCCTGGAAGTGTTCAAGGCTAGGCTGCTAGGTTGGATGGGGGCCTAAGCAACCTGATTTAGTGAAAGGTGTCCCTGCCCATGGCAGGGCGTTGGAACTGCATGATCTTTAAGGTCCCTTCAAGCCCAAACCATTCTGATTCTATGATTCACTTAAATAGTCACTGAATGGAGAACAGTGTTTGCAATTGCAGTCTACCATGTCTGTCACTTTTTCTAAGATTATATACAAACCTACTTCATTTCAGTTGAGGAGAACATAGCTATAAAGAGAGGTGATTGCTAGTTATCACTTATGAGATTCTTCAGACATCTATACAAGACACACACTCCTGCATCCTCCAGCAACAAAGTAAAAAGATCTCTGATATAAAGACAAAGGACACTTGTAAAAAGTCAGTTGCAGATGAAATCCCAGGGAGAATTCTAGATCTAGATTTATTTAAGTAATTAAATGCATTACTGAAAGATTATGCATTAATGTTCCTGCATCAATGAAAGAAAACCAGCAAGTCTACTGTTACTGTATTTACCCCCTACACTCCCATATGACCACAGGGAAAACAAGACACAAGGTCTCATGGCTGGTTAACAGAGCAGATTTTGTTTGGCAGCCACATGAGAGGGGATGTTGGAGCCATGGCTGATACTACTTTTAAGGAGTTTAAAAAAATAAAATAAGATTAAAAATGAAAAGCAGACTTTGCAAAAAGACTCATTGGGGATGAGCACCCCACTTAAATTCTTTGATACCCATCAGTGCAACATGGATTTTCATTCCCTCCCTACCCTGCCTTTTCAGGTTTTTTTGGACTATGATTATTAACCTTTTTCCTCTACAAAGAAAGCAATGCCCTAAGTATTTTCTACACAGAGCAATACAGAAATTTTACTGTTAAAAATGCTGATGTCGCTTACCACACAAGGAAACACTCAAAATACCACCACAACTCTACCATTTGTCATTTGCCTAAGATCAAACAGATCAAAAAAAATTTAACTTTAAGCAACTATGCTGTAATTTAAAACATATGTCAGGAAATTAATTTATTCATAAAGCAACATCTGAACACGTCCCCTGTCCCATTAAACAGCAGGACATTTGCTAATTTAAAATGAAGTAGCATGGATTCCTGTTCCAGTTTAGCAGACAGTATTAAATGAGGAATGCAGTCAGTCAAAGTTAACAAGAGACATGTCAGATACACAACTTCAATGCTTGTTCTGATGGAGAAGTCCAGGAAAGGGACATTAAATTTGAATCTTCTTCATTCCCTTCTTTACTCTTCACTACACTCCTTAATTTGTTATTCAGCTGCAAGAGTACTGAAAATGTAATTCTTAATTGGTATAAAGTTATTTCAAAAATTAAATTTGAGTCAAGGTGATCAAAGACATTCAGCCAGTATTTTGGACCATCACACGGGTATCCAACTGGCCAGAGCAAGGCTGCAGTGAGAGGGAGGAGGGCACAGGACTCTAGATTTTGCAGCTGTATTCCAAGAAAGCATTAGTCACTTTTCCGTGCCCTGGTCCTTCACGTTATCACTCTTCAACAGGGAATGTTCTGTAGCATTCACACTAATGCAACACAGATTTATGATTCTGTTCATCTTTTACAGGACTGAAATGGCCAAATAAGGCAATATTGGCTGAGGGAAGCCAACTGCTGATTATATGGAATTTAAAACCAAACAGAGGATTTAAAATAAACTGATTTAAAAGTGGTCGGAAATAAAGCAACAAAGAATAAATCAAGCATTAAAAAAAGAAACAGCATAATCCCTGATATGCAGAGAATGTGCAGTAGCAAGAACTGAGCCCTGCTCTTTCACCTATCTCATACAGCTTCTTTCTCTTCCTTGTGCTTTACAGTTCCTTGCACTAACCCTGAGCTTCCAACACCTCATAAGGATTCCTTTTCCATGTACTTTTCAGGTACTGACATTGAGCAGAGAAAGGAAGCAAGCCAAGCAATAAATATAAGAGAAACCCCACGGTTGCAACATTCCAAAGTGCCATCACTTTTTTCATGTCAGAAGCAAACCAGAACATGCATCAGTCTGTGCCTGTCTCTACACCCATTTTCTCAGGTGAACAGGATCCACCAGAGCAGCTGGATGTCCATAGGCAACAATGATCTGTCCTCAGGGAAGAGCTGGCATTAGGTGTGAATAGCTGAGGCACAGCTCCATGGTTCCCAAAGCTGGCTTACAGCTCTGGTGACAGGCAGAACCAGGCTGCACTTGTCTCCTCCATCTGCAGCCCATGTCACACAGTCCTGAACCTTCTCTTTCGAGGGTTACCTACATATCCCCTGCACCCAGCCTCCTTTGGGGAAGAATGGGACTTATTCTCCACTATAGTTAGGGAAAAACACAGCAGAGAAGGACTTGAGGTACACACACTGACAGATGTGTGGTGTGTTTGCATCTGTGTGCATCTACTTCAGCTTATTACAGAAAGGAAATATCTGTATGAAAAATCTGTATGAAAATGGTCCCCTCTGAACATTATGAAAAATTTGCTGCTCAAAACTGAGATCCAGAATAAGCATTTCTGGATGTGATGCTCTATCTCCCTTGTATTTGTGAATTTTAAGTAGATACAACTGAAGATCTTTTTTACAGCTATCATCTCTCCCTTCAAAATGTCTACACTTTTTGCCTTATTCCTATCTTATAAAAGAACACTTTCCACATTTTTGTTTCTCAAATCTGAACCAGAATTGTAGAAATCCATAAAAATCTGAGAAGTCTGTTTAGAGATGAGGGGTATCTGTGTGCTTTCATTACTTATTATAATCCATACTTGGCCAGAAATCTACTAAGTTTTTTGTCTGACATAAAGTAAACATCATATCATTGAAAAATTTTAAAACTCATTACATTTCACCCACTGAGCACTAAATATGCTAATTTTATACCTATAACAAGTATAAAAAATGAGGAGAAATAAAAGTAAACCAGACTCCAGCAGAAGGCAAAATGGAGCCTAAGAATTGAATACTATTATCCAATATAATTATCTTCACAGAAAAAAAAAATACTTGCATCCTAAAGAACAGAATACTGACCTCCTGTCGAAAATTATTTGCTGTCCTCTCTAGATGATCCATTTTCCTTTTTGATTTTATTGTACTGCAAGAAAAAGCAAACAAAGATAATTGTCATTTTGACAGCTGTGCTACTGTCCCTTACTGATATGAATTTCTATTAACATAACAATTTACCAGTGTGATCCAGACTACAAATTACATAAATCTAAATAAGAATCAAATATAAATATATAATTGAGAGTTAAATTAAGCATTTATAGGTCTGTAGTAATTTGTCAGTTTAATATTGACAGTTGTTACCATGGCATTCTCTTAAAAAAAAAAAGGGAAGTGGATAACCTACCCGTTCCCTGTGCAGTAACAACAAGCAGAGTGTCTCAACACCCCCAATGCAGAATGAGAGGGAAAAATTCTGCTCTGAGCACCTCTCAGTAACTGAGGAACAGTGCAACCCACATAAACAGTAGCATGAGCCATGATGACCAGGCAGCCTTTAGAATTACCGGTTCCTGAAAAAAAATTGTAAATACTTGTTAAATGAAGCATTCAGTGTTTGACATGGCCTGTTTTGAGCTTTTATTTCCCTTAAACAGAAAAAGCAAAAAAAAAGCTGCAGCTAAAACTAGCAACAGACATAAAGTATAAAGAGGGAATTTTGAATGCATGAAATTTTCATAAACAAGTGAAAATGTGCATCCATCAAGTGAAGGAGTGTTATGACCACTCCTAAAGGTGAGGTTCTTGTTAACACATCCCTTGGGACAGATTAGAGTGAAATGACACTGAATGACCAGTGTTTATATACATATATGTATAATGCAGGTTTGGTTTAGAACAATTTGGTTGCAATGCAAAGGAGGCATAGAGCCCTTTTGGTTATTATCTATAGAAATGAAACAATATAAAAGTATAAAGGAATCACTTAATATATAAGGGAAAGAAAGGAAGAGAAAGAAAGGATAAGAGAAGATAGTGGAAAGATATCACCACCCGTGGATACCGTGACAAGAACTGATTGTTGCAATTTCACTTAGTCAAAGTGATGGTGGTGATTTGATCCAACAGGGGTGAAGACCATGAAACATTGATTTCAA
>VZSR01001283.1:30220543-30261120 GCA_013398615.1 Brachypodius melanocephalos | reverse complement strand
GATTGCTTGAGTCATTAACCATCAATGTTTCAGTCTCTCACAAGGGGAAGACCTTGTCAGAGGTGACACAGAAAAGGCTGAAGTACTCAACGTTCCTTTTCCCTCAGTCTTTACAGGCAAAGCCTGCACCCAGCCCTCTGCTTGTACCAGTGGTGGTTGGGAAGAAGAGGGATAAGTAGGAGCAGGGCCAGCACCTGCTGAGAGATGCTGGATGTTGTCAAATGCATAGAGCCAGATGGGTTCACTCAAGGTTGCTAAGAGACACAGCTGACATGCCTGTCAGGCAACTATCTACTACCTATGAAAAACACTTATCACACAGTCTCCAACTGACTGGGAAAAGACTTATACATGCTCATTTTTAAGAGGCAAAAAGCAGTGCTTACATCCAGTCAGTACCATCTCAATATCTGGAAAAATGCTCAGAGCTTGTCCCCTTAGCTGGGTGAAAGCTAAGAAAGCAATCAGGAAGATGTGACTCAGATTTACCAAGGGCAGATTACATTTGATAAATCTGAACAGCTACCGTGATGAAAGCTCTGGTCATGCAGCTAAAGGGACAGGATGCAACACACCTTGAGTGTCCTGTGGCTCCTGGCACCAGCCCCTGAAGCACACACATATTAGTAAGACGAGGACAGATGGATGGTTGGAGTGGCTGAAAACTTGTTTGGGCAGACAGAATTGAAGACTTGATGGCCTCAAGCTGCTTTACTTGTTGGCTAGAACAGTAAAAGTATCCTGGGGCTGATACAGGTCAATATATTTATGACTAACTTGGATGATGAGACAGAAGGTGTACCAGTTCATGGCATGGTCGTTGGAACTGGATGATCTTTGAGGTCCCCTCTGGGCCATTCTATGATCAGCAAACTTGTGGATAATACTATATTAGAACAGTAGAGCTCCCCTTCAAAGGGGAACTGAGAAACTGCAGGGCTGGAAAGCAGGAATCTCATGACAAAGGTGTTCACCTGGGACTGGCTTAATCCAGTGTGAACAACTGTGCTGCTCCAAGCAAGAATCCTGACTGGATGATGCTCAGAAGTGCCTTCCAGCCAACATATCTATGATTTTAAATGCTCAAACAATATTCATGCATGAAAGATCAAACACTGACTATGCATTCCCTTTCTAGTGGTAAAGAAAAGGTTCTGGGTGGAGAATTTTATAAATTTTAATTAAGCCTGTTTGTTCACAGGTTTATTTAAAAGCACATTAATCCCTTACACTTCCACGTACTCAACATAATACATCTCTAAAGAGTAAAGAAAGTGGAAGACACTCATATGCACTGCAGTGAAAACATGGTGTGAAGCTTCAAAACCACACACCCAAACAGCTATGACAGAGAAAGATAAACTGACATGCACAACATTCAAGGTTAGTCAGAACCTTCAAGTGTAGGAACAGGTTCATAGAGAGCCAAGAGATATTTCTCATTCCTTGCAAATCTGCCTTTATTTTTCCTAAAATGGATTAGCATAACTCTCTATCATATATCATCACCTATCAAATTATATTTATTCCCATGACGCAGTCCACTGCTTCTTTAAAGCATTAATATTTTACTTTCATTTAAATATCTTTCCCTGCATTCTTCTAAGGCATGTAATTTATTTTCAAAATGTTTTTCATTTTGAATCCCTTGAAATGGCACTGATCCAGATTGTTGATAACTACTCAGGCCTATACTCCCTAGGATTTCACTAACAGCTGCATTGGCTGGTCATTTAGCAATCTGTCCTGTTTGTAGCATGTATGAATGAAGGCAGAGCCTCCATAAATTAGGCTGCTCAGGAATGGAATACATTTACAGTCACTACTCAAAATGCCCATTTTCAAGCATAAGAAATACTTCCTGCAGGTTTTAACTGTCTATAATTTTTAATAGTTTTTCAGCATTTAATTCCACAGCAGCTTGCAATTCTTAAAAATTGGATTATTTAAAATTTTTCTACCCTCAGTGAGCAAAATAACTTCAAAAATTTTTTCCACAGCATCGCAGAGTACTTAGTGTACTTAAGCGTTTAAACAAAACACTTCAGCACTTTCTACATCAAATGTGTAGAGTCTGTTGACAAGAATTAACAATCTCATAATATTTTAGGACAACAAAATACACATCTAATGAAGAAGTCACAGTCCTCTATCTTGGCATATTGTCTGTAAATCGAAAGTGCTCAAAAATAAGTTTCTCAAATTCAAGAGATCACTTTATGATCTGGAATCTTTCATATAGCACATCATGGTTATAGATATCTACATCTCCAACCAAACTGATGTTCAGTATCAATACATAATACTGGAAACAAAAGAAATGTCAGCCTAATTTTTATAGTCACAGCTGAAAGACCCTATTGATACAACTAATTTAAGGCTCAGTCTCTATCCTAAATTAGAAATAACTCTTGAGCAGTAGTTCAAGAAACTTACTCCATTTATACTATCATCAATTTCCAATAACGAAAAACACAGTAAAAATAATTTGCAATTTTCACTCTGCAACCAATAAATTCCAAAATATCATTTAATGGATCCTGGTTCTCTTCTACCACATACAAGTGTGACTCATGCCTCTACAAAACGTGAACAGCTTTTCCCCCATTTGTCACCTCTGCAATTTTTTCACTCATCCAGCTCTTTGGCAATTCCCTGCTCTCCATGAAGCACTGTGTTTCAGCTTCCCAGACTCCTGTCAGGTGGCATGTTCTCCCTTTATTCTCATCCTACCCAAGCCAGTGCAGGAGCAGCTACTCCAAATACCCTTTTTTCACAGAGGCTGGAAGGGACATATGGTCCAACCTCTCTGCTCAAGCAGGGCCATTGAGAGCACATGGCACAGGATTACATCCAGATGGTTCTGGAGTATCTCCGGTGAAAGACACTCCAGTACCTCTGCGCAATCTGTTCCAGTGCCTGGTCACTCACACAGTAAAGTTCTTCCTCATGTTCAGGTGGAGCTTCTGTGCATCAGTTTCTGTCCACTGCCTCTTGTTACAGTAGCTGGCACCCCCAAGAAGAGCCTGGCTCCATCCTCTGACACCCACCCTTTACATATTTACATATTTTTATAAACCTTCCTTGCTCCACGGAGTGAAACGAGCACTACTTGTCATGACTCCTTCCTCTCCTCACTTAAAACCAACAAGCCATTCATTCTTCATCCTCTCTGATCCACTGGCCTTGGGTTTGTATCTCTTAAGATATTTGTCTGTATCCCTTCTTTCCCCCAATACCACATCCCACATCACTATCTGAAAGGAGAGCTACTTTTAGTTCACCCACATCACACTTAAATGCAAATTACTAGGTAGGTTAATGCAAGAGAGTACAGAGGGGGGCAGCAAGGGTACTTAGGCAAGCAGCACAGAAAGCCTTTTTTCAAAAGCTATCTTTCGGTAAAACACTCCTTTAGACAAACAGTCCTTCCTGCAAAAGTAATCACAGAAAACGAAGTTTTCCCGCTTTTCCCAGGACTGAGGGGAACACGGTGAGCTCTGGGAGGAGGGGGGTGAGGTGGGGAGGAGGGCACGGTAGGCTGTGCTCAGCTGAGGCAGGGCGGCACTGAGGCGGCCAAGGGGCAGGGGAAACACACGGCCAAGGGACAAGGACAAGGGGCAGGGGAAGGGCAAGGGACAAGAACAAGGTCGCGGCAGGAGGGATCGCCGGGCAGGAGGCCAGGGCTGGAACCAGCAGCGCCATCAGCCGCAGAGGGCGGCCCGGCCGCCGCTTCCGACCGGCATGAGGGACTCTCGCCGTGAGGAAAGGGTGAGCCAGGAGGACTTGAACGCGCTGATGCCCAGCCCGCCGCCCTCCACCCTCCTGTCCCCCCATCTCTCCCCATCCCAACCCACCCTGGGATCCCAGGATCCCCCGGCCCGCTGCCCTCCTCCCCTACCCGCCGCCGCATCACGTCACGGGGAGCACCGCCCGCGTGCCCCGCCAGGCGCCGCCTCTTCCCGTCCGTCCCGGCCCGGCTCCCGCCGCTTCCCGCGGCATGGCCGTGTTCCACGACGAGGTGGAGATCGAGGACTTCGAGTACGACGAGGAGACCGGGACCTACAGCTACCCGTGCCCCTGCGGGGACCGATTCCTCATCACGCGGGTGAGGGGCGGCCGGGCGGCGCTGTGGGGGAGAACAGGGTGGTGCGGCCCGTGGGCCGGGCAGGCGGCGGGGCCCTGACCGCTCTCCCGGGCCTTTTACAGGAGGACCTGGAGAACGGGGAGGACGTGGCCACCTGCCCCAGCTGCTCCCTCATCCTGCGCGTCATTTACGACCAGGTAGGTGCGGAGGGAGGGCAGTCGGACGCAGTTCCAGCCGGGCCTTCCGAGTCCGGGTTTGTCGCCCCGTGCGGGAAGCGCCGGGCAGCGTTTAAAAATCCCTCCTTTGGGACTACATTTGCTGCCTGATCTCTCGTTTTTCTTGTCTCCTCCTGCCGTGTTTGGGCTTAAATGAATGCCTACCTGGGTGGGCGTGGTGTAGGACACAGACGGGACGAAATCGGTGATGTGAATGAAGAGCTCTGTGACTGACTCCAGCAGCCCTGGCAGCTTTTCTCACCTCGTAGGCATGTTACAGCTTCCATGTTTTGGGAGACAGATTCATACCACTTATAACCACTGTCTTTTCCAACCTGGGTGTATGTCGTGGTGTTTGTGAGGTAGAGATCCAAACCCAGTGTAAATCGCCTAAATCCCTACTTGCTATCTTTAGGAGCAGTTCATGCGGGATGAAGTCGTGGCAGAACCTTTGCCAAACAAGGAATTGGTCAAGTGCTGATGAATGCATCGTGGACTGTACTGCTTTGGGATGAGAAAGCATGGGAAATGGTGACTGCAGAAAGAGTTGTGGTTCTCCTTCTGGAAGTGCTTGCTGCTGTAGGATACAAGTGCAATAATTGTCTGTCTTCTTAACATGAATTAGAGTTTGCTGTGACATCAAACACGTGAATGCATTTTGTTCCAAAAGGTTATACTTTAAAAAAAAAAAAAGTTGCTCTATGTATTCCAGAAGACTTGAGGATTATGATCCTGATTTACAGCAAGTCAATACACAGAAGGTTGTGGAGTTGGGAAATGATAACATTTAGTCTAGCAGTGGCTTCTTAGCCTGTGGAGAAAAACAGGCTTTATGTGGGTATATGAGAGTGTGAAATGGCATAGAGAGCTGAAATGTGAGGAGGCAAGATTTAGGAGTCCACAGGACACAAAGCCATACAGAGTTGACACAGTGTGGCTTCTCCCAAGATGTGGGCTCGTGTACTTCCAGCCCACACTGAATATGGGGAGAAGAGACCCAGAGCCAACATTTACCCAGTGTTAGTAAATTGCTTTTACTCCTGTAAGTACAGGGAAGGTGCAGTTGTCTGTGTATCTGCAGTGGGAGCAACACCTGGGCTGGGACAGATTTGTTTCTTGCTTGTAAAGTTGCTTTGAAAGAACTTTGGTAGTTGTTACCAAATGACTCTGGCATAATAATGATACACTTCTGAGGGTGTTGTGTGAAATGGAGTCAACCTTTTTTTTACCCCTGAATAGCCACTAACATGCAGACAGACTGGAACTCAAAGTGGGTTGTATTTTACCCCTATATTCTCAACAACTTAGTGATTCGACTGTTGCAGTAGATATAAAATGGGCTGGAGTTCTTTGTGCCATTTGTAGTAAATTTCTCAGCCTTTCTTTATTAGATTCTGTCACTTCCTGGATAGGAGATGGACTCATTTCACTTAATTAATAAAGGCATTTTTTATGGTAGAAAAGAGTTGTGAGAACATACAATTTGATTCCACATTGATTCCAAGACTGCTTCTTGAATTACAAGCCACTGCACTTGAATATTTACTTAAAATTGTGATAATTCCTGTGTTTTAATAGGATTTGGCATCTGTGAAGTTAAATTTGGGGAAAAGTACTTGTGAAGAGTTTATATAGCTATTTTTTGCTCTAGGCACTAAAGATAAGCAAGTTTTACTGGATTCTTGCATTTAGGTTTTTTTTTTTGTTCTTACAGCATTCTGTGAATGTTGAAGATGAACATTCTAGTTATTTTAAGAAAAGGAGAGAAAAAAACACTTACATCTAGTTCAAAGTTTTGAGTGCTTAGTGAGCACAACCCAGCGAGTTTCCGTGCCTAAACCAGGAGGTGGCACTCGTGTTCCTTAAAAAAAAATGTTGTGGTCCTTTGGTTAGCTATGCCTTATCAAATATTTATTTTGACTATTTAAATAAAGATGTTTAAGATTCCATCAGTGGTTATAATGGCCATTACTTACTTTGTTTCTGCACCAGCCACAGTGATTTCCAGAGGTTTTTGAGTTGCTGCTTCTGGGGTGATGATAGTGGAGGTTCTTCAGGTTGGTTAATAAAAATTGTTTCAATGTATCAGTAGATGCTGTAAAGCAAACTTACAGGAACCCTACCTAAGCCCCTATTCAAATTTCTACTGCATAAATACCTTCATGATTTTTCCACAGGTATTGTACATAAAAGGAATTGTAGCAGTTTTCAAATGCAAGACCAGGGAATGTATGCTCTGATGTAATGCATCAAAGTAAATTGGCATGTGTGTCATCTCTAAAAGTGCATAGTTTTTGCAGAAACCAGATTTTGTTACATAATGAAGGACAGGCCTTTTCTGACTTAGGAAACTTGTGTAGAGACTTATTTGTACTTTATATGGTTAAATTTCTACGTGGTTGTAAAAAGCGCTAATCAATTGAATTTTACTTGGCAGGTGCCGAGTAAACGTGGCATGTAACAAGCTTTTAATTGATTCTTAGTATTGTTTCCCACTCATCTGAAATACAGGTAATGGCTTTTTAAAAAGTAATTTTAGCAGAATTAATTAGTTCATTACATCAGTTGGGTCTGTCAGGGCTTGAAGTTTCTTACCTGATGTGAATTGAGTCCAAGTTGTGGAATGCAATTTACATGCACGTTAAAATTACTTGATACATTGTGTATGTGTCAAAGCTTTAACAAAATGTGTTTGCATACCTATGTGGTTTTCATTGTGTACCTGTGCAAATCATGTTTGCTTTTCTGGAGGTTTTTTTACAGCATAACAACAGAAAGATGTTGTGCCTGACTCTTAGAAAAGGATGTGGCCACATTTGCGCACTTAAATTACTTTCAACTCTTGTCTCATTGCAGGGCCTCAAGAATTTCAAGACAGTAGTTGTCGCCCCCTCCAAAAAGGAGGCAAAACAAGGTTGGGTGTCATGTTTCTCTCTTTTTGTTGCCCTTTGAGAATCTGAGAGAAACATTTAAAAACTGTTGAGCTGTTCTGTTGTTTTCCCTTCTGCTCTGCAGAGAGGAGTTCTGCAGCAAGAGTTCATGAAAGCTCAGCGATGCTAAAGCCAAAGGGTTGCCCACTTTTGTCTTTTGTTAACTTGTAAGAAGTTTTTGACTCCAGTGATTGCAGTCATCTTTTAAAAATATTCTTTGATACTGTGTAATTCCAGAACACCAGTCAGGGCAGTCTGAGTAACCCATCAGAAATGTCCCTTGTCAGGAATTCAGTCACAAGGTTTCCTCACAGCGCCACAGGCTCTGGCCTCTCATGCATTACTTGTGTATTACATGCTCTTACAAACCAGTAGCTCACTTTTTTCTCAAAAGGCAATTGTGTAGGACACAAAGAAGTCTTGTTTGCTGCTTGTATCTGACAAGCAGATTGATTGATTATGTGTTTGATTAGGTCCGTGGGTCTGCACAGAGGAGTCCAGTGTGATGAAAACAGCATCACATGAATGTTAACAGAATAATTCATACTCGGTCGAGACTAGAGAGGGTGAAAAACAATTTATGGGCAGTTTCAGATAACTCAAGCTGTGAAATTTCTTATACTGTTGAACACCTCTGAACTCCTGTATAACACAGAACAAGCAATACACTCTGTTGCCACAATTTTATGGGAAGAAATGGAAGATAATTTGCTCTTCATTAAACTAAAGAGGCTTAGCCTCCCTGATCCGTAAGATTCTTGTTTGCATTTCAAAGAAACTCACTGAGAAGGTCGTGTACTTTTGGCTCATTGTGCCTGTATATCAGTGGTGTACATGATTAGTTTTGAATAGTTGCTCTAGAAGTCTGTGACACACAGACTCCAAGAGCTGAGGTCATTAGGGCACTGATTCTGCTGTTGCACTTGTTTCATTGTCCATGTATCAGGCAAGACCTGGTGTCCCAGAGGACCCTGTGTAAGTACCTTGACATATCTTCTCTCCATCAATTTTTAAATTTTGATTGTCAGCAGCTGTCAAAAAAAAAAAAAACAAAAAAAACCAACCCAAAAAAGAACAGATGTTCCTTGCAGAGCATCAGAATTAAAGGTCATGACATAGATTACCAAGTCTGTCTACCAAGAAGCAGATACTGATTAATTTCAAATAAATGGGCAAAATTTCATTTAAGATAGTGAACTGATTACTGTGTATTCTCTTCCAATTTAACACTCAGATCATGCTAACTGTAGGGATGAGTACACTGGTTACACTGAAAGCTTCTTGAAATATTTTTACAAATAGGATTTATCAAGGTATTCAGTGCAGTAATTAGGTTTGCCATGAGAGTTCTCCTAGCAGTTCCATGTGGATTGCTTTGATTCTACTTCATGGTAACTTAAAATACTAATTTCTTAATGTCTTTCTATAGTAGCCATGGCATGGAGGAGACAGGGAGGATCCTGTGAAAATGCTGGGCTTGTCAGCCCTGAAACTGGTCAAACCTGTTGAGTGACAGAGGAGACAACTGACAGAAGCTGTGCCCGGAGGGGAAACAGCTGTCACAGTGTCACCTGTGGTCAGGGAGGAAGTGGGTCAAAAGGGACCAACCAAAAGGGTAGAACCTTAAGTGACCCATCATCACTCCTTCCCACCCCTTGCTGTCACCATTTGGCGCTGTGTGCACACCAGGTCACCTCTACAAAATTCTTGGCAGCTCACCAGTCCAGCACAGGTTTCCTGTCATGTGGAAAGTCACTGCCATGCCATTGACCCTGTCAGTGCAGCCAGCCGAGAGAAGCTCACTCTGAAGGCACAGCAGTGTGAAAAGGTCAGAGCAGAGCTGCCCCGTCCAGGGGTGGTCATTTTTTATTTTTATGTCAAAACCGAGATCCTTATCTTGTTGTTTGAATGCTGAAGCTGTTGCTTTAGGGAAAGATCCAACTGTCAAGACTAGGGCTAAAATCAACAGGCGCTGGCAGTAAGTCACTTCTGTGACCTATTCAGGCCCTTTCTTGCTCCATGGCAAATGGTTTTATTTTGGTCTCAGTTGTCCTTCTGGACAAGTCAGAGGACAACTTTTTGACACATTCAGTGCTTCAAGTAAAAGGTTTCCATCCACCGGACACGAAATAGCTACACCACTTCTTAGCATGGTCTTTGTGTACCTAGGCCTGTGGTGTTTATACAATATACAAATTTCTGGTATACTTTTAGTAACAATGACCATTTCACACTGCCTAGAAAAAATTACTATTTCAAGGGAGGACTATTTTTTTTTTCCAAAGATCTTGAAAAAGATACTGTTTAACAGTTTTTATTTCTGCGTGTCTCTAATAGTGAGAGATAGCCTGTTGTTGATTCTTTCCATGAAAATTGTGTACCTATGCAATGCAATACCATCTTAAGGTATTTGGTTTTAGACAATAGCAAGATTGCAGCATAAATTTATCATTTTTATCCCTCTATAACATATTAGAACTGATTTTGTGTAGCCTGTGATGGATTTTAAGATGAATGTTCATTTAATTACAAAAAAAAGGTAGATAAAATATGAGCCCTTACTTAGCCTACTTTTTCGCTTATTAGGGTAGAATACATTTGGCTTTTATATTATGCAGAGGCTTCTGTGGCCCCTAGTGCACTGCACAGGTGTTCCCACATTGATAGATTCTGGTGTCTCAAAGCTAGAACCAGACTTTGAATTTAGATATGGAAACAGTCCCGAGGCAGAGATCCAGACAAAACACCTGTTTAGTCTCACAGTCTCTCCCTTGCAGAACTACTCAAGAGGGTCATTTCAGAGCCAGTAAGGAGAGCTGTCCTGGAGGCTGAGCTGGGCTGTGGCTGCAAAATACATAACTGGACCAGAGTAGGACTGTCCCAGGGCAGGCCAAGGGTCTCATGCCCAGCACTTCCCATCAGCCACTGAAGAGTCTAGGACCAGGGCAAGCATTTGGGGACACTTCCCTACAACCCTCCCACACAATTTGAAAGTAATGGACTTCTTGAGACTGGTGCATTGTTTAATAGCATGAACAATACATGTATTTCCATGAATTTGTCAAATCACTTTTTGAATCCACATCACAACTTAAAATCCATTGCATCCCATGGAATGGAATTGCCCAAGTTAAGTGTGCTTTAAGAAACATGTCTCTTTGTTTCTTTTGAACCCATTGCTCTTGGGATTAATTTAAAGACACATTTTGATTAGGAAGAGACAGTTTTCTGCCCTCAGCTCTCTAGTCCACTGAGGACTGTTAAGATTTTTTTTTCTTATTTTCCTGCACTGTTTTTGAAAGGGAAATAACTGTGCACAATTCTAGACAGGGATGCATTATACATACATTTGTACAGTGATATTTGTTCTCTATTCTGCTCTCCATTTTTCAGAAATTCCTAACACAATGTTATTTTTTGACACTTGGTGAGGACTGGGCTGACATTATCTTAGAACTTATGTTTAATTTAGGAAATAACTTTTTAGAATCTAAGCCTTAGAATAACCTTGTCTTTCTCCTCCTGTCCCTTCCTTGTGGCCTGGGTGGTTTTTAGAAGATGAGGTGATCTAAGGTATCATGGATTGAGGTAGTTTTTCTGCTAGTCACTCCCACAACCTCCTAACAGCAGCTGATGGAGGTGTGCAAGCTCTATGCACTTGGTAGGACTGCCCAGGACTGGTTTATCTCCACCCCTCCCATCATTTAGCTGGCTTTATTTGTTTAATTCTGTAATGTTACTTTCCTTGCATAGTTCATTTTAATTAGCCCTATTGCACTTCTTACATGACTTCATATCTTCCTTCAAAGCTGCATCTCTGTGCCTCTTGTATTTCCTTGTGGCTTTCCTTCCTACAGTGGCTTTCCTGAGGGGTATCTGAGTTTTCTGGGCAGTGAAGCCTTTTGAGTTGATGCAGTTTTTCAATATGAGATTTCTTTTCATTTTGAATATACTGTATTTAGTTTTCCAAAAGAAGTGGGGATATTACTCAAGATGCACATATAAAACAGTGTGCTTTTTGAAAGAGTAAAGAATATTTTCTTTCATTCAAATTACTATTTCCTTATAACTTTATTTCCTAGTATTGGCCCTAAGGGGGGATGTCTTAGCCTGAATAAATCTTGAATGATAAGTGTGATAGACTGAAGGATTCTTCCTTTTCCTTGTGAAGAAGGGGTTAATTATAACTCACAGTCTCTCTCCTCTTGCAGAACTACTCAAGATGAAGCTATTTCTTGGAAGAATACCCTTAGGAAGTTAGTGACCTAGAATGAGCTTGGCATAGAATTGCCTTTTAGCCTTCACTGTGATATTTGCTGCTGCAATCTCCTAGACAAATGGGTTTTGACAGGCTTTGCAAACAGCCTGAGGTCGGAGCCTATGAGCTTTCCTTGGGCAAGTAAAAGCTGTGGAGTTGGGAACTTAATACATTTCTTGAGACAAACATCAAAATTCCCAATCCTGGGGATGGTGCACAGTGGGACAGTGACAGGCAAATGCAGTCCCTCACAGGACTGTGAAAAGGACATGGCAAGCAGAGAAACATGGTCCCTGCCAGGGATGGTTCATGAAGTCCAAGCTCTGTTTTGAACTGGAATGAAGATTGTATTTTTAATATCCCTTGACAAAGGGCCCAGAAGAGAGCAGGTGATGGCGCACCAAACTGGCACCCTGCCTTGGGCATCAAAATATGCTTCTGTGGCCCCTACATCTCCAGCACAAACTGCTTAGCAACCTAGGGGTGGGATTTTGCTGTGGAGGCAAGGGTGAGCAGCAGAGAGGGCTGAGTTTTTCCTATGTGAATTTCCTCTATGCACACTGAACCAAGGGTAGTGGGGCAGCCTGGGAAGATGCAATGATTCAGGACCTGCTTCCTCCTACTTACCAGAGGAAAGATTTTCCTCCCACCCCAGCTGTCTGTTCAGGCACTAACCTCAGAATTTGTTTCTCGGTAAACCTCACAAGAATCCCAATAATTAGGACTGCTTGGTTATCTCCTGTGCAGTGGGGGGTGGTGTATAGAAGATGCACACTGGAAGAATTTAATCTGCCCCCTAATAAAAACTCTGATTCTTGCAGATCCTTAGATCCCTTTTTTCTTTTCCGCTTTGATTTTTTTTTCTAGTTTGGGATTTTTGTAACTGAAGGAGAATTCAAATAAATCAACAACTGAAGTAAATGCCAAACAACCACAGTTAAACTTTCTCAGTGTTTTAAACTAATAGACCCCCTTCTCAAGATCTTGTGCCTAACAGGATTTGATTGTGCTTTCTTGGCCAGAGGATTTCTGTCAGTACCCCTGCCAAATGCAGGATCTCGCAGAGGGAGGATTTGATAGAGATCCAGGTTAAGTCAGCTTCTTCATTCAGAGACAACGACTGCCAGCCCCACACAGGCTGCAGCAGGGCCACCCAAATGTTGAGTTTCCACTCAGGAAGGCCAAGTTCCCCATATTCTTTTTTATTTTTGCAACCATAGCAGGGATGTGTCCTTGGGTTCTTTCCATGCCAAATAAAGCGTCTGCACATTTTGTCTAGTTCATTTTTGTTCAGCTGAGGCCTTTATAGCAGAGGCACCTGCAAAAATAGAAGTCTGAAGAAACACATTCACTTTTGACAGATTAACCAACCTGAGGAGTAAGAAATTATTGTGCTAGATCTGTAAATACATTTGCAGCTTGCCTTGGAAGGGCAGCTTGTGAAAATTAAACTGGCTGGGAATATTCTGAGCCCTAGGCATAGAGCACCTCTGAGACACAGCTAATATAAAATGCTCTGAGGCAGATCCTGCCATCCAGCAGAGCTGTATGAATCTGGAGCAACACAGGCTGCTTCAGGGATGTTACTTCAGATCCATTTCACCCAACAGAAAAGCAGAATTCAAATGAATTACCCATGAAGAGAGATACCCATGAAGAGAGAATAAAGAACATCGGCAGTAAATAATAAATTTCTGGGTTTTCTGCCCTTCATGACTCTCTCTCATAAATGTTTGAGCCTCAGTCTGATTGCTGCTTCACTGTGTCAGCCAAAAAACAGTCTGAGCAAGTGCATTTCAGTGTTGTTCACATTTGAGGCTGTTAATGGCTCATGGAGAGGCAGAAGCACAGACAAAACCCGGATTTCTAAGAGATGATTTTGTCCCCACCAGAGCCATATTTGAAATGCCTCAAGAGACATTCTCTGACTGCTCTTGGTCAGATACAGCTCCCATTTTGTTTATTTTTTCTCTCTTGCAAAACTGAAAAATAGGTAGGACAGAGGGGAAGCAATTTTACATTCATAAAAATCACTTTGGTCCCAGAGTGTCAATTGAAGCATTTCAGCATTTATGAAATGATTCATGTCATTCTCAAGAAGTCAATATTAAGTCTCAGTATTTCTCACCCTGCACTATCCTGCCCCCCAGGATGGCACATGACACCAACTTTGAGAAGTTTTTGGAGACTCGTCCAAAACTTAATTTTTCAGGGGATGTTACTCAATGCATAATGAATCTTATTTTTTCCCTTTCTTTTTTTTTCTTTACATCACAGTTGAATTCTTTCTATTCATTTACTTAATTCAGCAGCTGTACAATCTCTATTACAATACCCTTCAGATGTAAGATACCTGATTAGAATTAGCCTTTGCTGCCTTAAGGTGACCTCACTTCATGAGGTCAGGCTGTGATCCCCACTACTGGATGCATCTGAATACTCTCCTGCTGTGTTACACACGTTCTTCATGTTCCTGAGCAGTTGCCCAACACTAACTTGGGAGCAAAACACCTTGGTGAGATTTGAGGAGCTATATCCACACCTGGAGCTACATCCACACCTGAAATATCTTTTTCAGAAAATCTGAAACTACTCAGTTTTATTAGTCTACTTTCTTACTGAGCTGACTGTCTTATTTTAAACTTCTCAATGTGTTTTATCAATATGAAATACTGTTTACTTTTGCTCATTGTTGCACTTTCCAGATCTTTACCGTGCAGATTCCTTCTGGCATTTTCCCCAAGATGTAGCATGTAATTCATTGCTTGTGACTGCCAAGAAATGACAGTTCCAAGACTGTCCATAGTAAATGAGATGAGCCTCTCAAAACAGGGCAGGGACAAAACCTCAGTTACAGATTTGTGCATCTTTCTGACATGTCCAGCCAGAAAAAGAGAAATCTTGGTCTTGGTAAAACAAATGACTGCCTGCACATTCTCACTGTCTAAGAAATACCTCCTCTATCTTGTCAATTCTGCTCGTACTTGCTCTCCTCTGTTCTCCATTAGGACTGTCTTTCTATTGCCAAAACTAAGGGAAAAAAACAATATGGCTTTCCTGTGTTCTTGATGGCTGTAGACTTTTTCCACATGTAGGGGACTTACTAATTTTTCTATTTATTTTGCAGGTGTGTTTTAAACATTTTTAATAATAGAATTGCACTGATGAGACCTAGTGTAGGAGCAGGTATAAATTGTTCTTGCCGTTTTTGCAGCTTAACATTGTCTTGTGTTTAGAGAGACAAATCTTAGGTCCACAAAGGTGAGGGGTTTTAACAGTACTGGCACAGCTGCAACGATCTGGCAAAGGGGTGCAGACAAAACCCAACTTTTTTTTGTTGTCAAGAGTCAAAATGGGAGTCAAGAGTTATCTGGAGGGACAGGTTTTCATGGTCTGCAGTACATTTCCAATGTTTATCAGTCTTCCTACTGAGAAACAGAATATTTGTGTTTTTATCTGTCATACAGAGTCACCTTGAAACCCCATAATGAAGTATTGGTAACTGAGGATAGCTGTTTGCTAAAAAGATTACTGACAGGCATGAAATAACAGTCACCAGTAGCTATGAATGTGTTTTATGTCTTCAACATTTTCCTAGCAGACTTCAGTCTTACATTGAGTTAGGCAGTAGGAGCCCTGGATTTGGACACTTATGCACAGAAGAATAGTAGGATGTTTTTTGGAGTGCTGGAGGGTAGAGAAAGTGGAGCTTTTTTTTTTTTTTAATAATCAGTATACCATAATGTTCCTTGGTAACACAAAAGCATAATTCCCTTCACAAGTGGAGAGGTCTGTTTCAGTTTATTCTTTTTGCAGTATGCTGTATATAAAAAGAAAGAAGATAAATCTTCTTGGAAAAGATCCAGAATTTTAATTAAATGGCATTTTCACATTCATTTCTTACTGGCTGGAGTTCATGGCCATACTGGCTGTACTTGCTTTCATGTTAAGAGCTTTCCAGATGACCTTCTCTACAAATGCCTTTTTTTCCTGCCACTAGAGGTCCTAAAAGCAATAAAGAATGGGGACAAAACATACCTATTAATTTGGGACTAGAACATTTTCACAAGCTGGACCTGAGTGTCTGGTCCCTGAAACCCTCACTGTGGGAGACAGCATGTGTTAGTGTTAATGTTAGGCAGACTGAAAGAAAGGCATCAGAATTGGACTCAAAAGATTAGAAGTCACATTTCTCTACCTTGGCATGTTGTCTTTATATCCAGTGTGCTCAAAAATCACTAAGTTCCTCAAATTCATGAGGTCACTTTATTCTCTGGAGTCTTTCAGATGGCACACCATGGTTATAGACATCTACATCTCCTTTTTTTATGCTTCTTGCCTTTTGATTCATGTTTTCATGCTTTTCACTCTAACTAATTCCAAGTAAAAACGAAGGAGGTTTGAAAATGGACGTTCTTATGTAAGCTCCTTCTGCCAGTAGCTGTGACTTTGTTTGAATCAACACAACATCAACATGAACCGCATAAAATCTGACACTGTTACAGAGGCCTAGGACTGAGAATAAAGACTTAGTTTTTTAAAAAAAATTACATCACAAACTTCAAAATCCTTCCTGCAATTAATTGCTACTAAACACAGCAACATCTGCTGTTAAACCAAGTGGCCTAACTTTGAACTCCAATCAGAGATTGCCAATCGTTTGTTTTATGTAGCTGGTTCAATTCTGCTTCTGAGGTTGACAGTCGTTTCATGAGCCATTCTCATTTTCATTTCCACTGCTCCCATGTTAGGAAGCAAAATGAAAATATAAAAAAGCCTTTCCCTGTCACGCATGTCATTAAGAACCAGTACTTGCAACATAAACCGGAGGGTTCTGTTATTGTAGTAGCCCAGTTGGGGTGTTCTGCAGTGCTCCAGTGCCACAGAAAGAAATGGATGGAAGTACTTGGGAACTGAAATTAAATTCTCCTTTTCTCATTTGCCTCTTTATTTTTTTTACTCTGTTAAAAATCTAATACTGATTTTCCTCATTTTGCTGAGTCTGCAGTCTTTGCTGGCATGTAATTGTTGTAGACATGTTCAAAGAGCTAGCAATAAAAATCCAGAAAAACAAATTTTCATCAAAATTTGCCAGTGTATTGAAAGCAAGTGAGCCCAGAGGAAAAGGTTCTTTCTTATGATGGGCAGCAGAGCCCAGCACCTTTTCATGGGCAGCCTGGCCTGGGGACCTCTCTGATCACTGCCTGTGTGAGCATCCCAGCTGTGTTCCAGAGAGCAAAGGAAATGGTGGGTCTTGTTCCATTCTGAAACCAAATTCAGAAACCTTGGAAACTCTTCAAGATGGAATCACCACTATCTGCCAAATCAGAGCATCATGTTACATGTAATCTTGAGTGAAACTGCCAAAATTGTGTATTTTTATAGAAAGGTGGACATCTTCTTGAAATTAGCAAATTAAGGTCTCATTGTTCTTATTTTGCTTATCAAGTTCTTTTCCAGTGTCAAGACCTATTTTGTTTCACCGTTTCCTCTCATCACTGATTTAAGAGTTGTTCTTGGCACTAGAGAATCTTAAGAGTTCTGTCACGGGCTGCACACAGAAGGTTGTTCCAACAGCAGAAGCCAGAGCCAAATCCACAAAACTCAAAGTTATTTCCTCAGCGTCAGCACCAGGCTCTGTTCTTGGGCTTGTGCGTGTGCAAGTCTGTGCAGACACCACAGACTGACCTCAGGTTGCTGCACTAGGAAATTAATGTTTCCTTTGCTTCTGCAAGGAAAGGAGTCAACAACAAACTGCCCTGAAGAAGAGGCTCTTGCCACCATCTGGGAGCTTGGGATCCATCAAGCATGGAGGTGTGAGCATCAGTGCTCAGCCAGACTGTGCTCTTCCAGGCTCTGTGGTTTGTTGACTGATTTTTAAGTGAAGGCAGCTCTTGGCACAGATGGTAAGTTTTTGATGAGTATGGCACATACACAAACAAGGTAAGACAACAGAAAGCCAGGGGTTTATAAGACAACTTGTCCAATGTGGAATTTACTGCAAGACTTATTTTTTAATTGACATGATGAATTCTATGTGTTTGCCTGCTTCAAATATTTTTTTATTAAACTGTTTACTGCTTGGCTCTTGATTTCTAAGCAGACAAATTGTGTGCTAATAAGAGGGAAAGCACAAGAAGACGACACTAATGCAATGACCTGTTGTCTCTGTAGGACATGTTTGCATCAAGCGTTTTGATTTGGCTCTAGCTTTTAACCACTTTTGGTTTATTCAGTAATCCCAAACTAGATGGATAAAGGGCAGTTGACAGAAGTAGCCTCCCAAGGACTTGTACCCAAATATAAATATCTGATGTTCTCCATCTTGAACTCCTGATACATCAAAGTATCAGCTGATTTTCTTTCAGAGCAGCAATTAAATTTTTTGTGTAATTATTACATTAAGTGACAAAAAAGAGACTGTAAAGAACCCAAATTTTCACCTAATAACATAATAAGAAGTGAAAAAATACCATGAAAAATACAATATTAAGGGATGTAATCCTTCCAAACCACCTGGTGAATAAGCAGCTGTGAGCTGCCTGAAGGGTGTGCTGGAGTTCACATTTTCCAGGGATTCTGCATTTGGAGCTGTTATTCAGACCTTTCCAGTGAAACCAATGGAAATTACGGCAAAGATCTGTAAAATCAACCCCCCCCTCTAAGATGCTGACAGGGCCAAGTCCTCCTGTATGTTTCTGTAAGGCTGTCAGGTGATGGCTGAAAGAGGGTATTGCCACTGGATGCTTTCTGACTGGGATTTTTGCAGAACAGCTCTGCTGCACCATGAGAAAAACAAGGCATTAACAAATCATAACACAGTGAAGGAAATAAAAATACGTTTCACTGGGCACTGATACACTTTATTCAGGGCAGACATGTGCAGTTTGCATAGCTTAAAAACATGTTACCTATTTGCAAAACATTAATTTTTTAGTCTCTTCCAATTATGTTTGAAATTTGAATCAAACTGCTTGAGATAAAATGAGATACAAAGTCAGAATCTGAAAGCTCTCACTCACATGTCACCTTCCAGCTGTTATGGAAACCTAGGCTGTCACTGTTCTTGTCTAGGATGCCTGAACATAGCTCCATTTGGCTCAGAAATGGAAGCTTTTGCATTTTAATCAGCAGACAGTATTACAGCTCAATGAACATCTTCAAGGCAGGACCTGGCAGCACTTACACATGGACTGAGAGATACCCTTAACATTTCTATGCCACAGGATTTAGCATGAAGGTTGATAAAGCTTCCTTCCCCATTTAGATTCAGGTTAACACATGGAGAGAAATGCTGCCATTGTTTCTCTGTGCCAGTGATGGCACCTCACCTAACAGGACAAACCCCAGCCTATGGCCAACACCAACTGCATCAACTGGGGCTCAGTGTAAAAGTACTTTGAATAATAATTCAAGTCTTTATTTTCTTCCATTTACCATGAGCTGGGAGAGGAATAAACTAGGCTGTTTAAGTAAGTGCTGTCAACCAAAAGGTGACCTGTTCTTGAATCTGACCTTTTAGCTCAGCTTCATGGGTGGGTTTGGCTCAAAGCACTCACTGTGCCTGGGTTGTGAAATTCAAAGAAACAGGTGGAATTGCACTATAAGATAGTTATTTGTGATATGCTGGAATTCCTTTGCTCTTGCCTGAGGCTCTGCTTTGGAGGCCTTCAAAGTTTAAACTGCTTCCTTCTTGCATGAAACATTTTGTCCTTACGTTTCTCTCCTGTCACGGGAATTAGTGGAACCTGAAATATTGACCTTGTCTAAACAGAGAACTGAAAGTAATTCCATGTTTTGTAGTGCTCAAAGCATCACTGTGTGCTAGTATTGCATGAAAGATGGGTAAAAATTAGGAAAACATACCAGCATGCTTAGCTACCACTCTTTGTTAATCCCAGTTCCATGAGGAGAAGAGTTTAGCTGATGGATGTAACCGCAGGGGCAGAGTCTAAATGATCACAATGAGGACACAGTATTGGTACAACCAACCAATCCATTTAAAAGCCATATAGGATGGAAAATTAGAAAAACAGGGAGAGATGCTTTCCCTTTGGTTTTTTAAATTTGTGTGTAGTAAGTTATGTTTATATTAGAGGGAAGTGTGCTCCACAATCCATGTCCCCTGGCTGCCTCACTACAGAGACTTCCTAGACCACCTTGTAGCTCCCTTCTGGCCCATGCTCTGGAATTCAGTTCCCTTGGAAACCAAACACACATTTACTCTGTTACTAAGTGAAACAAGGGCATTAACAATTATTTTCTGAATGGTACTGTACCATAGATTTTTTATTATATTTTTCAAAGAGGTATTAGGTAACATATTTTTCTATTGTACATATATCTACAGCAAACCTTATTTTCTAGGTTTTTATCACTATGTTAAAAAGTAGTATAAATGAAGATGTCCCTGTCTCTGAAATTCCAAACATTTCCTCTCTAAACCAAAAGTCTTTTCATTCTTCTTTGTGATAAATATCACTTGTGGTCAATTACCATATTTGTATATACATTTTTTTAACATTGACCTAAATTCTGAAGGAATTATATTCCCAGTGTAGTGCCCAAAATATAATAAATAATACATAATTTAAAAATCTGGCATACGCATAATTTAAAATAAAGGAATCACATGTCATTAAATCAGCATTTTACTCAGCTTTTATGCAATTTAAAAAATTCTCTTTTCTCACCCTAGATTTGGGCAATGG
Organism: Brachypodius melanocephalos; assembly: GCA_013398615.1. Lineage (NCBI taxonomy): Eukaryota > Metazoa > Chordata > Aves > Passeriformes > Pycnonotidae > Brachypodius > Brachypodius melanocephalos. The sequence continues at coordinate 30,240,919 of VZSR01001283.1, read as the reverse complement.
TCAAGGATCACCTGGTGTTCTGGAAGATGTTGCTATCATCATCATAGCTGAAAATTAAAGCATTTTCCAGAATGTCACAGGAAATTTTAAATGACACAGCAGATATAGTAATAGATTCTGATGCTATCAAAGAAAGCATAAGTGGTAATCAAGATGGTTGGAGTCATGCCTGAACACAGTGTGAAATCTGTAGCACTCAAAGTAGACAGAAGTTAGACACTGGGAGATGTTTTGCACAACACAACAGAGAATAATCTTAATGTCCTCTGTTGTGACCAATTTTACATGCTTGATACCAATTTATTGTGATTTATTGAGAGAAGGTGACTAGAAGGCTCTGAGCAGGATAATCTGTTACTCCTTCCTTTCTCTGAAATTTAAACAATGTGCTGTACATTAAAAAAAACCCCATGATTTTCTGTCTCTTGAAAAGAATTCAAAACCCAAGTGAGTTTCATTAATGATGCCCTTCCCCTTTAATATGTAGATAGGATTATGATTGATTTATAATATAAATCAGATGTGGTGTTGATGTGGGAAAACTCCCAGATCTTTGTTCTGTCTTAGCAGGCTCTTGGATAATGTCAGCATCGACTTTTTCTTCAAAAAGGAAAGTACCCTAATGAGATACTGAAGTGGAAGTTTGCTTGACTAAGTTTATACTTGTGTGAGACCATTCTTGTTAGTTAACCTCATCTCTCATTCGCTCCTTTGAAAGACAGCAGGTCAGCAGCAATGCAGACTCTAAGAAGAAGCTTCTTTAGAAAATTTGGCCTTTTCAGGATCATCTTAAAGACCCATGGCAGCAAGATTCTACACAGCTTCTTGACTAAAACTGACAGCTTGAAAGACTTAACTCAGGCTGCAAGCAAATGGAAGCAAACCAGTATTTTCTTCCTAGGTAGCCACTGTTGAAACTGGCTGTTTCCCTTCACTTGCTGGTTTCAGCCAGCACTTCTGTTACTGAAATAATAATAGTAATAATAATAATAATAATATAGTAAGCTCATCTCATGGCTTTACAAGAGCAAATGGACGCTGCCAATTCTTTCTATTCCCAAATAAGCAGAGTTGTTACCCTCCTTACTACCACAAAAGTTTCCTGAGGAAACTTAAATATAATTAACTTGTCCTTAAATATAATTAAAACAACAACAAAAAAGTTGTTAATATTTCAATCTCATTCTCCCATCCAAATTAGACTGTGGACAAGGATTTAAGGAAGGGTGTGCCAAACACTGAGGACTGTTAGTAGTCCAAGTCAATTAAAGCATTTAGTGCCTAATTAAGTGTTCATTTATGATCTATATAATCTCACAGAGAGTAGAAATTTGGCTCAGGCTAATTGGAAAACAAAATTCTTGCCATTACATGTGGAAACATCTATTACTTTTATACATACAAAACCTACTTTGTTTTATATGAGTCAAGGGCACTGTAAAACAAGGCTAAACTCCTGTCCTGGTTTGGCTGGCTTCCTCTTACAGTTTCAAAAATCTCACTTTTTTCCTGTACCCTCAGAAGTCACAGCATATACTGAAGACAAGCTGTCTGGCAGCCAATTTTCCATGTTTCCTTCAAAGGGCAAACTTAACTGTCTTTTGCAATAGCAGAGTTGAGAATTTATTGATTCTCACCATCTCTCTATTCCTTGCTTCACAGAATAAATAGAGATTTTAGCTAGAGCTGGATTAAGCAGGAGCCAGGCTTTTAAACAAGAGACATTCCTGACTTCCTTGCATACTACAGCAAACACAAATATCTTCCTTGTCCTTGCAGGAAATGCATCTTAAATCCCAAGCAGAAGTAATATTAAACTTTGGAGACTTGATCTCTGCAGAGACCTGTCAGTCACCTCTGACGTAGCCCATGGGAACGTTCAAATTGCCACACCTGATTTGCATTCTTGTTACATGCACTCAGAAACAAGTCCTTCTCATCTTCACTCTTTGCTGCCTCTATGCATTTGCCAGAAAGGACATGGACAATCATTCCATTCTACAAGATGAGAGAAGAAGGGAAAGAAAGAACAAATTAAAAGTAAGGAATTAAAAGTAAGCCATGTTTCAGAAAATTTATATACAATATATCACCAGTAATAACTGGTTGTTCAATTTTTTTTTAAGAAATGCTTCAAACACAATGACTGGACTTAGCTTTGTGCCTAGAGCATGGTGAATATTTGTGGTTCCTTTTGAAGCTAACACAGTAGGTGCTGAGTTCTTTTCCACTACTTTTTTTTTTCCTATGGCTACAGGTTGTCATCAGCACCAACCTCAGTGCTACAGGCCACAACATTTCATGAGGACCAGTGCTTGCCTTAGGAATCAAACCGAATTAAAGTAGGGCTGTTCCAGACGATTGCTGCATCCCTACAACTACAATAACTGCTATTTCCCCAGGCTGTCCCAGAGCATGACATTCTTCAGTCTTGTTGAGGAGTTCATGCTCTGCTGGATAAAGTTCACTGAAAAACAGTGAATTCCCTAATAGGAAGTTTGCTCTTCTCTTACAGTGCAGGAGAAAATTTAATGTTTCCCATTAAAAGCTCCACAAAAGGCTCTCATTTGGGAGGGGTCAGGGTTTCCAAACCCTTCCTCAATCTGAAAGAAATGGGAAAGGATTTGCCCTGCTCTTATTTTCACAGCCACTGATTCTGATTCTATTCCTGTAAGGCCAGTAAGACAAACAGGTAGAAAAAAGACACAGGATTTTAGGGAGCATTTCTATAGCTTTTCTAAACCAAATGTTATAGTATTACAGTATTTCTAAACCAAATGTTTTTTACATAGACCGTGTTAGTGGGAAAGATTCATCCTAATTTTTATTGGGTGAAAAAAGTACAGAAGTGAAATTTGCCCTTCAGGTAACTCATCTTTTCCTCACACACAAATCCTGAAATCACCCAGTGATCCCCCAGTCACCATCAGCTGCCTTTCTCCCATGGCAGAGCTACTACTGACCTCCTGGACATCCCAGTGCTGGCTGCTGTTTGTCTCCTTTGTACAGTTTTGAGGGATAACCTTCCCGTGTCTGACATCAAAGCAAAGCAGCGGAGCAGAACCAAGCCAGATTTCCTTCATGCTGTTATATTCAAAGTGCTGGGAAAAGGAGGGTTGTTTGAACAGTGATGGATGGACATTCCAGTTAATTTTTAAATGTTAATTCTAAAGAGAATTTCCTGTCCATGGTTGTTAAGATACAACCCAAACATGAGTGACAGAGACCCAACAGCCTTGACGCTTCAAAGCAGTTCCCCTGCTAGCTAATTCTGGCATAACTATTTACCTAAGGAAAGGCTTTGTGAACTATGACTATGTGTAACATAAACCCACCCTATCATAAAATTTTCCAGTTTAATAAATATTTGAACAGAAGGGTATTTCTGACAGTGTCTTCACATTGCTGCAGCTTGAAATGTGCCTGCAGCTTACCCTGAGCTAGACCAATGCCAGCTAGGGAGTCTAAATGAATTTACCTCCTGCCTTAGACTGCAGTTCAGGCATTAATCTTCAGATTTAGTCACTAAAGGGGACAACCGCCCCCCGGAACTGTTACATATTTTTTACTCAGCTGTCTTTCCCCAGGCACTACCAAATATACTAAACAAATAAGCACTTAATGATGTCTTCTGGAGCAAAGCGTGGGTATCTGCCTCAGTGACACATTGGCATTTTTTGAGTGGCACTCAACTGTGCAAGAGTGGGCATCATTGCCTTAGCACATGCTAATTTTGAACGTGCCAGTATTTCCTCTAGTGTCAACCCAGCCACTTACATGTTGGAGTCTCTGTCTTCTGCATGGCTCCCCAGACCTGACACAGTGCCTAAATACTCAAAGTATACATTACCTGGGTGAGACTGTCACTGCAAGGGGAGAGTTCAATAGAGCCTTCTGCAGTAGCTCTTCCAGGCCTGTAATCTGCACAGAAGCCAACACCAGTATTGTAAAGCTGTAAGGAAAGGTTTATACTGAAATAAATCACAATTGGATACAAACAAACAAACAAACAAAAAATTCTTCAGCTAATATTTTGTGATTGTATCCCTTTATGATATATTATTTTGTTCATAAATCAGGCAATATTTTTTTCTTTCAGACTTGATTCGCATATTGATCTTGCAAACTAATGTGATATAATAGGCAGAGTTTCACCAAGAGTAAGTGTTACCCAGTGAATTTTGTTTAAATTAGAGAGATCCACATCTGGGTTTAACTATTATGATAATTGAAAGAAAGGTATCAAAATGTTTATGTTGCTGGAAAATTGCACTTCAATGGAACACTGTAGTCAGAAAAGCCACAAAATATTCCCGAAGTAAGGAAACTTGACAATTCCTGTGATCTACACTCAGTTCTTACACTTTTCTCAAGCTAACTTTGAAAATAAAGAGCACATAGTAAAATAACACAGTAAAATCTGGCTAAAGATAGCTGAATGTGAATTAATTAGTAGACCTTGTTGCCTTGTTGGGGGAAACTCTCTTCCAGTAAGCCTGCTGGGAATAAATTCATATTTAATGAATTGTAATTATCAACTATGTATTTTTAAAAAAACCCAGACCTTAAGAATATTTTGTCCTGTCCCTGACTAGCCAGGGAACTATTATTGCTATCACTTCTGTCCTCTGGGAAGTGCAGGACTGAAGAAATACTTCTTTTTTCTCTTTGTGCACATCAGTCAGCACAGAGATATTTTGGCTGCTGTCACTTCTGCCATCTGCATGAGGCAACACAGTTCTTTTCCTTTACTAATGGCATCTGCAGAACCTAAGGTTAGGATCCTCTGAGCTGTGACACTGAACTGAGTCAAATACTCTGTATTCAGTTCCTGGCTGGTTTTCAACATTTATGTGAGAATTTCAGCCAGCTCTTTGTCTTTCTCCCCCCACCCCAGTTGCAATTGCCTGTTTGGACCAAGTACTCAGGACGTGGAAGTGACACTGGAGTCTTTGAACAGTGCAAAAAAAAAAAAAAAAGATCATTCTTTATAGTGTATTTTCTCTTACCTTGCCAGAGAATCTTGGTGTGTCTCCAGATTGGGAGAGTTCAGGGTACACATTTGATACAAACCACTGGAAATTTCTACAGCCCAGTCTCTTCTGTAGCTGAAGGCGCTCACTGCAGTCTGGCTTCTCTGCCTTTATGGAGAAAGGGAGAAAGGGCAACAAGGTTACAGGTGTATCTGTGTTAGAGATGCTAGGAGTGGAAATGACTACACAGGAATTATTTCTACCACCTTTTCTATCCTGAGTGTTGTAGATATTGATATGTATCTCTTATGACATATGCAAAGGGGGAGATTCAGCTATCGACTTCTTCAAACGTTGTGCTAAAACAGCCACAGTCTGGCATTGTGACAGAAGTGTTTTAGAAGTAGCATAGATTGTGAAAATAAGTAAGTATGTACTCTAAAAATTTCTATTGTACTGCAAGATAAATCAGTCTTTGTCTTATTTTTGTAAGTCAGGACCAAGTTTAATAGCTGTTGCACTGAAATTCAGTGGGATTGTATTAGATTGCCATTTAATACAGAATTTTTCCCACTTATAAAAACTCAATTTCCTGGTCTTTAACAGCCCAAATTACCCAGTTACTGTCAGTCCTCTATGATCAGAGGGAATAAGTGATGACAGAATTTAGCCCAAAGTATAATCTATCACCTATTTTCTGTCTATAATCTTACAGTTACTAAATCTAAGGAACAAAGGTGCTTTGCAGCCGTAAATGCCTGTACTATACTATATAAAACCTTTACTCTGTTTCTCTGTTTTCTCGAATTATAAAGACACAATATCAGCTCTCAACTTTCCTGTTGACAGCAACTCTGTCATAAAAAAACCACAAATGCTTTCAACCCTTGGTACAGCTGCAGGCATCTGCACTGCAAAGGACTGATAGTCTGAATATTTGAGGGTACTTAGCACTAAAGATGACTAACAGGGTTCTCAAAACATCTAAGCACTTGTGTGTCTAATTCTTCAGTTTCAAAACCACACACTTTTCTAAATCTCTCAGTGCCCAAATATTAAAAACACCCTTACAAATCTCTCTCCTCTTTCTTGCCAGCAGTAGATCTTCCCCCTTCATGTTTCTACTTTTAAAAATGCAGTTTGGGATTGGATTCCAGGAAACTGGTCTGGATCTCTTTGTCAAAAATTAGAATTGGCAAATTCTCTGTAAGCAGAGAATTGCCTCTAAATAACTTTCCCCCAGACCAGCTATTTCTCTGTATCCATAAGAAACAAAGAAAAGGACTTTGCAGCATGGAAAACACTGACAAATGAAGGGCCTTGGAGATAAAAGATGAGGTATTGGTCTCTAAAGGCAGGGATCAATCATTCCATGTGGCACTGTTTGCCAGCCCTTGGAAACTCCACAGGCAAAGCTTAGCTGTTGCAGTATGTTAAAGAGAACCTCATACTTCAGTGTGAGTCTTAGATTCAATAAGCATAACAACAAAGTTTAGCAATTCTGCACCACACAAACCTATCCTCTAGATGTTTTCCTGGAAAAGGGAAAGAGAGAAGTAAAATGCTGCCCCTAAAAAGAGATGTTTCTCATGAGACTCTGCTTTGGCTGAGGAAGGAAATGGCAGTAAATCTCATTTTCTCATACTGGTTACAGTCTGCATTTGATGCTGAATAAATGGTGTAAATAATGTAAAGAAAGTCATTGTCCCTGTAAACCAGTCTGAAAGGAAACTGTGCTTGTAAATTAAATATCCAAACCACACAAGAAAAGAAGCAAAAGAGCTGGGGGCTGAAGTAGTAGAGAGCTGGGAAGAGCCTAATTCATCTGTTTAGTGCTCACACCACGGGCATCCTGTGCAAGATGTGATTCAGACCATAAACCAAGAAGGGTTATAAAGCCACCTAAACGGGGGTCACTGGTTGTTATCTGCAGTGAGCAGTGGTGGTGGTGAAGACTCACGGAGAATTCTATAGTGGCCCATAGGTGGCTCTGCTCACCCTCTCAGCGCAATAAATCCCCTTAGGGCTCTTTGCAGCTGAGTGGCAATAATGTCCTTGCTTGCTTGTGCCTTTTGAATAACATCCCGCTGCACTGACAGGCTGAAAACATCGGCTGTGAAAGAAAGGAACACACGAAAAGGGCTATTTATGTTATGGTATGCTGCACATGGAGATCATAAAATTGATCATTTGAGGGAGCATCATACTCAGAAGTAGTAAAAGTATTCTGGCTAGAATAAACTCAGGCAAAAGGTCATGGTGCTTTCAGCTAGCAAGCTGTATCATTGGTGACTGTAGTTTTTAGTAGAAAAAATTGCTTCTGAAGAAAAGCCTTCAGGAAATTATTAAATGATTTAAAGATCTCACTGCCCATTTAAAAAGGCTTGGTCTACTGGCTATAACCCTTTGTGAGTCAATTGACTTACAAAGCTCCTGGCCATTGGAGTTCAAACTTGCAACACAGATAAGGAGGGAGGATCTTTTAAAAAGACGTGAAAATAAGAGTAAAAAAAGGAAACACAATAGTTTCAGGCTCTACAATTAGTAGGCTGACTGGAGAGGCAGATCCACTGGTGGAACCTAAGGAGGTCGGACTACGTGACAAGAGAGAAGTCACACCAATATACAGTCCTGTTCCTCTCCCTACTGTAATGCAGATCCTGCTGGATCTGGCTTTCTTGGGTGATGACTGAATGAGGCACGCAGGACAGGTATTACTGGAGCCAGTTGTGCTCACCAGTGCAGATGAGCTCATTAAAGCCATCAGGATTGGTGGGGTGGGGTCAGGAAAGCCAAGGCAAAGCTGAAACAGGACTTGGCAAGGGACACAAAGAATCACAAGAAGGGATTCTATAAATATATAGGTCAGAAAAGAAAGGACAAGGAGGGTGTACCACCCCCCCCCCGCCGTTAACCAAGAGTGAACTGGTGGCAACTGATACGGAGAAGGCTGAGTTGTATTCCTCAGTCTTTGCTGGCAGTCAGGCTCTCCATTCTCTCAAGACCCTGATCTCTGAATGAGTGGGGAAGGGGAATGAAGTCCCTCCCCCTATAAGGGAAGAACAAGTTGGGGATCACTTGATGAAACTGAATAGAAGTGAAGGCTTCAGGGAGAATTTAAAGCAGCCTCCCATTACCTAAATGGGACTTATGAAAAGGAGCAGTAGTTTTAAACTGAAAGAGAGCAGGTCTAGATGAGTTATTGGGAAGAAATTCTTTACTCAGAGGGTGATGAGGCACTGGAACTGGTTGCCCAGAGAAGCTGTAGGTGCCTCATCCCTGAAGTGATCAAGGCCAGGCTGGATGGGGTCCTGAGCAACCTGATCTAGTGAATGGCATCCTTGCACATGGCAGGGGAGTTGGAATGAGATGATCTTTAAGGTCCCTTCCAACTCAAACCATTCTCTGTACAGTGATTCTATGAAACACAGGAGCAAATATGAATGGGAAACTGCACAGCACCTGCCCATGCTCTGCCTAAATGCTTTCAGTGAATCTTTCTCCTTAAAAGTGTGGCATTGTTAAATGAACAGGAAGATAAATTACACATTTTCATTCAAAACTGCTCACAAGTTTGTCCACTGCTTGTAGAAAGAATATAACTACAAGAAAAAGTACCAGAGCCAGAGAATTCTTGAGAACTGCAGCAATATTAACATTATTAACAACATTAACTAAACCAACGACATTCCCCACAGCTGCAAGGCTCCCAATAAGCAAACATCCACTTGTTTGTAATACAAGGGATATACAAGTTCCTTGACCACCCCGATCTTCCATGGAGACTGTACTTAAAAAACAGGTGTGGCCATTCAGTAGTTATTGGATTGTGTGTAACCTGCAGATGGTTCAAGTGTAGCTGTATGCCAGGGCTACACCACATACTTGCCTGCAAGCCTGTCCTAGCTTACAGGCTGCTGGGAATCCAAATTCCCGGAGGAATGTCTAGTCAGATGTCTGCACCATACTTCTAAGAAAATATAACTTGTAAATAGTGGTGTGTTGAGATCTGACTTTCTCAGTTCAGTTACTTCTGGATATGTCAGTTCAGGGAAAAAAGACACACCTTTTTTGTCACTAGACCACTCAGATATGTTCCCTTCCAGGAGAGACACTATAATTTGCCACTTGCCTGTGAATAATACTGAATATCCTCAGTATTCAGTATCATATGAGGAATCACATGAGGAAGACCTTTAGTAATCAAGAATGAACCCTCTAGGACAGTCCTTTGAGCACACAGTGCTGTAGGCTTCCACTTTAGATGCATCACAAGTCTCCATGTATTATCATTTATTTGAACATATGTATTTCACTTTCATATAGTGAAAAAACAAGCCACAGCTAGTTGGAGAGTCATTTGGAGAAGAGGTTATACTCCACAAGGTTTGGCTGAACTTAGGCACAAGTTTCTCTCCTTTCTGATCTGACAGCTCTTTCACGGGAAGGTCTAATAAAAAGATTATCCCCTGCATCTGGCTGCATACAGACACCTCAATTCCTATTCCTCTCCCTTTACCTATCTTAACACAAATCTCAGAAACAAACCTCTACAGATGTCTTTACCTTGCTGATTAAGAAAGCCACTGTGTCATGCTTGTAGAAGGTCTCTTTAAACGAGCCCAGCCAGGTCTCTGCTATTCGGATTTTGTTCCTCACAATGGCCTCTTCATAGGAGAAAGCACGTGGGAAGTGACTTCGATAGACGTGCCCAACTCGGGAGCATGGGATAATTTCTACAGAGCCACCACAGAGCCAGGTCTGTAACACACGTGAAAGCACAAAAAGAGATTACCTTATGTAGATTACTTTTATCTGGAATGGAGAAGATTCTTTAGTCTAGACTCTGCTTTAGGAAACCCTGGAAACAGCAGGAGCATTATTATATGCTTCTTCATACACTGCTCCCCATACACGGAGAAGAGACTGGGCATTCAGACCTCTGATTTGACCCAGTATGGCTATTTATATGCTTTTATGTTTTTCTGTGCACAAACAGTGCAGAGTAGGGGAGAGATCTGGGTGCACACCTTCCCTTGTCTAGGGCAATAAAAACACTTTGCCCTTTGTGCCTGCAATTTTCATTGGTTTTCAATATTGGTTACTCTTAGTATTCAGCAAAAATCAATGCAAAGGACTTAATATAAATTATTTGCTAATAAAACTACAGGCTGGGAAAGAAATAAAGCTACTCTCCCTTTGGTGCATGTTAACATGCCAGAATAGAAGAGGCAGCTTTCAGAGGGTGCCAAAAGCAGTGACTCAGGCCTCAGGCAGATAGTGATAGCCAGCAGAACTTCCTTCTCCTGACATAATGCTCCTAACTCAGAACAGCTGCATGTTCTTGTATAGTCCTGACAGGCTGTGGAGTGTGGGGATAGATTTTGGCAGGAAGGTTGTTGTCTCCATAACTCAACATATTCTGCACTGTATTCTGTTTTTACAAATATCTTCTTGCTTTTTCACTCAGGTTCCTTAAAATTGCAATAGTTATCACAGCTTGATGTTTTAATTAAGGTCTTTACCCTGATAGATAGTTCCAGGTTTTCTGCTCCCCACATGGTCATGTCAGAATCATAAGCTCCCGTATTTTGGAAGTAATGTCGATCCATGGCCACCACTGCACCAGCTACTGCAGGACTCCTGTGTAGAAAACAGTTTGGAAGTGAACACCTTGAGTTATGAATAAGGAATTACACAGAGGGTGAAAATTCCACCATTTCCATAGAGGGAGTATTACAAAATTATTCAATACTGCTCCATATAAGCTTGAATGATTATGTAACCAAAATAAAGAACAACTGGAGTGTAATTCTAGGATTTGCCTGGGGAAGGGAGCTAAGAGCTGAATTATAAAATAAGACTCAGAACACTGGGGAACACTGCACACTTTACATTCAAAACAAGAGACAATCATGATTAAGACATCTCTTTTAACTCTGTACAACCTGTCTTTTGCTTTCCCTACAAACCTCCACACCTTGTCTAGTCAGGCTGTACTCTAGTTGTGTCAATGTGTAGAAAGTATTTGTCACATTGAAAGTGTGACTACAGTCTAGTTAGAATGATTACTAAAGGCCAAAACAAACAGCACAAACAAAAACCCTATCCCTTCAGAATTATTAACTGAGCATGGACATGTAACCACACCTTTCTCTTGTTAGCTGGAAGATGACCCAAGATGACCCAAACTGTACAGTTTTGCTGCTGAGCTGAGCAAGGCACATTGTCTGATGGACTGTTACCTGATAGGGCTGATGGGAGACTGTCGTACCTTCTCTTCATGCTCTGGCATTGATTCCCAGTGAAAATCTAATTTCCAATCAAAAACACCTCGATGCAGGCCCACAGAGTGATAGTACTGAAAGGTCTTCCAGTCTATGACATCTATGACAGGGGAGACGACACTGTTTCTGAAAAAGACAACACCATTTATTTCCAAAACCAAAGCATAAATTAAGTTCGTTACTTTCTCAGTAAACGTTAGTTCTCGTCTTTGACACTGTCAAGCACAAGCACTCCTCTAAATGCTGAGTGCCCTTAGTTTCCGTGCTGACAGAAGTTCAAGTGCTCAGTGCATGGCAATACTGAGCATGCAGTGAGGAATTTAAAGATCACTAATTTACTGATAACCCTGTACCTTGCATTGTCATTTAACACTATCCAGGATTTTGTTATGAGTTAACCATCAGAATTCTTGTAAAGCTATTTCACACAGAGGCCCCAATCTCTGATGCTACAGGCTCTGCATGGATGTGAAGTTTGTAGTGGAAGATGATTTTGGCCTCTCACACTTTACCATCCTTTGATTTTCCTGTAGATGTTACATACACTTCATGAGTCTATTACATAAGGCCAATAAAGAGTGCACTTATCCTTAGTTTGTTCTGCTGGTTGCTTGGAAGAAAATATTTGTAACTGAGTTCATAAGCCAGTGCCTGTTTGTAATTTATCACAATCTTAGAATGCTCTTGCAAATGCACTGTCACAGTGTGGAATCTACTTTCAAGAGCAAGAACAGAGACATTACACTCTAAGTGGCAATCTTTGAATTAATTTCTAACATAAGTTAAATTTGCATTAGTCTGAGAAGAGGTACTAGACATTTCCCTATGGCAAAGAAGTCACAGTATATCACAGTGTACTTGCACATCATCTTGGAATTAACTGGTAGTTCAGAATACTCTTCAATGTTCCTCGTTTTCAGGTCAGCGATATATCCCATTTGGAAGTTTTCAAAGTATGAATGAAAAGGTATCAGGGACTGCAGGGAAAAAATGTTGAAGAGTAACATCCACTTCTTTTCTCTTATGTTAGAAAAATAGTCTCTGGCCTCATTGCAAAGGCTTGTCTATAGACAGAAGTTCCTCTGGAGAAAAATCAGTAATATTTAAGAGGTATTAAAGTACACTGGAAAAAATTATTATTGTTCTAGAACAGGAATATTCATGTAGGAAATTATTCCCTAGGAAAAAACTTCCTGTTAAAACAGAGAGAGAGAAAAACTAAATGGTCAATTTAGGGGCAAAATGCAGACATTTCTATCTCCTCTTTTAAGATGTATGTTGAAACATAATACTGTCAGTGAAGAAAGGACATCTCAGAAGTCTCCAGTGCAGTGAGACATTTGTATTTTTCCATGGCAGAGGCCAGAACCAGCTAAGGAAGATGGTAGCTCTGTGTAATGTTAATGTAATCTTGACATATCTTCTCTGGCTCTACAATCACTAGAATAATGTTTTTTCAGTATCAGAGTGGGGGCAAACTCCCAACTTTGTTTTTTCACAGTTGACATTTCCTATAGAGGATTTTAGAAGCCCACAGAGAACCAGAATACTGCTTGCCAGTTGATAGTATAAATAAATATGCTGATATATAAAACTGACAGTATTCTGCCAGTTGATGGTATAAAGATGAACCATGCAGAGGATTGCTTTAAAATGACTGAGTTATGTTTCCTAGTAAGAGCAGACTGTCCTATGATGAGCTTAAGCCAGGAAGATTTAAAATTTTTTTTAAAAGTGATTTTATTTCTCTACTCAGGTGTAAAACCATCCTTTATAATATGCAACAATAGGCACTCTTAGAAACCAGCATCTGGTTTATAAATAGGTGAGAAAATTTTATGATCACATGCAGCATTTGCAGGCATATACATCAAGGCACTGAGTTCCTGTCATCCTTCCACAGGACTCAAGAAGAAATAGAAAGAAGTGATACTAAAAACAATACTGCTGATATCCTTCCCTGATTCTCCTAATGATGTCCCTGTGATGCAGTTTTGTATCCATGACAGGAGAAACCACCCAGCACTCAAGCCAGCAGGGTCCTTTCTACTGAAAGCTTTACTTACTTACAGCATGCAAAGGAAACTACCTGCTTCTAAGAGTTACTAAAGGTAGTGTCCTACTGAACTCACACAAACAGGCATTTCTTTTCTTTGGTGTGCTGGGGAAAATCCATCTGACAAGTTAAATGGATTTTAATTGACCAAACATCAAAACCAAAAAGTCCCTGTAACAGTGATTTCTACAGCCTGCTGCATTCTCCAGTGTACGAGTATCTCTGAAAACTGCCTGGTTGGGAGTGTAGATGCAGCTGCACAGTTCCCACCTCAGCTTGCTGCTGCTTGCTGAAACCCACACTATCTATTGCTACTGATTTATCCATTCTCATTCAGACAGGACTGAGGAATTAATGACCCCAGGGTAGTTTATTTTTCAACTTCAGATTCAAGAGGGAAATATCAGGAGGGCGTATTTGAGTAGAAGCCAGAGACAATGTAGACTAAACCACTCAAAAGACCTTGACCATGCAGACTAGACCACATGAACTGATCGTGGGTAGTTCAGATAGAGAAAATGCAAATACAAACACACTCAAATATATTCTGGATCAGATAACCCAAACATTTCAGACTGTCCTACATTTTCATATCATTGCAGCTATTTAAAACTTGTCTTTTTTTGGAATCCACCTTAAATTTGTTGCCACTATAAAGCTCCAAAGTCCAATGGTGCTTCTGGCATGAGTGCAACTGGTCACAAGGGTAGGCACACAGTAGTAGTTTTAATTATTGGGCATTGAGTCTTCAAGATTCCAATTCAAGAAATGTACCAGTAAGGACATAATGGATTCTGATAATTTGGAGACCAAGCAATTATCCAAACTATCTGCAAATTGTGACATGGAAAATTACAATGTTTAAGCTGAAAATAACTTGCAGATATGGGTCACATTCTATCCTTGCTAAATTCAACCATAAACCAGAATAAAATAAAATGTGATCTCCTTTCCCACCAAATAATACAGTAAAAACTGATAACTGTGTTTTAGAGCTACTGCTTATGTAGCTTTTTCAGAATGCCAAGATTAACAATTTTCAAGACTATGTTTGTAAGAGTAATTCTAGACCATCACCTAGTCTAAGTGTAGTATAGTCACGATGTAGCTCTGCTGAATCCAACAGAATCACACCTTCTTAAAACTAAATATTGGGAGTGTCTTTCTGATCTGAAATAGAGGAATCTAGTAACTTTATCTTGTGTGAGAATTGGTCAATATTCAATTTTAATCCTAATCAAGCAGTGCTTTACCCATTTTTTGGTTGATGTGATTTTAAAAAAATCTGTTTTCTGCATAATCAATGGTGGTTTGATATTTGTGTTCTAAATTAGTTCTAAATGTAAATTTGCAGTAGATGGTAATTGGAAGATGTTCTTAGCTATTCTTGTTTTTAACTGGGTAACTGGCAGACAGCAGCTTCTCAGCAATTTGAAATGAAACACAAACTACTGCTAATTTTACTCTGTGGAATCTGAGGAAAGGGAAAACCAGGAAATTCAGATACAACTAGCAGCAAGGCTTTGAACTGTTTGACTAATGTGTGAATATTTCAAATGCTTGGAACTCACACAAATTACAAAAGGTCACAATTCCATGAAAAAGAGCAATCCAAACAAGAACAACTTCCTGGTTTGGGATTTCTTTACTAAATACAATTGCAAATGAAATGTCTTCCCATGACCCTTTACAGTCAGCATGGACATTACGTTCTTTTCTAATTTTAAACTAAGTAACATGGGGATAGGAAGATTTCATTAATCACTTTCTTTTGAAGTTTTGGATATCCATTTTTTGAAAGTGCTTTTGTATTGATTTATACTTCCTTTTGCTGGGAAGAGAATAGATTTTAATCTGTTTAAATCCTCCTTTAAATAAGGAGGAAGAAAAAAAAAAACAAACCAAAACCAAACATGAAAATTATGTATATTCCTCAACCTATTTCAGGGTGTGTCACAGCTTGCAAAAATTAGAGAGCTAAAAAATCCAGGCAGTCCTGGTTCTCTGTTTCTGCACACAGTTGAAACTTCACAGAGTAGCTGAGAACCCAAGCTGGTTCCACAAAATGCAGGATTTCCACTGGGAGCACCTTGCTGGCTAACTGAAGTCTTAAGAATACAAACCACTTGAAATTAGATAGGGTTAATAAGAAGATAAAATGCAGTGATAAGGAATGGCAAAGCTAAGTTATAAAGGATTACTTAAGTACTGCCTTACAGACCAACTCCAGACTAACTTAGGGCATAAGAACAATCTTCTCAAATGGATGGACTATTCATATGCTAAGCACTAAGCAAATCTCTGCAAAGCAGAGTGCTAATGGGATGCTTTGGGAATGCTTTATTAAAAAATAATAATTTTTGAACCTGCCTTTTTTAATAAAATATCAAAATTTTTATGTAGAGTAACAAAATCTGTAGAGGTAACCAACACCTTTTAACCCTGGACAGTCAAGGCACTGAGCCATGAATTACACCTAAATATTTATTTCTCCTGTGTTTAGCAGTAATATTTGCCTTGGGCTTTAGACTCTTGTCTTTATTTTCTTTGCCTCAGCTTCTTAAAAATAGGTCACCTTCTGATCCTGATTGACTGTGAAAGATTGTAAAGAGATATCTTATCTTCCCATAACCTACCATGTAAATGCAGAACATTTACTGAATTTGAGATAAGTGTTATTGACAAATGGGGGATATGAAAGGAAGGTGCAAACACAGAAATCCCAGGAAGCAGGCTGTTAGATGTGAAGAGTATGGAAGGCTTTCAAAACAGGGAGAGCAGCATGGAATTACATTCTCAGATGCTGGGGTTGTGTGGGCTCTGAATGGATAACATCATGTTTCACCAAGCCTATGAGAGGTCAGAAAACAGATGGCCTATGTATTTGGTAGCTCAAACAGCTGGGATATGGGCCACAGAAAAGTAGGGAATCAGAATAAAAGAGATGAAGACACTGCTCATCTTTAGTGCAAAGTATTTCCCTTCTCTCTTGTGTATTACCATAAAATCAAAACCACACAGAAAATTTCTGGACAGGAGAATTCTTTTTATTCTTGCATCTACAAGCAGAGGCTTCCATTTGTTCCTGATGGGAGCACACAGATGATGAAAGACCTTTCCACTGCTATGCTAATTTCTTATTCTGTTTATCAGCATTTTCATTAAAGATTAGTGACCTAGAATCACATTGGTAAGTAGAGGCACTTGGAATTTTAGAAATGAGATAAGCTTTTAAAAATAATATAACAGGCTTCTATTTCCTAATCTAATATTTGAGCTGTGGTATAAGCAGTGCTCCAGCATAGAGAGAAACAGCCCTTGCAATGAGGAGCAGGGGAAAGGTCTAAGAGCCAGATACCCCTTTGCAAACCACCCCTTTGTCCATAGTTATGGTGCCCAGGCCTCTTTTAGAGGTGGAATTCCTTGTCAAGGATATAATCAAGGTTCATTTTGCTTTCATAAAGCATTTTAAGGAAATATGGTTTTGATTTTTTTTTATTTTAATCATCCTGCTTCAGCACAGTGGCCACTGTTTTTAGATCAAAGGAACAACATTTTTAAGGCTTCATGGCACAGTTCATTGTATGCTCCCTCTGCCTTTCCCTGCCTTTGGACAGAACACAAAATAGCAGCTCTGCAGTCTCCTGAAAAAGGCAAACCCCTCCAAAGATGACTGTAATATTGGCACAGCTGCATTGTTATGCACCATGCTACTCACCTGGAATTAGCCTGGAACACAAACAGTTGTCAAATGAAATGATCTGTGGGGCATCTCATGTAGTTTTCTAATATTGTCCAGGTACCTGTGGTATTCATCCTTGAATAATCAGAATGTCAAGGAATGCTTTAGAAACCACTGAACCATTCTCTAGGCAAAATACTAAGCTGATGTACAGCTTCCCAGTCAATTTATTAGGCATGGTTCACAGAACTAGTCCCAATCAAGGTGCTCAAAAGTGTATATCCAATGATTTTAGAATGACTTAATACTTCTTCCAGAAAAATAAATTAGACTCGGTTAGTGAATAAAGCCATCATGTAGGGAGATGAAATGTCATTACCTAGAACAAGTCAAATATCTGCCAAGTATTTCTGTATATATATTTCTATACCTGTAAAACTGGGATAATTTTTCTTATATTTATTCTACAGTCTATTAAGAACTGGGAGTATCTCTCTTGTTATGAATATGTTCAACTCACAGTGAGATCTCAGTCTGGGCAAGGATCTCTCAGCATTACTCTAAAACAGATCACAATAATAGTGACACATTTGATCAGGAGTCTAGAAAATATGGCTTAATCACCATTTTCAAAGTTAAAACCACTCTACAGCTCTCTTAAGCTCCTGCAAAGTTTGAGATTTGAAAGGTTGCATCGGTCCTTGCCAGCAAACAACTCACTCACTCCAGGTGATTGTTTTCCCATCCTATCCCTCCAGCAAAAGTGCCTGAGTTACAGTTTGATCGGTACATTAAGAAGAGGAAAGATGGATATTTTGCCAGTCGCTCTCAACTTCCTGTGCTTTTCTTACTTGGTTAGTCTCAGGGAGTGCACATGATTCAATTTAACATCTCCTCAAGTGCTAAATGAAGCCAAGTTGACTGTGCTAATGCTTTACATTTCCATGGTGATGTCCATGCAAGCATTACAAGATATTTATGAAAAGTCATGAATTAACTTCTCTATCAGGTCAGTGTTATTGTCACCATATTTCAGCTGGAGAAAGAGGGACAGTTAGGGAAGGTGACTGCCAGGTGCCTTAGACCTCATCATCCCTTCTCAATGGAGGATGTCACAGGTTCTCCTCACTAGCAGTGACAAAGCTTCCAGGCTCAGACACAGTGACTGATACAGCACACAAAAATGGATGGCTTAACCCATACTATTATCCAATCAGTCTTCCACCTTTGCTTCATTAATCCAATTAGGTGTTAGTTAATTTGCTGTTAAATTCTTTTCTCCTGGAGGAATGAATGAGCATATGGGCCCTATAAAGGAAAGGAATTCCTTTCTCACCCCCTGGTGATAGTGCTGCAGAATCTCTGAATGATAGCAGACTTGGAGGTTTTTCATTCCCTCAGGAGGGATAATTTTTGACAGTGAATTGTTGACATGATGGGGTTGTGGGGTCCTAACTTCTCTCTTGCGGTTGTCATTCTCCCTTCACTATAGCTTTCCTCTGAGACTTTTTGTAAGTCTTTTAATTTCAGCAATTTCAACACCCTTGAATAAGGACTGGGAAATTGATACACACAGTAGTTTTGCTTGAACATCAAAAACAGACTATAGTTCAAGGCAGAAGAATCATGAAGTATATTCATAGGAAACCATATAATTAGTCAGCAAACAAAAAATAATCTGCTTTTCTAAGGAGGACCTTTTTGAAAAGGATATTCCTGACATTCTAGCACAGCGATACTCTTGCTTTCAGTATTCTTAACGTTTTCATTCAAATGATGTAATAATTTCTAAAAGCTCACATTAATTCTCCTATAAGCAAACATAAGCCATAAAAGCAGCTTCTTCCAGTGCCTGGGAACAGCCTTTGAAGGTGTTTAGCGTGACCATTTAACAGTCTAGTAAAAGTTTAAAGATGTTTTTATTTTACCCCCTCTAACAATTATTTTTTTTCCCAAGTGACAAGTTAATGTACAGATTTTTCTTTCAAAAAAAGTCTCTTTAATAAAAGATTTACTGACACGTAAGCCTAGAAACATTTGCAGTGGTTTTAATCTCTTCAAAGGACTGCATAGATGAGCTCAGCTGTACATTATAGAGCAGGGCCAAGAACCACCCTAAACATGAAATACTCAGAAGTATGGATCTCTACCTTACTCTGTTACTTTGGTGTCAGTGAAAGTACCTGTGATTAGCTGGACCTGTCCAGGCTGCTAAGGCAGTCTGGGCTTTCTCTGTGGAAGAGAAATGGCAGCCAAAAGGTGACATTGGTACACAGCCAAACTGCCTCAGGAGGACAAAGCATTTTATTCTTGGCTTCATCATGGAGACAGCTAAAAAGTAAAAATAATGGAGTCTTGCAGTAGTTTTCTCTGATGGATGTTTGCTGATTAACAAACAGGTTGAGACTGAAATCTTTTTAACTCAAACAACCAGGAAGCCTTCTTAAAGCTCTATTATGTGAATTTTGAAATTTACATTGGGTGTAAAGTGAGAGTTATCAGCTGTGAGACCTATCCTGCTTCCCACACATCAATGAAGCATATGGCGATAAGGTATAAAATAAAAGAGATGTGATTAGAAAGAAAAAGGTAACCAAGGGAGGATTACAAAAACTACCCAATACTTTCCAAACATGTCCCTTTCAGCAGAAATTACCATATCCAGGGATTTACCGGTTGCTGGAGAGCCTGGCCAGGAGGGGCTCCAGCCAGCCCTTCTGACACTCGCAGTGTGAATCCATGAAGATGAGCACATCCCCGGTAGCCCGAGCAGCTCCCAGCATCCGACCTCGGATGACTCCAAGCCTCTTGTTGCTCCGGATGAGCTTCACACCATCCAGCTTAGAGATGTATTCACTCAGAGCTGACTTCAGGGGCCCTGTCAGAAACAGAACAGTCACTGAAATGTTTTAGCTTTGATTCAAGCTGTTACAGAAAAGAAACAAGATGGAGGAGATGCTTTTTCTTGCTGGTAAAATGTTTCAGAGGCATTTGCTTTAAATGGCCAAGTAGGCCATGTTTCAAATATTTCTACAACAGCATAATGTCAAAGGGAAGTAGAGACTAATGGAAACTGAGATTCACAAGGTATGAAGCTTTTCCTGTGGGAATCTTAATAGCCTCCTCTCCTGTTTTCAGCAAAAGGTGGATGCTCTCATCATCTCATAAAATACACAGAGGAGAGTGAGATATTACAGGTGGTTGGCTTTCCCAAGCACTTTGGATTACTTTAGCAATGTGGACTTTTCCACTCTGTGCTTCAGCCAAAATCCAAGTCTGGAAATTATGACAGCAGATTTGGTCCAGTGAGAATCCTAAGATTTGCATACTGTGATCTTATTTTAAAGTGAGAAAGTTCAGAGTGGTTGTAAATGATGG
>VZSR01001283.1:29914344-30220533 GCA_013398615.1 Brachypodius melanocephalos | reverse complement strand
GAAACATATTTCAAAGCTGAAAGGCTATGCTGAATTCTAGGGATGGATAATGAAACCTGGTAGCCAGCTCTGGGCTCTGCTTAGCTCGCCTCCTGAGAGTCCTCTTTGCCTTCTCCTCTCCTCACACACTTCTTGGAGGAGGACAGTTTCTTCCCTGAAGTTTTGGAAAAGAGAACTCATATACGGAGAAATGGGAGCTACCTTGCTGGCTGAGATCATCAACTAGGATGATATCCTTGAGGAGGACCTTTGGGGCTGTATCCATAACGCTGTGCACAGTTCTCAGCAGAGTAGACCAGGCTTCATCGTGGAAACAGATGATGACACTAGCAGTAGGCAGACTGGAGTCATATTTTTGCTGTAGGCACCTGCATAGATGAAATGAGGAAGACACTGGAAACACTGGAACAAATGGCTATTTTTTTTCTCAGAGCAAAGTTGCAAGCAGCATCTAAACTTTCAGGGGTGGAGAGCAGTTTAAGATCTCAACTCACTTCTAAGAAAAGGAAGTACTAAGGTGTCCAAAACTGGAATTATGGAGTGAAAATACAGGAATGGCACTACAAAAAGAGGAAAGTGTTTCTGTGTTCTGGGGTAGTTTTTTTTTCCTGGTCTGTCTGCCTCAAAAACCAGAGCTCAAAAAGAAACAGTCCTGAATGCAAAGAAAAAATGAAGATAATTAGAGTGAGGGATAAAGCAGGTCAGTCAGCCTCCACCAATTTCCACATTTTCTCAAGTAAGAGAGAAAAGAGCAAACAACTGCAGTACCATTAAAAATAAAAATAAAATAACTCATCTGCCCAACAGATCAGTATACCTGTGGATTACTTGACCAAGATCCTAGTGAATGAAGCCAACATCTCAGTCCTTTATGGCAATGACATGGATCCTTACATGGGCCATGATTACAAATATAGATACATTTAAGAAAGAAAATGTATTTTCACTATTAAGTTTGTACAGGTTGCTGTTCCAATGAAAACTCATCACTGCTGAATGAGGCTCCCAGCAGGGAGTCAGTACACAGTCGGACCAGCAGAGCAGTCTGGAAGTGGGTGGCGTGGTGCAATATGGACAATCCAGTTTTGGGGGTTTGGTCTGTCATCGTTTTTCATTGTCTTGGGCTTAGGGAACTCTGGCTGCAGGGAGAGCCTCCCATCTTGTCTTTGTCTCAGGAGGCCACATGGCACTGCATAAGGAGAGCACCCACCATCTTGTGTTGGTCTCAGGAATAACTATGTAACATTGCCAAGCCACAGGAACACCCTTCTCCATCTTGTCTTTGTCCCTGGAATAACCACTGTCATTGCTGAATCCCAGGAACGTCCCCCCACCATCTTGTCTTTGTCTCTAGAATAACCACTGTCATTGCTGGGTCACAGGAACACCACCCCACCATCTTGTCTTTGTCTCAGTGGCCATGCAGAGCTAAGTCAAGGTAGTTTTTTGTGTGTAAAGCACCTTCTCTTTTTGTATACTTTTGTTATTAATATTGCTGCTGTCATCGTGTGTTTCTTACTCCATTGCTGTTTGCTTTCAGTAAATTGTTATCTCAGCCCATAGTCTCTCCTTTGTCCCTCCCTCACCAGAGGGGAACAGGGGGAAGTTTAATTCCCAGCTGGTGTTAAACCACCACAAAAACTCAAACATTTAAAGATGCTTCCCATTCGTTCTCACAGATACTACATATGAAAACCATCTGTTCTTGTGTGAGGATGCACATTTTCCAGAAAATGCCTTCAAATGCCCATTGTAGATATGCAAAGACTATGTCTATATACTGCTTTGCTGACATTAGAAAGCACATTTTAAAAATCTTTTCATTTCCCAAATAACAGTCATTCAGTGTTCTAATTCATTTAATCTCCAGCAGCAAGAACTTCTTCAAGGAATTACACAATTGGCTGAATGTAGCCCATTATTATTTCAGCATTTTTGTATTGCCAAGCAAATAATTATACAGATTTTACAGTGGTTGTTAAACAATTGGCTACTCAGCAGAAACTCATGTAAGGGATATCATTTTAGTATATCTGTTTATTAGTGTTTTACTTAATGCTTCCGTGCATGGACTGAGGTCCTGTGCTGCTAGACACTAGCCAGACACAAAGCTGCTAATCACTTAAGAGAATCCATAGTCTGAATGATTTAATTATGAATAGACATAAATGGTTACTATAGATGCACTTCTGGTAATACATATTTAAAATGAGCACAATCTTAATAATTTATTATATTTTTCAATAGTTCACTTTTTTCATAGAAAGGTAAATTTTCTTGATGATTTTTACACTGTAATTAATCTATATTGTCCTTGGTTTACTAATTTTGTGTTATCAACAATACTGGTATCTCACAATTTCATATAAGGTGATTGTTTCCATTTTCATCAGGATCAAGAAAAGAATATTCTCATGACTTGAGAGTGAATATTTTCAATCAGTAGAATTGAGAACTAATTAAGAAAAGTGAAGATCTGATGCAGTCCTTTTACCATCAGGCAGCTTCTAACTAGAAACATTCTATAGCTATTAGCACCTAGTTGCTAGTACTGTGGTTATAGCAAGAAAATAAGGCTGTTGTGAAATTTTAATTGGAAAAGAATTGAAAATAACTGTACTTGAACCTTGGTGGCGAGTGCTTAGTTGCCATGGAGATTGGCAAAGACTTTTAATATAGATATCTAATCTTCACAAAAATGCACAAGGGTACTGGTATACAAAAATACCTTCCCAGTAATTTGGAGCAGTTTCATAGACTGTCTGTCATAAATTGGCATTTTAAAAAGTCAGGGCTGTGACTGATATGAGCCATAGTGATTTAATCTAATTTGTGAAAAACAAGGAATTGTCATATGCAGCAGTGAACAGAGAGCAATTCTGACAAGGCAAAGGCAGAGCTGACAGGGACTCCCACTCACCTTCAGGAAAATGTTTCATTGAGCATCAGCTCCAAACAGCACTACAGGGGAAGCTATACTTTTATAATGAAACTTAAAACTTTTGCAGATAGCTTGTGAGTTTCTTTTGCCATTTGACACTCAAACCCAAGAGAGGAAAACAGACCTTTGTTTTGGACAGCACCTCCATCATAAAAGTCACAATGGCAGGCTTGATTCAGGAGAGTGCCAGTCCCAGCTGGAGCAACTGATAGCAGCAGAAAGCACTTTGAGGGATGAAGGTATGTCAGAGGATGGGCCACTTCTTACGTGAAGTATTTGCCATCCAATTTCAAGTGACATGAGGGAGACTGAGTCCATGGAGGTAACTCACAGAAACATCTCTAACTGGTTGGCTTCCCTCTAATTAAATAATAATAGATGTTGTGATGAACAGCATGATGCAAACTGAGTAGAGACACAGACAATCTGATTCTGGTTTGCTCTCTTTTTACACTGCTGTAAAACTGGACTGACACAGTTGTGAGCCAGGCCCCCAGAGTAAACTACACCTAAAAAATATCATTGTAGTTTGTGTGTTATGCCATAAAGGACAGGTCTGGCTTAGACATATTCTGCTCCAGGTTTATGATCGGGATTTAGATCAGCCTCAGATGCTGAGCTCTGGGGTTTCAGTCTGGGCTCTGTAAGCTCAGATGTTGAGAGCTCTTTAGGCTGTAACTAGTCAGACGGCAAAATCCATCCAAGAGTTCTGAAAATACAGCTTAAATTTTACCAAGATCTGTTTTAACTGAAGCTGTCCCTTGTTGGATGGCCCTTCATCTGCCAAAGTGAAACTGTTTTTTGGCTTTCCACCACAGGCAGTAAACCAGGATAGTCATTCCTATTTTGAACATTACATAGTTCAAAGAGTTAGGAGTGAAGCATGCCAAAAAATAATTGAAATAATATCAGCATGTCATTATTTAATGGAGTTAACCAAATTAACACTGAACCTAGTCAATAAGTACAGAAAACACAGTTTCATTTATCTTTCTTTGAGACTGTATGCTTAAATTAGAGCTGCCAGCTGTCTTTAAACATGTGAAAATGAACACAAGAAAAAAAATTATTCTGTGTCTTATTTAAAATATTTTCCGGTACACCTTTCCACCATGTCCTGGGAGAAAACTAAAATTGTTTTTGTTACAGAGAAAAGACACCAGTCACATCCCTTGCCCTCCCCCTGGGAAGGGAAGCATATCACAGAATCAATTAGGTTGAAAAAAAACCTCTGAGATCATCAAGTTCAGTCTTTGATCATCACCTTCTCAACGAGAGCACAGCACTACGTACCATGTCCAGTCTTTCCTTAAACACCTCCAGGTAAAGTGACTCCACACCTCCCTGGACATTTCATTCTAATGTTTAATTGCCCTTTCTTTGAAGAAATTCCTCCTAATGTCCAACCCGAACTTTCCCTGGGGCAGCTTGATAGTAGATATACCTCAGATCCTTTTTAAGAAGTATGATGAATAGCCTCTCCTGGGCTGCTGGGGCGACTGGTTCTGAAGTCTCCAGACTTCAAATATAACACCTGGGGCTTCAAATGCAACATTTTTTCTCAGTGGCTCTACAGCCAGGCTGCTGACAGGTATGGTGGTGTTGGCAGCCTTGTCCAACACACCAATCTCCACCTTCCTTCCAACCGTGAGTTTGCTTTCAATATTTGCTCCAGAATCACAGGATATTCTGAGTTGGAAGAACCCACAAGGATCATTGAGTCCAACTCGTGGCCCTGCCCAGGACACCCTAAGGGTCACACTGTTTGCCTGAGAGCAAATGTACAAACTCTCCTTGAACTGTCCAGATTAGTGCTGTCACCATTTCCCTGGGCAGCTGTTCCAGTGCCCAAACACCCTGGGTGAAGAATCTTTCCCTAATGTTGAGCCTAAATCTCCCCTGAGACAATTTCAGGCTATTCCCTCAGGTCCTGTCACTGGTCACCACAGGAAAGTGCCTGCCCCTCCTCCTCCTCCTGTGAGGAACCTGTAGATAGCAATGAAGTCAGTCTCCTCTTCTCCCCTCAGTCTCCTCTTCTCCAGGCTGAACAAACCAAGTGACCTCAGTCGCTCTTCACATGGCTTCTCCTCCAGACCCATTGCCATCTTTGTTGTCCTCCTCTGGACACTCTTTAATAGACACTCTTTATATCTTATATTGTGGTGCCCAAAACTGCACACGATATTTAAAGTGAGGCCACACCAGTGCGTCTCCACTTTTATGAGTGACCATCGGGCCACTTTTGTTCTGGAAGATCTGAAAGCTTCAACTCTTGACTCATTCCTGACTTTGGAAGCCCAGTGACCCCATAGCTCTGGCAGGTGGGCTGAGACGGAGCTTGGCCGAGGAGAGAAGTCGCCTCTCATGCTAGCCAGCCCGGCGCGGGTTCCCTCCCCCTCCCCAGCCCAGCAGTCGGGCAGACGGACGGAGAGACGGACGGACGGACGGACGGACGGATAGATGGATAGACGGACGTACAGAGAAGGGCGGGGACCGGGGCCCTCCCAGCCTTGCCGCCCCCGGCACCTGCCGTGAGACGGGCGCCGGTAGGGGGCGCTGCCGCCCGCTCTGCCTCAGGGCGCGGCGGAGCCGGGCCGGGCCGGGGGCGCGGAGGCGCCGCGGCTGGACTCACTCTCCCCCGCGGGCGCTGCGCTCGGGGTTTCTGCTCCGCTCCCCCAGCGAGCCCCAGCTGCCCCTCCCGCACCGTGCCCCACTCCACCTTTGCCGCCCGCCGGCTCCTGAGGGCTTGAACCACCTCCCGAAGGAGGCTGGGAGCGTCCCTGGTCTGAGGAACGGAGCGCCCGACTCGGAGCGGGGAGTTCGATAGGAAAGACGCGAGGTCTAGAGGAGGAGAGGTGCGGGGTTTGCAGATGAGAGGTTCGGCGTGGGGGGCGCGGGGGCGGGGAAGGAGGCAGATTTTCCCCCAGAAGTGAAATAGGGTGTTTTACTTACAACGGGTGTCGTACCTCAGGCAGGTCCCGGCGCAGCGCGATCCGCTCGCTGAGCACCTCGTTAAAGCCGTGGGTTTCCAGGCCGAGCGGCCGCTCGCCCGCGGCAGCCCCTTGCACATCCTGCAGGGGAAGGGACAGCGGCCGGGACTCGGGGCCCCCCTCTGCCTTCCCCTCCGGCCGCCTGCTCTGCTGCTTCACCACGCGATAGCCCTTCCTGGCCTTGCTGTGGTTCCTTTTGCCGGTGGGCGACACGACGGCCATGATCAATTCATCCTCCCGCAGGGAGATGAAAGGCGATAGACCATCCAAAGGGTAATACTGCTGGCTCTCTTCCTGGGTTTCCAGCATCTCTTGGGTCTCCACAAAGTCCATCTGATACCCTTCCCGGGGGTTGAACTCCACAGGCTGGAAAGTCCCTTCCTTGCTCTGGTTGCTGGGTGGTGGATTCAGCGTTGTAACCATCAGTAGCAAAAACCCCAGCATCAGAAACAACAAGAGAAACTGCAGCTTACGTGATCCATATCTGCACTTCTTCCTCAAGAACATGCTGTTGGTGACAAAATGATACAGATGGTCATGTTAAATATCCCTTGGATCTTCCTCAGATTTCAGTCCTCGGGTTGCACAAAAGCCCTGGTTTTCACTATCTGCCAAGAGGGGTTTTTTTGCTCCCTTCACATTTCACTGATGCAAATTCATGCTTTCCTCTCTATTTACAGAAAAAAAAATTATAACATTCCTATTAATATTGTAATTACTGTAGTAAAACGTAGCATGGATCCAGTGAGATAAAGTAGATTCTTTAAATACAGAGTCCCAGCTTAGTTAGGAAAGTGCATGCTTTGCTGATTAAAAGAATAACTAAAGCTTTGATTTTTTTCCCCTTTTAAAATTCTAAGTCGAAAGAAATCCCGTTTCTCATAGTTTCTTTCCAGAGTAGGTTCTGCTTCTTCAAAGTTTCCAATTGCTGCCTGGATTGAAGCACTGTATCTGTGAAAGCAGATCTGACAGCTCTCCCCCGTTCAGAGGCTTCAAGTTAACTGTGATCAACAGATGAGAAGTAGTCGGTCCCTGACTTTGTTTCACACATAACTGCGGCACTCAGTCAGGAAGCACTTTGCCAGACATAATACAGAGCAATGTGTGCGTCTTTCTCTTGGTCCTAATGCCCTCACTGTGCTTGTCCTATCAAATCAAAACTTTGCAAAAGCTGTAAGAGGTGAAACACAAGAAGCAAAATGTTGTATTAGAAAAGAAATCAAGGCACACCACAGATTGCTGTACGTTGGAATAGCTGTGTTAAACTGAGAATGCGCAGAGCAAGAATCAAGAATTTTATAAACATTTTATAAAAGATGGAGAGCACATGTTTTATTTAAGGTTAGATTTATTCATATGATAATGTGTTAGCTGGAGTATATTTCATATCCAATAAATATTTACAGCTGTAGGGATTTTAACAATGTCATAAGGGTGCCAAATTATCACCTGGCAGGCTGAAGTTGTCTCCTCATCCATAGATCTGGTATTGCAGGGCAAGCAGCTTCAAGTTTTCCTTAGTCCAGGAATAACATGTATAAAAGCCTGGGCTGCAACAACAACCACTGACACTGAGAGAGAACAACAGCTTCTGTGATTAAAAGGGGAGCTCAGTCTCTGAGGTCTATTTGCTAATACTGCTGGCATGGGTGCTAATGGGCATGGACTGGCATTTTTTTGCTGTGAGATGAGTGCTTGTCCAATGGGAGAAGGGGTGAGACAATCCACGTGCTCCAGCATCACATGCCTCTTGGTCTGGCAGAGATCAGGAATGGATGCAACTCAGGTGTTGCCAAACCTTTTGATGCTGGAGGCATGGGATGTGGTGTTTTAAATATTTTGCAGTATTTGATGAGCAGAAAGCTCCTGCTCCAGGAGGTATGTGATTACTGGAGAACTTCCACATTCACAGATTTTAAAAAAGCCCTACATTTCTAGACATTATAGCTAAAAGAATAGCCTGAAGACAGGCATGCAGTATACTCTAAAGAAAACCAAGGATCTATTATTTTTTATTTTCTTCTCTATTACTTACTTTCATCTAAGATATTCTGTAAGTTCAGACTATGGTTCCTGGTAGACAGCTTCCAAAAAATTAAAACTGAGAGGACACCTACTTTCAAATTAAAATGCGTCACAACCTTCAAAAGCAAGGATGGTATAGAGCACCATAAGATTGCTGGAGGCACATAGTGTCTCACTTCTGTGTGCACTCCCCTAAGCAGCTTATACAGAATGCCTTGAGGGAGTGTGGCTGGTCTGCTGTGTCTTGGCACCTTCCTTACATCAGCTGTTCTTTAAAATATACAGAACTGCTTTAATCATGTCTTGGGCAGAAGGAAGACTGAGACAGTATTTTCATACTTCACCATTGTATGTATTTCCCTTTTTTAGCTCAGATTCACACAAAAGTAACATCCCAACTCACCTTCAGCCCTGATAATATTACTTTTCATCCTGCTTTTCATAGGGAAAAAGAAGTATTGATGGTTTCAATTCAATAGGGAAACAGCACACATTTGCATTAGAAGAATCTGAGCTCAGAAAGCACTCATTTAAGTAACTGTGTTTCAGCTATAGAAAGACAAAATGAAATGGAAATGAAGAGACCTGTCTGAGATGCTCTCCAAAAAGCTGGCACAGCCCTTTCAAAAGGTTCAATTCCCTGAAGTCCCATTATCAGGTATATGGAATGAAATAAAATTGAATTAAAAGGAGAAACTTAAGAGTAGATGGAATGAATGGGAGAAAGCATTATTTTCTCTTATCCTTTTTTAAACTTTTCTGGGCTACCTGGGTATTTTGATTTAATTTAATTAATATTTTTTCCCTGGCTAAACTATTTGCACAAGATACTGTAACAACTCTGATCAAGATAATTCTAGCCTGCAGTAGAAATCGCTATATAAATTCTGTCCTGGTATGTTCTGTATTGCTGAGCAAATCCACCTGAATTTCAGCTACAGATGAAAAGACATCGAATTAACAAATTTAAGCAATCTTAAACACTTTTGGGACAGAACTGATAGGTAACACTATCACTGAAACATATGCATGTGGAATCCAGCCTTTTAATATATCCTGACCATTTTAACAACAAAGAAATGAACAATTACAGAAGATATTTTGTTCCGTCTAGTCAATTAAATGTGCAAATATAAAACACTGGGTGGCACACTTCCAGCAGCCTCTATTCCTTCTTCTGTACAACAAGCCTTCCTGAACTGTTTCCCATCAAACAGTGTGTTTTTCAATCTTGTCTCTTAAAACAATGGTTTTCCAGTACCATTGTACAAAAGAGATACTGCCTTTCCAATGGATGAGCCTCCCTTTAGTATCTGACAGGACATGTCTTGTTTCCTTCAATGCATTTGAAGAACAGCATCACTGTTACGATCTCCTCACATGTAAGTCAAGAATACAACAACCATTGTATTGTTTTTTCTACTTCTGGTTACTCAAGGATGTGCTACAAAGTAGGTCCTTCACTGGGGCACAGAATGGGTTGCTCCTCCTGCCTAGCTGTTGAGGATTCCCTTTCCTAGGATGCTTTCCTGTGCATCCTTTGATGGAAGAGGAAGGAGCATTGCATGGTCCAGGCTCTACTGTCAGACACAGAGCCCTTGCCTTCATCCTGAGGTTCAGTCTTTTAAGTGCTGCTTCGTGCAGGTAGCCCACAAAGAAGCTGCCCACAAAAGGCATTGTTGTCCTTGGACTGCTGTTCTACAGCAAGCCCTAGAGCTCCTCAGTCCTTGGGAAAGGAACATGTTACAAGTTATGCCAAATACACTAGCAATTGCTCACAAAAAGGGCCACTTTGGAGTGTCAGTATTGGCCAGTGCCAATGTTATGTTGACTTTCCTGCTGGTCAGTCCATGCAAGAGCTAAAAGACTCGTGCTCCTACCAGGCCTGCTCAGGTAGACCCAGTGGTATAATACCCAGTGGTATAAATACCTTCAGCAAATGCAAAGTCAGTTATTGACTTCCTTAAGAAAATATTCACCATCCTTCACTATTGCAAATTTTGCCCATTAATTACGAAGAGCTGGCACATGGAATCAAATCTAAGTCTCATTAATTCAAAAGGTATTAGGAAACACAGTTGCCTTTTGCAGAGTAACAAACTTTTCAGTCACTGTTCTGTAGCTGTTTGTACTTACCCTTTCCTCCCCACCTCATTTTGGCTCGCATTTTTGTCCAAACCATTCTGCATCACACACTTGTTCAGGATTACGTGACATGTTATGTTATCCGTACGTGAAGAAACACCACATACTTTCAGTGTGCAGAGCCCATGTTTAACTGCCAGGAAAATAACAAAGCGAGAACAAACCCAAGGCTGGATGGAAGAAAGAGCGTGTGGACAGGTCGTAACGGGCTCTTTAATAAACATCTTGGATTGATTTACACTCCTATGCCAAAAGCAGATGTGCCACTTCCATTTAAAGACTCAACACATAGCAGCGCTCATGGTTTCATAGCTGCATGTATTGTATGCCACAGCTCTTTGTGCTTGTAACAATGGCTTTATTTGCACAGATGTGAAGAAAGTGCACAAAACGAGACCGTTTACACTGTGCACAGGATTTGTGGTGTTTTTGTAATGAAGTAACTTTCCCCATCCTTCCAAGAATATAATAAGAAATATGTATTCTTAGATTAGAAGAAGATATCATTTATTTGCAGGTATTGCAGATAGCTTGTGTGCATGGCATTGTAGCAAATATTGCTCATTCAATTATATTTTCTAATAGCACGTTAATAATAAATTAAAACAAGATTCTGTGGAGCTTTTGAAGGCTATGAAAGCTTGATAAAAATCTGTTGATCACTGGCAGGGATTTTGGCACTTGCATTGTGATTTATAAGATGTTTCCCAACCTCTCAGTGAAGGAAATGCATCTGAAATTCCATTTTTACAAGATTTCCACTCATAAATCATGTCCCATGTAAAATGGAGCATGGAATCCATGGACCTTTGCACTGCTTTTCAAAAGCAATCCTATGGGCATGAAGGTCAGGCACACTGGATGGAAAGTAAAGGGGATATATATCACAGGAGGAACAGCTTCTGGTTTTACTGCACCACAGCCTCTGGCTAACTTGGAAATGGTAGCTCTCAGGATGTTAAAAGCAGTATTCTGTACTCCATGCCTAAATCCTAGCCTCTAACACAGCCTAGACAGCTTCCAGCTATCTGTGAGGGATAAGAACTTTTCATCATCAATAATCACCCTAGAAAAGATATATCTGAGGTGCTGTGAGTGATACACAGGCCATCACTGCCTCCTGCCTCTTCATCAACCACTAGGAATATCCTCAGGCTGGAGAGGGTTCTGGATACCTTTAATGCCCAGTAACTCATCCTAAGGTAATTTGAACCCAGTTTTGAACCGATTATGACTATTTTAGTGTCAACATCCTCCACTAGAATATCATCCTGCATTGATCATAGAATTTAACCCACCATTAGGGACAGTGGGACTAAATAGTTGGCTTTGAATTGCAGGTGGAAGTGGAAATAAGGTGGCTTATGCTTTCAGAGTGGTTGACCTGACCTCCTTGGCTTTAAAAAATGAAACAAATTACGTAAGGGAAACTGATCCTTCATGTAGCATTAACACCAGTGGTGTTATGTCACAGATAAATTCGGCCCTACAGATGGAAGGTAATAAGAAGGAATTCTCCATGATGGGTACCCCCTGGGGATCTCTGCCTGTAGAGTTTGATTTATGGTTGGAATTTTACTTCCATGGAACAGGCCATAAAACCATTTGCAAAAAGAAATCTCAAAAAACCTGAGTGACACTACAGGTACCCACAGCAAAGCCTTTTTTTCCCACCAAGGACTCTTTAGCTGGTGGGCAGCTTTAACTTCATGTCTCCTCTGTTTCTTTCTGCGCATCCAGGTGGTACCTAAAACAGCATGTATCTCTCAGACACTCTAAATACAGACAGCATTTAAAAAGCACAATATTCATATGGAAAGGCTGTGTCCATAGTAAGTATTTTTAGTTAAAATGGTGTTTAGTAAAGAGAAAAGGCTTTAAATGTGTGGCATCTCTGCACACATTTAAGTGCTTAGTGACGTGGTTACATACAGATTGCTCCTGTTTCAAGGCAATGGTCATCCACATCAGCTAAACTGGAAATTACCTTTTTTTTACTCCTCCTAAATAGTTGCATATTTATGTGTAGCTGGTGTAATATAGCGTTACTCCTCAGTTACCTGCTGAGTATTACAGGTTGGATTCATCAGGGAAGTTGGCCAAGAGTATCATGAGGAGAAAACAACATTTAATGAGAGTGGGAATGAGTGATTTCACTCTTGCTGGGGGGGTAGTTCAGAGCTGAGTAAAGCACTAGTTATGTCACTGCAGGTGTGCAGCTTAATGACCTGGAGCTGGGTAGCAAGCATGCATGAACTGAGAGCACAGAGGGCATGTTTGGGAATGTAATTACTGTGGAGGAGCTGAAGTAAATGGATGGATGTGTGAGGTAAGGCTACAGTGGCTATTATTTTTTGTGCTTTCATTTTTAATATGAAGAAAATGAAGCAAATGAAAGCAAGCTATGTTAATATCACAGATGTGTAAGTGGGACCTATGACTTCTCCCTATATTTCCCAAACAAGATTTACATTTTTTAACTGTTTGGGAGAGGAAAGTGGAAAATACTGATTTTTGTGAGCCTGTTTCCTTTATTAGCTCTTTTTGGTTCTAAAATACCAATTTAAATAACACATTACATTCACAAGAGTTAACACTGAAGTTATGATGCAGTTCAACTGTGTGTATGTAAAAGTTTACTTTCAGGAATAAAGGCCTAGACTCTTTCTAGCCCCACTCCCTGCCCTGTCGAAGTGCAGCTCATGTTGGGATAGATATTCTGTAAAGTATGGAACCATAAATACTGATGCAGGTCTTGAAAATGTTTGCTCAGGAATCCAAAACAAACCCTTTGCTTTTCTTTAAATTTGTTTAGGATCATCAATATTCACATAGAGTAAATAAAAGTTAAATGTAAAGAAGTATTAAAAATGAAGCTGGGCTTCATTCCTAAGATGTTCTAAATAAACTAGTTCTAGCCCAGAGCTGGGCATGTGCACTGTCACTGGTATCTGTGGGAGCTGTGTGTGGGCTATGCATTTAAAAGCAGGATTGAATTTAGGGCTAAAGATGGAAAGGAAATACCTGCATATGTATATATAGAACTTCAGTCTGCGTATATACTGTGTGTGTGTGTGTACATATAACAATATAAATATATAAAATCAACCCCATCTAGGCTCATACATTTCCATGTGTTTTATCCTGCCATCCTGTTCTATGTACTCTGGTTGGTTTGTGGCAGTGTTACCAAGGATAGGAGTAAACCAACTGCTGAAGATACTTCCTTTCTTGCCTTTTTTTTTTTTTTCCTGCAATAGATAAAACCTATTTTCATTCCTTTAGCAGTACAGAACTGAATTCTGTACAGCTGAATTAAGTATATTACTTTAATATGTTAATATGCTTTTAAAACTTGCTCTACCTATATATGTTTCTGGTTAACAGTGAAGCTGTTATTCAGGGAAGCTGCTCAGTAATGCCTAGAACTTAGAGAACCTTGTTTCCATCACTGCAGATCTGGGTTTGTTTTGGATCAGCTATTTTCTTGGCCTTAAACTAGGGTACTCAACTACCTCAATTAAGGAAATCTGCTAAGGGACATGAGACCCCTTTGTTTACTGTCTCATGAAAGTATCTTCCCATTGGCAAGCCATTAAAAACAATAACAGAATGGAAGAAAGAGGCAAGATAGCTGAGATACCTGGTAATTTACTGCATTCCCTGTGTTTCCAAAGGAACTGCTCTGGTAGAAAGGAAAGGAGTGTCCTTTCCAAACATGGCCTTGGCAGGAGGGGAGGCACAGAGCTACAAGGGACACTCACTACAAGAAAAGTCTCCTCTTGCCTTTAGTTTGCAAGAGTTTTCTGTGTGATTTTCTGATTTTCTTCTTGGCAGAAACTGGGCAAGAACAGGGATTTTGGAAGCCAAGTTATAAGAACTAGGATTGTCATAGCAACAGGTTAAATCTCTAAAACTTCTGACTTCTTAGCAGCCTAGAAAAGAGGCAGAGATGATGGAAGATAGAGGCTGTGGGCACTTCTGACTGCTGAATAAGAGGCAGTAGGAGCAGTCATGAACAATTTTATTACTCTGATCACAAGCAAGACAGGTTGTTAATAGTCATCAGTTAGTATTTTAAAAGATAATAGCTGCAAAAATATCATCCAGGTTGCAAAGGTAATCGAGGCAGGAATTTGTGATTGTCAAGTGCCAGGAAAAATGCTTTCATTCGTCAGACTCTGGCCATGCTTTGAGCTGCACAAGAACACAAACTAATATATGTAACAGATTATTCCAGTTTATTTTTTCTGTGTTTGTGCTTACTGCATCTGATACCAGATAACTGTGATTTTTCCCTGACTCTTTTCTTCTTCATGTTAAGTTTTGATCTGTAGTTTCATTTTGTTTTCGCTTTTTAAAAAATTATTGCTGAGGTTTTTTTGTTTTTTCTGTTTAGGGAAAAGGCTCTCTAAGCATAGGTGGGATACTTGGTTTGTGAAGGTTGTTAGCTGATGCAGTCTGAGAAGCCATCTGAGAGGTCAAGGCTCACAGAAATTGAAACAAATAAATGAGGAGAAAAGGAGATAGGCTTACAGTTAGTAATTTGAACAAGGTCTTTGTCTAAGGATATTGAGTGCTTCTCAGAAATCACACTGTTGGCATCTATACAGCAAGAGACTGAAAATGTGAAGCAGAAAATTTTGGTAGGAGAAGTCCTAGTTTTAAAGGTGCATCCTTTTCTGAAGACCCTTGTGACTGTAGATTTATGTTATGGTAGTCAAACTAGGAACTTGGACTGTTCTTTGGCTAGTACTAATATTTTTGTCATCAGCCTCAAAAGAATAAGCCCATGTGAGTTTTGGGACACTGTTTGGGAAAAAATGATTCAGAGATTCTGCATCATAGGGAGAAGAGAGGGAAGAAAATTTTCAGTAAACATTAAAAAATGGTCCTGCAGATTTCTCAGGACTTACCCTATGTAAGGAAAGGCAACATGCAGGGAAAGAGATCAAAATTAGATTCATCATGGGAGACTTTTACTTGGGGTCAAAGATAGTGAGAATTTGGCACTGCCACGTCTGAACCCAAACCCACATGTTCATGGCCTAGACAGGAGTCAAGACGAGCATCTGGCTGTGAACCTGGTCTTATGGATCATTTTGATCTATTAAGACTCTCTATGACTTCTACCTTAAGTAAACCTGTATCCCCACCCTGCTTTCTGGGTTACAGAAAGGCTGATCTATAGTCCTGAAGCAAAGAAGAAGTTGTACACCAAAAGCTGGAATAGTGGCTTATATTTTAGGAGGAATTCTCCAAATCAGAAGGTGAAGTGAGTGTGTGCGTGTTCAGAGGGTGCTGTTAGACTTCTGGAAACCATCACTCAGCAGGTATATGAGCAAAAATAACACGTCTTTATAGTGGTTTTAATAAAGTGCACTTTATAGCACCTTTCATCTTCAAAGAATGAAACAAATTTATTGTTAGTATAAACCCATGGGGACCAATGAAGATGAAGAAGGGAGTGCAGTTACCCCTTTATTAATCAGGGTCATGATTCCACAGGAATATTATTTTGTACCATGTCAGTAACTATTACAAAATCTGTGAGGCTGCAGTATGAATTTAGCTGCAAAAGGCAGACTGAATCTTGTGACTGCAAACGTTATGGCCATCATTAAGTATAATATATATGCATAGCTGCAGTACACTTTTCCAAGATTCTGGAAAGATCAGCTGAGTAACTGACTACAGGAGTGTAAAATTTATACCTCATCTCACTATTGACTTCTTTTATTCCTACTGCATGCAGTAGGAAATTCTGTAGATCATATTACACACAAAACTGCACTTCATTCTCTTTCTCACTCTCTTGCACACCATCACTTGCAGTGCATTCCTTGATAGTACAGAAACTGTCAAAGTTCAAATTAAGTAAGTGAAACACTGGACATCATACAGGCATCCAAAAAGGATCAATACATTTATGCCCATTAGTAAAGTAAGGGCCTTTGGAAATGAGAATACAAGCAATGTGACATTTCAGCAGGGTATGGAGAACATTTCTTCCATGTTGCTGTAGTCATTTTATGGTGTGGAAAGGGCACAAGGCCAATATTTGAGGCTAGGTCTCTGTTTTTCCTTTGGCTCTACATACTGAGAGTGCAAGCTAATGCATTTTGCTTGGCTTCTGGAAAGAAGTTCAAGGATCCCCTCTTTATCTGAGCAAACTTTGGCAAAATCTGCTTTCATTTTGCTTTTGTAGTGGGAACTTTACACAGAATTCAGATTACTAATGGCTGGCAAACTAATATGCTGGAATGTCTCAGATATGACTAATCTATGTTTCACCTCTGATGTTTTATTAAGGGGGGAAGGGGGAAAAACACCCTCAGAAACACTAGCAAAACAAAGAATAAACTATACATTAAGTAGTGGCTTATAATACATAACCCCAAAACCTAACAAGGTGGATATGAAACTGTCTCACTGCTACCAGTATTTTAATAGTTCATCGATGGGATTCTTTAGCAAGGTCTCATTTAATTCGACTTGTATGAATTCTTGGTGGAAGAGCTATTGTCCATTTAAAAGTAGCTGGTTAGTGGGGGACTTCTTGTAAATACTTCACAAAGTTTTATCTTAATTATAGAATCATTCTGGAAGAGCAGATTCCAGCCTTATCTTTCAGATTACTTTCTTAGAGTTTAATTTTAAAAATGAATGGGTGGACATTGTCTAACATGGAAAAAATTATATACCTACTGTGGGGATGATATTTCTAAGTCTAAGAGATTTTAGCCTGCTGGGCTACTGAACTTTTCCCAAGAGAAAGAGCTAACACGAAAAGTTTTTCTCAAAACAATTTTGGCAAAACAAATATCAGTTCTCAAAACAACTTTCTGCAGGTGGTGTTTTGCCATTTCTCTAGTTTAACTAATGGGATTGGGGAGGTATCATTCCTATTCACCAATCCTGTTAAGTCTGTATCAGAACACCTTATAAAACTGTCAAGAATTACACAATAAAGCCTTCTGTTTTCTATGATCTTTGCCTTCTGATATATTTGGAGTCTCTGGTGTCCAACAGTGACAACCTACAGATAAGTAACGCCTCCTGTATATTTCTTAAATACTTAAAATGATTTGAGAATTTAACCTGTTCTGGTGATGTAATGCACCAACTTTTTGGTTGTATGGTAATTTGTCTCTGCACTCATTTAGGCTCTTTGGTTTCTTTGAAATGATCATCTGTTCTTGGTGTATAAACATTGTAGAGGAGTGGTAACCAGGAAACACATATTGGTATTAATGGTAACCGCAGAGTAAGCGACCAGGAATTCCTTTGGAAGCTGCACAGACTGCTCTGTTACTTGTTACTCTGTAAACAACACTAGAGCATATGCCTTGTGGTATGCTCTATAAATGGAGGAAGGTAGAGAGAATTAGCAAACTCCTTGAAAATTGCTTCAGAAAGATCGAGTGAATGGTGACTGCTCCCTGGAAACCACACAAAAGCAAGATATGAGGAGATGTGGACTCTTCCCTACTCCTCCCATTTAGCCTTTGCTGGTGGATCACCTTACTTGTGCATTTCCTGCCTTTCTATCTGTATAGATTTCTGCCTTCTCCAGACAGGACCTGTATTATGTCAAATGTTCACACAGCATCCCTGCAATGCCAATCTTATCTTAACAGTAGTTGTGTAAAGGCTGGAGTTACTGTGGACAGCAAATTGAGGAGATGCTTATGTTGAGGGGCAGGTGCTTCCAGCTAGTATCAGGATGTCACACCTTGAGTCCCCAGTTAGAGTAGTGTAACATCAGATATAGTAATAGCCAGAATGAGACCCTTTTGCAAAGCTGTACAAGAAAGTGACCTAACAGCCAGATGTAGATGGAACTGACTGATGTGGATTTCCTGTAGCTGGGAATGACAAATTCCTCCAAAAGGAACATTTACTCGTGGAATGGGTTTGCAGCCAGAAGATGTTTTCTACAAAGCGGCTCAAAATGGCTAGGATGTCTCAACATAGTAGAGATTTGTTTACTAATCCTCAATTAGTTCTTCCAAATGTGGGGTCACTAGCCAGGACTTTCAGAGTGCTGCAGAAAGAACTTGTGATGTGGTATTATAGCTCAGTGTAACATCTACACTGAGCTGTTAACACATCTACACATGGCTGTTAACATCTACAAAATCCTACTTGTTCTCCTGCAATATGTAACTATTTCCTTGCTGTTCACTGTAATTTTTTAAGCTTTTACATGGATAAAATGGTGTTCACAAGGAGTTTAAATCCTTCAAACTTGCTGATAAACTTGTTCACCTCTTAAAACAGAACAGTCTATAATGTTGCTTAAAATGTTTCCTTCTAACAGTACAGTACTAGATAATATATGCTGAAATCACATAATTTATACAGAGATTGTAATAAAAATTCCTAGGTCTATATTGTCACAAGCATTATCCCTGCAAATGATCAGAGGACTTTGTTTCTCTCCCTTGCAGATGGTAATCACTGCCACAGAACTCTGTCATCTCCTCTATTTCCTGACATACTTATATAAAAGTGTGCTAAAATGGACCATCCCATGCTATCTTCTGTTTCCACTGAGCTTAAAGCAAATCCACGGATTCCCAGGCTATCTCAGCGGCTCCACTCCTGTGGCATGGCGTAGAGTGGTGAGAACATGTGGTATATGAGGATCTTGCCATTGCCTCCCAATACTCAATATTTTGTGTGGAAAAAATGCCTGCTGTGGCTAAGAGGGCAGACCTTCAAACCAGAAGGGCATTGATGAGTGTTAATAAACAATGCTGGATACTTTGTATTTCTTGATGGAGGGGCTATCTGTAAGTCAGAGAGGCAGCTGTTCATAGACTGAGGAATTGCAGCTCAGGCTTGCAGAAGTTTGCACCCCTTATAAATCTGTCTCCATGATTTGTGCTTTTTGTTGAACCTGTGGCAGTGGAAATATGAGATGCATGTGCTATTGCTCAATCACTGCTTTGTGCCAAGGAAGGGCTGAGGCAGGAGAATGAATTATAAACAAAGGAAAAAGCAGCAGTAAACTTATTTTGACCTGTTGCCTCAATTGATGTGAGGGGTGTGTTTAGTGACAGGGTGCCAGGCCAGGTGTCTGAGGCCTGCAGCTGTGGTAAACAGAAAATATTGTTTGTTTTTGTGATGGCAAAAACTCACAGAGGGAGATTTGTGATTATGTTTGGAATTGGGCAGTGTGTAAAGTGAGGAGCAAACTCGTTGAATCCTATTGAGGACTGTCACTCCCAATGCTCAATCATACATTATTCTTACTGTCCACAGCTGCTGTATCCATGCAGGTGCTGGATAGCAGTGTGGCAACCTTGGCAGCAGCTGGTACGAAACATCGGCACATACGTGCCAGTGGCATTGGCTGACCAGTTAGACAGCTGGAAAAGATGATTCCTGTCTGTCCCATGATGGGCCATGGCTGGTTGTAGTTGGAATCTGAAAGCTAAAGAGTCAAGTGTTGGCTGCACAGCTGAACATCCCCAGTCTTGTGCAGAGCCACGTTTCCCTCTTCTTCCTGCCTTGCTAAATATGGAAAAGGGGTGTTGAAACTGCTGGGACAGCCTCTAGTGCTGTTGAAGGTGTGGCTTGGTGTGCTAGGCAGCAAGAGTGTTTGGTTTGGTATTTTTTTCCCTCTGACCCAGCAGTGGCCAGGCTTGTTGTGTTCAAAGCAAGTGCATGCATGAGTGCTTGTAGCAGTGTGGAAGGAGGGTGATCTGCAAAGGGTGTCTTTCTCCGAAACCTGGATGGAGCTGAGTTACTGTCAGATGAGGATGAATGCTAATGTACAGGTCAGAGGTGGTGAGATGGCAATTTGGAAGGTGCTTCCCTTCTGGTGCCAAAGGGTTTCCGCTGCGGGTATAGTGCACACATTTTGGGCACTTGATGTGTGTCCACAGCTGTCTCCATACATCTGTTTAGTACAGCAGTGCTTGTGGAGAGTTCTGGGCCAAGAGCTTCTTTTAATGTAGGTTTAACAACCTTTCATATATTTCTGCCTAAACAGATCATGTTGTAACAATATATAAGTTGTGTATGAGTAAGAGTTACACTCTTCCAAGCTGTTAATATATTGATTTCATGTGGTCAGTTTAGTCAAATGTGTTTTGAAGTTTTCCTGCTTGGCAAAGACTTGTCAAAGACTTGTCAAAATGGCAGCTCCTGAATTTGCTATCTCTCTGGAGAAAACAGCAAAGACTCAGACAAACACAACTAAGCTGTACCCAATCTACAAAACTAATGACAAGTTCAAAATTATCCAGGCAAATACTCCTTGAAATGGTGCTCTACTACAAGCAGTGCAACTGTGTAAAGTCGCTAGTTTTAAAAAGAGGAAGAGGTGGTGAGGAAAACAGTTTTGAAGTTTTCATTTAGAAATTAACAACTAGCTACAGGAAGGTATGTTTCATGGTGTGTATTCTGTTCACACAGAGATGTATTGTAGTGCTTGTAAAGTTAATCTAGTGGCAAATGAAATAAAAATAAAATTATAATGGTGAAGAAAAATATTTTCCTGCGATAGGACTTCCTTCTTTTAGGAAACTTTTCCTGGAAGTCCTTGTTGCAAACAAATACTGTCTACCAACTCATTTGTGTTGGTTAAGGATTCAGTCTGCCTCTCACCTGGTTTTGTGTCTTGAAGTCTTTCCATGGTTTTCAGTGGATGTGAGGTTGGGTTTCCAAGTGGAAACTCCAAGGTTCCAGCCAAATCATGTTCTGTACATCACCTTGGGCTAGTCTGTTCTTGTGCCAGGCAAAATATACCTTCATTTCTTCCGCCAGGCTCATCTCAGTGTTACACTGGGGTGTGGGTTTTTCAGTTTTTTGTTTTGGCTTTTCAATTTCTTTTTGTTTTGTTGGGTTTTTATTTGGTTTTGTGCTTGTTTTTTCTGAAATATAAATCTCTATTGCCCTGATGCTTTTTCTAAGGCAAGAGACCACTGACATGTCTCCAAGTTGCTTTTTGACTGCTCTGCAAATTAGTTTATCCTAACAACAAAGCAACTGATTTCTTATAGTTTGCTCTATTTGCTGCTGTACAGAGTTTGTCAGAAATTAATACTGCAGAATATCCCTGTGTGCTTTGCCATGTGGAAATGGACAGGGATAATTGTCTCTCATCAGTTACTGCTCAGTGGGGCTCTCCCTCAAGGCAGAACAGAGGCTATTGTGCAGCTTGAAAATTACTCCTGTGCTGGGGCTATACTCTGCATCACAGTCTCAGATAATAAACGCTGCCCAACAGGAGATCGGTTCCTGCCAGGTCTTCTTCTTAAGACAGAAAATGTACTTACATTGTGCTTCTTGAAACAAACATGTAAATGATAGTAATGTAATGTCCAAATTGATGCGATGCTGAATTCCAGACATGTAAGAACAACCTAAGGGCCTGTTGCACTCAGCCTCTGGGGTCTGCTCTGCTATTTGTTGTATGATCTTCTGGTCTCCCTAGGAACATATGCCATCTTGCTGCTGGATTGAGTAAGTCCATTTGTGCCTTTCCATGCCAGAGTGGAGAGCTGATATGGCCTGGCACCTTATTGCCCACCTTGTAAAATGAATGATCTTGTACCTGATCATCTCACACTTTTTCTAGAACAAGAAATTTTTCCATGCATCAAGTTGAATAGTAGTGGGTTTTTATGTCATATATATAGTGAAAAAACAGATACTTGAGTCTTATGAGTCATATGCACAAAATCATTCCCAGGACACTGAGAGCTCTTGGGGTTCCTAGTCAGATGCAGGATTTCATCTTGCCTATGTACAGCTCTCTGAATCCTCACCAATTCAAACATAAATTTGTAACAGTGCAGATACTCTTGCTTTCAGCCTTCTAGCAAACAAAGTTGCATCAGGCAACCAGCCATTCTCCTCTGGTGTCTTTTAATTTAAGACTGTTAAATATGGATCTCAATCTCATTCTATAGCTTTCACAGTAGATGTTTTATTTCAACACTGCTTTTCTCCAAGTCTTTAATTGGGGCTAATGGGAATTGCTTGTTACATATCTACATTTATTGCAAATGATTTAGACCCACACTTGCTAAGCTGTAGCCTACTGTCAGACATAGTCTCAGCTGTGACATTTCTAATGAAAATAGTATTTA
Organism: Brachypodius melanocephalos; assembly: GCA_013398615.1. Classification (NCBI taxonomy): domain Eukaryota; kingdom Metazoa; phylum Chordata; class Aves; order Passeriformes; family Pycnonotidae; genus Brachypodius; species Brachypodius melanocephalos. The sequence goes on along the minus strand of VZSR01001283.1, from coordinate 30,198,325 downwards.
GGCTCCCTGCTACAGTGTGGTCATTTTGTTAATGTTTTGCACAAAAGTGTAAGACAAGTACATATTTTTTTCTTTCCTAATACAAAAAAACCCCCTCTTTGCTGATGTTGCCTTTGAATCAAAGATGAGCTTGCCCACCTGAGCAACTCTCTGTTTTTGGAAGAAGTCTTGCTAGATTCCCTCTGTGTCTCTTTGAGCCCAAAGTTAGTCTGTTTCTCATGGTCTGGGCTCTGGCTGATTAACTGTGTAATGAGAGAGTAAGTACAGTACATCAACTGGCTCTAACAGTATGATTTTTACACTTATTTTGCTAGTGCCTCACCTAGGGACATCCATGCTATTTCTACTTTTTTGATGAAATGATCTGCCTCATTTCTAACCTTATTTAAGAGATATGCTTGCTCTTTGGACATGGATTCTTTGCTTCTTCTGCAAACTTCAGGAAGGGAACTGAGAAAAATCAAATCTGGCTCCTCTGCACCCCTGCATGTCATGCTAGGGAGCTTTCTAGCTCTTAGGTAGAGGTTCAAGACAGAGGGCCTGAAGATCCACACCAAGTATGTAATGAGGGAGGATCATAAAGATGACTGTAGTTCAGGTTAAAATCTTCAGGTTCTGTTCTCTGTATGTTCAAGGCAAATATTCTGTACAAAATTATAATTTGAGCACCCATCATCTATCATCTCACTTGCCTGCAGATCACAACCATGGGACCTCAATTGTTGTCTCTTATTTTCCTATGGAAGATGCCATACTAGAAGTACATAGAAGTATCATCTCAGCAGCTGCACTTTCTTCTCATATAGCTATAGATGGTGGCTTTCTCTAGCAAAAGGTGCTGTGCTTAAGCAAACCATCATCTCTGGCCACTATTTCTATTGTCTATTTCTTAAAGACATTCATAAAGAAAATCTTTCACTCAGGAATCAAAGACCCAGATTTAGGAGCATAAATCTTGAGATGCAGGGTTCATGTCAGTCTTTTTGTGCAGGGCTACCATTTAACAGGTTTTGCATATTGACATTTAGTTTTATTTGGGGTTTTTTGTTTGTTTTTAATCTTGGCAAAATCTTCTTTATGTTTTGCTGCACTGGGGAATATGACAGTGATACTTATTTTAGATGCACATCTTAACTGGATGTTTTGACCTGTGGGAGGCAATCAGTGGAAATAACCCTGCAATGAATCTTTAGACTGTAGTAAAAATCATCATAGGAAAATGTTTCTCCCATCTGGAGGTTTCCCTATTATGTCATAGGGGTGACAGACTGTCTGGAAGAGGGAGGGAAGGCTGTTGAAAGGCTGGGATATAACCTGCTTGACTCTATTTATATAAGACATCATAGTAAGCTGCATGTAATCTTTGTAGCTTCCATTCTAAATGGCACAGTGCTTTATCCCATTCTAAGAGTCTGCTTTCGTTCAAATCTAGTGTGCCAACATCTTACTTCAAGGGCAATTTTGCAGAAGTTGGGAGTGCTAGTGTGTGTCAGCCTGATTGAATATATTCTTTTTTTTTTTCAATCACCCAAAAATTCAGAATACCTAAGTAACACTGAAGTCATGGCATCTGTTTCTATCCTTTTATATACCATTGCTGTAACAGAGGCAAGTTTTGGCTTCTCCTTCAAAACCAGTATGTCTTTAAATTACGACTTTTCTCCATTGTAATGTAGCCACTATGCCATTTTTCAGATCTGACTCCTCTGTGGATACAGCCATATCTGGTTTTCATACTTAATTTTACTAACCATTTCTTCCTAGATTAAGTAATACTTGGAGGCATTCAACTGTGTATTGATCTTGTCTACTGAGCTGCATAAATTGCAGATGTTTAAGTTGTGTAAACCCAATGAAGTTTGCACAGCTATTGGAAGGCACAATATGGGATGCCAGGGTCAGTGAAGCTGCAGTATAACTGTTGTGATACTTGAGCAGAACTACAAGCCTAACTATAAGTTAGGTTTATTTTCACATTTCGAAGTGTTTATAGACACTGTAATCTAAAAAAGGAAAGGCTTAGAGTTAATGGTTGACATGGATATGACAAAAAGAAATAGAACTTTGCAGTGCTACATTAACAGAGTTAGAGTTGGCAATCACATTTCATATGGAAAATTATATTTCAGACTTTGATCTACCCTATAAAGCAAGAATAGGAAAATAATACTTTCACGTGATGTTACAGGATCCTTAGCAGGAGAGGCAGCTGAGACAGTGCAGTGTAGCTTGCCTGCTGCTTTAGTCTTTGTTTAAATTGCCTGCCTGTGCTTGCTGTTAACATTCAGAGTAGCTATATACTGAACTCTAAAGATACTTGCTATCTCTGTATTTGACAACTGAGAGATCCTCGGCATATCTCCTGATGCGCTTTATCTGTGCTTTTGTTGATATGTGTTTATCTCTTTTTGTTCCATTTAAGACCGGATTTCTTCATCCGGATGCATCATAAATGCATAGCGTTATTGCAACCACAATCATCTAGGGCATAAGAGGGAAAAGCCTTACCTCCTTGTATAAATTGAAGCTTTCTTATACAGTTGTTAAATGGCTTGATTTTCTCCCATCAGATTTTTTAATTATTTTGACAGCTGAAATAGTTTGATATTGTATTTTTCTGAATAATGTATTTCTGATTATTTTAAGAGGGTGTTTTCTTGCACATAAATGAAATCCCATCACAGCAGCTGTAGTTCTCCTTAAAATGCTAGCTACATAGCAACATACTCAATGTTTAATTAGCTTTGGCATGTTATTAACATCTCTTTAATATTCACTCAGAAATTCTTGGCTGTTAAAATGTAGAAAAGCTAATGGATACATATAGCTTATTTATATGCATAAATTAGCATAAACATGAAAAATACAAATGGAAAATGTAGGCTAAATGCCCAGACAATCATTTTGACTGCCAGTTTTGCCAGACTGTGGAATCAAACCTCCTTGCAAGCAGCCTTGAACATCAGAAGATACCCTGTGGCATGCAAGGGACGGGAGATGTGGTTTTGCCAAGCTCTGGGCTGAATGAGCTGACATTATTTGATTGCTACTGTAGTGGCCTCTCAGCTGAAGGCAGTGCTCAGGTTCTTGCCTCGTGAAAGGGTTGGGACTTGAAGCTTCAGGTGAGAAGGTGATTTATGCTTTGTCTGACAGCCTCTGTCCTCTGAGTTCAGGGCTGAGGAGAGGATCTGACAAGGGACAACCAGCAGATGCTGTGGGTAGAGAGTGGTAAACTATCTGTGCAAGAGAACAGAAGTGGAAGCAGTGACCCTGGGAGGTCCTGCTGCTGTAGGTATGCTACAGAACACACCACACTTGGTGTGGGGGTGCCAGAACTCATGCCAGATGCTCTGCCTTGTGTGCACTTGTGTCTTCTGGATATCCAGACAAAGCTCTGCTTGGAAATAAAATCTTACCCCAAAGTATTTTTCTGGAGCAGGAGGACTCATGGCTTCTTCTCATTATAGGACAGACCTTTTCCAAGATCTGAGCTCTAATTCATATCAGAAGTGATGGTTTGTAGTGAGAAGATTTACTGACTTACAGCTGTTACTTTTCCACCCATGCTTTTCTCCCTGGAATATATGAACCACTGTCAAATGAACCATAGAGGGCAACTGAAAAAAGAAAAAAAGGGTCTGAATATCTCCTGATTTTCTTTTTCTTTTTGTAGGAGTATAGGATGAAAATCCCCCACCCTTCTCTACAAGCACCTTTTCAACTGCCAGCATTACCATGCCAAGAATGCCATGGGGCTTATTTTTCCTGGCTTCTTTGAGGATTTATTCTGCTGCATCACTCACAAATAGCAACAGTTCTCAGTTGTTGTTTATTTAGTGGTTACTTACTGTAAAATCGTTTAGATGTTTTGAAATCCATTTTCATGTCTTCTTGTGAGTGTCCCAGCAGTGAATCTTCATATGAAATTTTCCTCTGCCAGCCTCATGTTCAGCTTGAGTTTGCCAAAGTTCCTGTCACTCATTGAACAACTGTTGCTTGCAATGTGCCTTTATCTCATTTGCTTTCCTTGGATCAATTAGGAAACAAAAGAAAGGAGAGCAACTAATGCTAGAGGTGCATAAATTACATGAGTGGTACTTAAGTAAGTAGACATCTCTGGAGAACTGATGGAGAGAAGCACTTACCCCAAAGTCTGTTGTACAGTATATGGGGAATAAATAACACTCTCTGTAAGCAGTGAAGTGGGAGAAGGAAATGGTTGGGCTTTATATAACTCCTAACTCAGAGAGAGAAAACCTGTTTGATGTTCCAGACACAGTCAGTATTCCTGCTTCAGCTGTTTGTGGTATACCTCTTAATGTCATCATCTCCTCTCCCATAGAATGCTTGAAACTGGAGGAGGGGAGTGAAATGGAAATAGTGATCCTTCTTTCCTAGCATTTTAAAGACATGAGGGCATGCTTGAGACATTCACATTTTTTTCCTCCTTCTGCTATTCTTCTCATATTTTTTCTCCCCTTCCTCTTCTTCCCTCTAAAAGACTGCAGGGGAAGAAGGATGGGAAATTTCATGAGCTTTCTTTGCAAAACTAAAATTAAAGGACATAGGAACCAAAAAAGAGCTGTCTTTGTTTCTCACTGCATAAATAGCCAAAACATGTTGGCAGTCAGTCAGAATGGCGGGTAAGGTACTCACAGGCAGATGACTGTAAAGCTATCAGATTTATAGGGCAGCTTGACGTAAATGTAAATTATGCACCATTCATATTGGGCGGGTGCTAATTGAATCCATACATCTATTTAAATTGTATTCCAAGAAGAAAGCTTCTTCCAGTTGGATGCTGGCAGGGTGACAAGCTCATTGCCTAATTTTGTAACTTCTGCTTTGTCCATGTTTATAACTGCCTAACTCTAACAGAAGATAAGATGTCAGTGTTGGGTCCTTACTTCTTACTGAGCTGTTGTAATCCCTGTGAGGCACATTGCAATATGTTGAAGAGTTGTATTATTGGACAAAAGGTTCAAAGATCCTCTTTTGAGCAGAAGATGAAGGTTTGGTCAGCAAAGTGCAAGGCTATTTGGTGTCTATTTAGAGAAAGGAGAACAATATTATAATTTTATATGACTTGTGTAACCTTGGAATGTGTCTGACAATTGCATGCCATAATTTCTTCCCTTCATTCTGAAGGCAAAACCCTGCAAACATTCCCACACTGCTGTCTGACCAGGAGTAACTGTGGCATCTGAAAGGCAGAGGTACAAACTGTTATCCTTGCAGGCTCAAGCTGTACTAAAGCCAAGGCTTGCTGCCGTCTCACTGATATATTAAATGCCAAACAGTTGAGACTAAGAAACTGTTACTTCATCCATCTTCGTTGACTGAATGCCCTTACTTCCCTTATATCTTGTTTATTCATGAGTATTTAGAGACATTCCTCAGTGTGGGCTGTATAGCTGCAGTTTTGTCTCCTTGGAGTTTGTCCCCTTGTTCACTTACTTCATTAAACACTGGTTTTGCATTTAAGGCAATGCTGTTTGTTGCTTAGTTCATGGCAGCCTGTTTTAGGAAAAAGTATAGAAACTATAATTAGAGGAACAAGTGCAAAATGATAGGTGTGCAATAGGCAAGGGGGAGAAGCATGGCAAGAAATTGAAATGTACTCAAGGAATCAATTGGGCAGGGAAAAGAACAAATTTTGCTGGCAAGGAGGGCAGGGGAATAATGCCAAACCAAACTTCCTAAAATAGGAGGATAGAGATGATGGAAAAAAATACGAATTCCTTTATTAGTGTGTAACATATTTGTAGGGCAGTTTCATTCTTGGGTGGTAAGACATGGCTGATTACCAGTTAGAGAGAATAAAAGGGGAAATGGGCTGTAATTGCTTAAAGTTGAGGAATAAAGGAATTTGGTTCTCTTTCTGGTCAGCCCTGTGATAACACTGAGATTTCTCTGTTTTTCTTTCCCTACTAGTTCCCCAACAATAATCAGAGTGGCCCCACCTGATCAAGCATGGAGAAGATGAATAGGCTTTGTTTTGCTTCAAACTGGGGTGATTCCTTCTAGAATTGTTACCAAATCTTACAGTTCACAAGTCTGAACTCACTATCTTGCATATAGGATTAATTTAATTCTTATTTTCAGCTTTTTTGGAAAACCTACAGAGTAGTGTAAGTAGCACACACAATTTCCAGCATAGTGGAGTCCTAAGGACTCAGTACTGGAAAATTACAGAAGTAGTTCTAGAGTGTCAGGCAGTTGTATTTGGCCCCCATTTCTGATACAGGATGTGAGATAACTTGGCCTTCTGGCTGAGGTAAAGTACAACAATTTCAAAAGTAACCTCAGACTGTGCAGTGAGGCAAGGGAAGATGTGCACACCAGCAGCATGTTTTCAAGGCACAGTGAGGAGCAGATGATACCTGTAGGTTTAAATGCTTTGTTCCAGAGCTGGAAATGCATGTGCTAATGCATCACATAAAGTTAGGTTCCAGTAAAGAAAGTTCCAGAAAGAAGAGCTCTTGGGTATGTGGAACATACAGGATGCAAAAATCAGTCGAAATGGCTCCAGTTCTCATTGCCCCATGAAAACTGACAGATTTTTCACAGTGTGGGTGTAGGCTGGGCTGTTTAACATGAGGACACCTTTCTTCATTGTCTTCATTGCTATCACTTTTCACACTTGCCCACGGGATTTTGAGTCACAGGATTTGTCAAAGAGGTGTAAGAAATGGCCTCAAGCTTTCACCGGCTGAACATCACCCTGGTCTGTGTGTTGGCACTTGACAAGAGTGAGTGGAGGGTTGGAACAGGTCAGGCTGTGGTCTCTGTCCCACCTCAGCTCTGTGGGCTGCTGATAGAATTGCTGCCTGCAATTGTGGAGGTTTTTAGGACAACTGCACTGCTAATCCCTGTGCCTGCATGTACATTCCAGGCTGTGCCCCAGGAAGGGAATTTGGTCTTACTGAATGTGCCCAGCCACATACGGGGGGCTGACCTTCCACCCACCCATTTCACAGAATCACTTGATGTGACAGATCTCTCTGCTTGTATGCATCAAGCCCCACCAAGGCAGCACAAAGTGGAAAGTCTTAAGTTACTTGCAGTTAAGTTAAATAAGACTTACTTACTTTACTTTCCCACAACATTTTAGCACGTAATGTGTTATAACAGTGCTGTCACATTGAATGGTATTGTGGTATTTTTGTGTTCCTTTCCTGAATTAGCTGGCAGAGCTAGATTCTGGTCGTGGTTATGAGAAGCTGTTCTAGATTTAGGTGGTGTATATTGAAAGTGAAATCCAGCTGAGAGACAGGATGAATGTTATGCTTAACTGAAAAGCATGTGCTTAACTGTACCCATAACAAAGCCACAACTTGTCAGCTCTGGAGTCATGATAAATTGGGTTGATTAGTGCCAGTATGGGGATTTTGTTGTTATTACCAAAAATGTGAAAGCAAAACTTGCCTTGAAAATAGGAACCACTGTTATTCTGGTGTATCAACATCAGCAAGTAGGAAAAAAAAAAGAGATAAATGAATATTCAGAAAACAGTTTAATAGAAATAAAAGTTTGTGTAACTGATAAAAAGTGTGACTCATCTGTACTTTTCCCACCCCACCTGCAGATCGGTGTTCCAAAAATCTTTCCCAGAATTAGTGTGTAGAGAGCATTTATAAGTTAAATTCTGTTCATAAGTTTAAAACTCAAAAGCAGGCAGCTAGTGCACAGAGGGTTTTATTCTTTCGTCCTACTTGTGTGTAGGCCATTAAATGATGGCCACTCAGACCAAATAGTCTATGAATGGTAAATGAAGATTTCCGGCCTGTAAACTGAACGAAGCCATTCTCTCTTTCCAATGGCATTGGGTTCACTGGTGTGTATGAGGTAATGGCTGTGCAGGATGTTTGAGGACTGATTGCACCATACGTCCCTGCCCACCACCAGAATAAGTCAAAAGTCCCGCCAGGCTGGGGCAGATTGGGCATTGGTGGGCTACAATGTGCTCAGCAGCATTTCCATATTCTTCCTACTGCTGGGAAGTTGCTGTATTTGTGGTTCTGTGCAGCCATTGGTAGAGATGCATTGATTGTTCAAAGCTGTCTTTTGTTTTCCTGATCCTTCTGTCTCCTAAGACAAAGAACTATTGTGAGTCTACTCCCTCAGCTCCACATAATTGCAGGTCACTCTGTAACAACCTTTTCAGGGTTTATTTCAAAAACATTGTTAGAAATCTTTATTTAGTATTTTTTAGCATCATTATGCAATTCAATTCATCAGAAAGTACTGCTTAAGCCCTTGGCTAATGGAAGTTCTTAATTCTAGTACAAAGTAGACAAACCAAATGGCCACTTTTTAAGAACAAAACTGTTTTCAATTGGTGAAGCTTCTAGTTTTTCCCCTTTCTAGAAATACCAAAAGCAATACATCAGCATAATGGAATGAAAACTGCTCAATTGGTTCCCTTTGGGAGTAGTGATAGGCAGAGATGAAACTTGGGTCTGGCAAAACTCATTCATCTGTGTCGTCATCTCATGGTCTCCTTATACATACATTTGTTTGTTTATTCATTTAACATTGGCATTCCTACAAAGAGAAGCATTTGTTACATTAAATGATTTAATTTTGTGTGCATTTTAAGTGCTGATTTGTTTCTTTCAGTGCAAACAAGAAGAAAACCTTTCTTCTTTTCTTCTTTGATGTGTGCTCTTTACTGTCTCAGTAATCCCCTCCAAAACCTGTAGGATAATGGATTAGGCATACTCATGCCATCTGGCTCTGATCAGATCAGCATTTGTGATCTGCGAATATCTGGAGGGGTAAAATCAGTAAAAGTAAAAGCTTTGAACAAACTTCATTGACTCTAGTTTCTTAACTTTCTTGGTTAAGAAGTTACATGACATGAAACAGTGAAACATGAAAACAGAGCCAAAATAAATAAATCAGTCTGACTGAGGTAAGACTTGGTAGATAATGCAACCACTCTGCAGGTGTATTATATCTGAACCTCATGAATATTTTATATAGTCCTTTGTAGAATAACTGCATACTCTTTAAAAAAGCAAACCAACAAATCAACGCTCATGAATCATTTATATAAAATAGATAACAGCATGGGGAAGGAACAGGCTTAACAATTTCACATACTGAACACAGCAGGCCAACTATAGGTTTATTGAAAAGTGACTTTCTCTGCTGGAGTAGAATACTACTTCTACCATAAACAAGATTCAACCAGTGCTTAGGAAGCACCAAAAAGGCAATAAAGCCGAAGGAGCTACCCAAGTGTCACCTCTAAAGGTCTTTTTCTCACATGTTCTCACTCTTCTCTCCGTCTGCATCTAAAGGGAATTTTTCCCCTTCTCAAATTTGTAATCCTGTAAGCACTACCACCGTTCCTGATGGGCTTGGCCTTGACCAGTCGGTGGGTTCACCTTGCAGTCAGCTGTCCTGGAATCCATCAGACACAGGGAAAGCTTCTGGCAGCTCTTCACAGAAGCCATCCCTGTAGCCCCTCCTGTTACCAAAACCTTTCTGCAGGCAAACTCAATGCGATAGGTAGCCAGAACCTTCCCTTTGAATGTCGAAGTTGCCCTGGGGAAGAAAAACAACTGAAACCAAAGTAAACAAACAAAAGTGCTGTAAGCTTGCTTTGCTTCCTTGGGAGCTGTCAAAGGCTAGGGTGCTTGTGCTGAAGGAAGAGCAATAGGACATCTGAGGTACCAGTTATGGATCAACAACTTTCTCCATCTCTCCTTAGGACAGCAACAGACCAATTTCAAAGGTTCCCAGCTGTTTGGCTCTGTATCCCACTTGTGCCCACTTTTTCTTTCATTCTTTCTGTGGAAGGAAGTGTTCAAATTCTGTATCCAGGAGGCAAAATCCAGTTTTGCCCATCTTGTTGAGAAGTCCTGAGATTTCCCTGTTTGTATAGCCATGATTCTATGAGGATAGAGATAAGGTATTTTCTGAACATTCCTGGCTTTCTCTGTGGATTCTCAATGTTTCTGATTCTAATTTGACAACAAAAGTTCAGTGTTTCCATGTAGCTGAAGTTAAACCTGGACCTTGCCCCTGAATATCTTCGTGGGCTTTGCTAATCACCTCTAAACACTTTTTCTCATAGGGGTTCCTTTGAAGCTGTTTCTTGGGTATAAATGACCCAGTTTGCAGAAGACCTTGTAATTGGAAAGGAAGTGAACAGAATCAGACTTTATGTAGTCTTTCTATAAAAGAAAAGAACAGAGTTTTGAGACTGCAAGTTAGAAGAGTAATTATTTGAAATATTACTGCTGGGGAGAAAAAATAGTAAACACTGTTACGTAAATGAGGGTGGAAATATAAGCAGGGACTGCACTGTTACAGCTTGGACTTGTTTTTGATTTCTTGCATTTTTATTGAGGCAATACTGTTCAAACTTTTAGTGCTGCCTGTCCAGGGAAGTGTAACCCAATAGCATCTGGTCCTTTGCTGCATACAGTCAGTGATCACCTTATATGCATTATTTCTTTAAATAAATATTCAACTGCAGAGCACAGGTTGTGTAAAAAGAAACCAAAATAATGAAGGCCTTTCCTATAAACACACTTGTGTCGCAACTGACACAAGTTATCTATCTGGCCTGTCGTAACAGAGCATCTACTGCCTTTGAGTTGCAATCTCATTTCATGTTGCTGATACATTTTTTTCTAGGTTGCAGAGTGGAAAAATAATTTTCTAGGGAAAGTGAGATGCTCTCATAGGAAAACAAGTAGGAACCCTGAAACTGACGTGAGCAGGGAAGTGTAACCAAGACATTTGCTGTGGATTTTTCTTCCCCTAGCTTGTTGCTCTGGAGCAGACCACAGGGCTTGTCTTCAAAAACAGCATGGTCACTGCTTTGCTTTAACTTTCTTTGTCCTGTTTTTCTTTCTTCCTTTTCTCTCCCATTTACCTGGAATAGAGCTCCTTTGACCCAAGGACAGTGTTGATGCAAAATCTAGCCCACGAGTCTCAGAATTTATAGGCATCTCTAAAGGCTGACTGTAATGATAATTTTCATTATCTAGGTAATTGCATTTCCTTTAAATGTTCCTCATGGTCATTTGCAAAGACCCTAAAGAACCTTTTTTAGATCAGCATGCCCATAAGTTTAACATAAAAAGTTTTTTAAAGTGTAGAAGCATTAATGTGTTCAGGGATGCTGCACAGCCTGTGCAAGGCACAGTATATTCTACTTTGGTCACTCTTCAACCTTATCAGACCTGCATTGGTCTTAAAACCTATAGTTCATGGCATGAGCTCTTATTTTTTACCAACTGAAGCACATCTCAAAAATATTTAAAAGATCCTCAGTCTCTTTGGAACTGAGTTGTTTGGAACTCTGAAAATAGAAGTTCACTATTGAAATCCAGTTGGAACATTCAGTGATGCTCCGCATTGACTTCTCATCCAGAAAAATATTAGTGAAAGCTCCAATGAACATAAATTTAAATGAAAGTTCTGTTTCCTTGGATTGGAAGCAAATAATATTGTTTTGGTTCATATTAAAAGAATTATTCTGTTGATGCTCATGCAACATATTTTGTGGTAAGCTGGAAATACAAGCAATCACCAAAGGCTGCAGGGTGGACAAAATGAATGATAGAAACCACTAAATAGAAGAAGGTTGTGCCACTGAAAACTAGTAAGTTTGGTATGTTTCTTAACATCTGGATGCTGTTTGTGAAGAGATGGAATGATGGGGAATGATGGCTGATGGGAGCTTGGAAGGAAAAAAAACCTTAGAAAGGTATTGAATTTCCTATGCCTGTTTTCATGCAGGCTGAAGCAGCACTTGACTGAACTGGTACATTTTACAACATCTGAAGCAGGAACAGAACAACTGTAAAAACATCTAGTGATGAAACAAGGTGAGGTGGTTTTACACTACTTCTCTCTTAACGTGAGATGGAGCATGTTATTTGGCTAAAGAATGTGCTCCAGATTGTCTGCCTTATGGAAAGAAAACACCCATCCCTTTCAGAGAATTATTTAGACTTCAGGCATTTATTGAAGCCTGTACATTGATACTTTGTCCTGCTTCATAATCACTGGGAAAAAAGCAGTTTAAAAAAAAAAAAAAAAGGGAGGTCTCTACAAGCAGAACTATTGCTGATATTCCTTCTAGCCAAAGCTCAGTTGCAGGGTGGGATACCAGCAGAGATGCATGAACATCATTACTTGAGCACAAAGTATGGAGGATGAGAAAGCTTGGGCAGATAAAATCCTTAGGGAGCACCTCATGTCTGTTACTGTCTGCTTCTCTACAAAATCAAATAAAAAAATGTCTGACAACTCTAAGATTGTTGGACATTGCTAATCAGGGACACATTATAAGCATAAAGAAGAAAAGATCACAAAGGTCCAGCTCTAATAGCATCTAATTCTGCACATCTACACAATTACAGAAGCAGAGCTCATAAAGCTTGACTTGGAAATGCGTTTAATGTGCCTTCATTGCAAACCCCTCCAACAGCAAAACTATATGAATATGAAAATTCTTTTGTCTAAGCACTTTTTGATGTTAGCTAATAAGATTTTGTGCTGACTGCCTCATCTTACAGTTTAGAAATAGACTTCATAATAAACTTCAGCTGATGGCTGAAACTCTGTCTCTGTTGAATTCAATGATAGACTCCTGTGCATTTCAGAAGGAACAGGATTTCACTCCATATACTTTTACAATGGAGATTAAGCTGTGATGCTGTCCATATAATAGCATTTTTGTTCCTTGAATCAGCCAGAACTTGTTTTTGTCTATGAACTATCACCAGATCAATTTAAAAAAAGCAAATAGTAAGGAAAAGCATGAACTTTAAAAACAAAATCCAGAAGTTTTCTATATGTTATATGTGTCCACATGTGTCGTCATCGGTTTATTTATGGCTGTAGTTTAGCTAAGTGGTTTTTAACTGTTTCATTTCTTAAACTACTGCTACTCTCTGTACTGATAGGTCCCTTACCATACCTAGCACAGTGAACAGGATATAATAGCAGTCACCTTGACATCAGTGTACAATGCCAAGGTTGCAAACTCTGTTGCCCTGTTTTGATAGATAAAACCTGGAGGAAAGGGAGATTGCTTTTTCCAGCCCGGACCATAACGTCTTTTTTCTATGTAACATGATGCCCTCGTTCTGTTTTTCGAAAATGAAGGTTTCTGCCAAAAATGACAATTTAAAGGGCAGCACTGAAAGGAGTTATCACTTTCTAGATACGTAAGTGCCTACGAGCAATGGCTTTGTTTACAAAAAATATTTGTAGGCTTTGCTTTCTATTATGAGCAGCTCAAAATATCACTAGCATATTGCTGAGAAAAGAACCATTTCATTCAGCAGACTTTTAACTCAATAAATTGCATGGCATTGTATGGGAGAAGGAGGAAAGAGATGTGCTTTCTGAAAGGGAAGTGCTTTAACTATAAAAATTTGTTTTGCTTTAAGAGAAGTCATCCTTTCCCCTTTTCTATATTTCCTCTTCCTAGATTTAAGAAGACAATACTTACCTCTTCTAAATAGTCTCTGCTCTAATTGTTCATAGTTTTCCTTCAATTCCTAGTCAACGGTCCTTACAGGATAGAAATAAAATGTATAACAGGCAGAAGGGAGTTACCTGGGGTTGAAAATAGCAATATCATTGTCCAAGACATGATGCCAAATCATTAGGCTGTTGCCTGCTCTCTACTATTTCTCTCTCCTTTAAGGTTTCAGGTATGTAGCTGTTACATGGAGAGCTTGTATTGAACATTTCGCTGTGAAGTGTGTACAGCTTTATTTTGATTCAGAGCATAACCCATTTGGCGCTTTATGAGGTTTTGGTGCATGTCTTGTGCATGCAGCTCTGTGAATTATGTTCCTGTAGGAATGTTGTCTATTAATAGCTCTGCAAAGTAGACACTGACTCTCTGGGAGGCTGCTGTGATAAAATGCCTTATCACAGAAAGGTCATGTGCTATTTCTATTAACTCTTCTGATGCAATTGAGAAAAGGCTGTAGCCTAATCAACTGAGGATGAGACTGGAGCTTGGGCTTCTTAATCCTGTCCATGAGAAGAATACCTCCAATAATCTTGCAAAGATACAAAGGGTCAGATCCTATACCTAAGTCCCACCAATCCCACCAAACTCAGACTAAATGCAATCAGGAAACATTTAGGTACCTAAAAACGTTTGTGTATCTGGCCTTCTGAGCTTCTATCTACTTGTTGAGTAGAAAGTATAATACACATAGTAGCACTGTTGGAATCAATCTATAAATAGGGTGTGGTTGTTATTTATGCAAATATCTTAAAGAGAATGCTACATTCAATGCCAGACTTTGGTGTTAAGATATACTTCCCCTGTCATACTTACTACAATTCTCTACAAAATCTTCCTTAAAAAAGTAATTATTTAATCTGTTACGGAGGTAATGAAGTGCAAGCATAAATAATTCAGAAATACAAAGAATATGGTGGGCCTCTGGACTCCAGTGTTGATTTCTCTGAGGCTGATATATGCCAAGTTTACTTTAGATCTTTTATTTATATATGTGTCTGTGTCTAGTTATATGGAACTCTGCTCAACCATTTAGAAACTCTGCAATTGAATGTTACAGAACACACATCACTTTCACAGCAGTTTGTGGCAAGAATCCCATGAGAAATGGTTGAGACAGCATAACTTTGTTGCCAAATAATAATGTTTAGTGACTCAGAAACTGCCATCTGTTATATAGACTCATAATTTGAGCTCTGCATATTGAAATAGACCTTGAAACATCTGCAGGTTTCCTCGTAATGTTTAGGCTTAGGCATCCACCTAGCTGGAATCTCTCACTTCAACCTCAACCCCCTCCCCTAGAGATACTTACTGGTCATGGCTGTTTGGGGTTTTTAACCTCCCATAGCAGACTATCAACCATATCCACTTCCAAAAATATCTCTGATTTCATGCTCTTGAACTAATGCTTCATTTCAGCCAGTATAACCCAGTACTTCTATGGTGTTCCCAAGGTGAAAATTATCTTGCAGACTTTTGAAATCCTCAGGAGGAAATGAGGGTTGTACCACCTGAAGCACCAAATGCTCCTGTCCAGATTACAGTGTTTGTCATGTGGGCTGATTTCCTGTTGGGCACCTGGATTCACTGCACCAGCCCCAAGCACATCTCACACTGGGGATGCAGCTGTGCAGCCCTCTCTGGAGCTGTTGTCCACTCACTTGGCATTGCCCACCTGCTCTGGGCCTTTCTTTCTGGGTGCACCTTGGAAGATTGTGTGTTTCCCTGAAAATGTGCTGCAGGAGCAGAGTAAGACACAAACGATCTCTGGTAAACTTGCAGATCTTCATCAATCTGACTCTGAAGTCTTCTGTATGTTGTAGTCTTAAAAAAATCCGGTCTCATACCACCCTCCCTGCTGCTTGCCACTTCTCGTAGCACGGAAGTAACTCCAGTCCCAGTGAGAAATGCTGAAGGAGGAAAGTAGGTCATTGCATTAGATGATGGGGTGTTTGGGTTCCATTCTCTCCCACACTGTTGTGATCTTGTGATCTTGTGCAGAATCCAAACTAATCCCTGTGCAGAGATTTTCGGCAAAGGTGAGCCACAGAAGCCTACAGAATAGTCAGCGTGGCTTGGCTTTCATCTTAGATTTTCCTTCTATTGGGGGAGGTGAAGAAGAAGACAAGGAACAAAGGCTGGAAGCTGAAAATAGCATTAGACCTGATGGAGATCTGTGCAACACAGCTGTGAAATATAGATATGAATGTAGGAGCGCTTGTGAAGGCACATTACATGCTCTGTTCCATTCCTATTATTTTAGAGTTAGAGTTAGAATGTTAGAGGAAGTGACAGGCGTATGGTTTGGATGCTTGGGTTTGTTTTTATACACTGAAAATGAAGGTCAAGGAATTGAGAGAGAGCTCCAAATCACAGGTCAGCCACAGGCAATGCCTTTCTATTTGTTTATTCTGTAGTTGTTCCAGTATTTATAAAAATGTTGTAGTCCAGGAAAATGTCCTAATACATTTATATGATATGATATTGGCTAAGGATAGGAATAATCTACAGCAACACATTAGGTTTAGCCAGAAACTGACCTTGTCTAAGTATTACCACAAGATTGAAGTATCTTACCAGAAGAGTGTCTGTGAATAAATCTTTTCAGATGTACAGAAGAAACAGGTTTTGCCGATGATGTTAAAGAGAAATAAGATCTCTATAAAGGAGTAAATTACATCTGGAGATAGATTACCTCATGGACAAAAGCAACAATTCCTCTTAAACAGCTTTGCACAATAGTAAAATTTCATTTCTTACATACGATTTTTTTACTGCTCATTACACAAAAGGAAACATTGTTTAATTAATTCCAACACTTACTCACATTTTGAATTTACAGGAAAGTTTGAATTCTTAATGATGATGATTCATGAATTAAACATCCCTGAGAAGCTTTCACCTCTGTCTCACCAGTCAAAATCCAGATATATGATCCATACCACACTGCCTTTCCCCTGTTTACTGATGGCATGTATCCAGTGTGGACACAGTGGCACAGGTTTGAGCAGCTGGGGCTGGTTTTCTTTGAAAGCACAGGTAAAGGGAAAGATGCAGGGAGAGGACTGAAACTGGGGGCAGGGCCACAGAGCTGCAGAGAGCTGAGATGTCACTGTGGCCCTGGGGGTGGCTATGGCAAAGTATTAAAACATAGGTCCAGCCTATGCTATAGAAGTTTTGCTGTCATAGAAATGTCAGTGAGGAGTGAGGGCCTTTTCCTTGTGTGGCAATAGCAGTATAGCCGCAGTGCAAAGGCTGTCTAAAAAATCCCTTTGCTGCCATAGCATGTTCTGCTTAAGGACTAGTTACAAGCCATGGGAGCAAAAGAACTTTATTTTTGGCCAGCTCCTGATTGTGCTTACCTTAGGAGGAATAGCTGATATGGCTGTAGCTTTTAAATGCAAAAGGGCCATAGAGCAAGCATTAGAAGCATGTCTTCTCTCGTTTTTGTCCAAGTCTGATCATGGCGTATGAGTGGATTACAGATTAATTCATGATTTAATTTTTGCTAAGATAGCACTCAGATTAGTTCAGCATCTTTGCACCAACATTTAGTGGAGAAGTAGAATTATTTCAGTTTATATACATCACATAAAACTGCCTTGGAACCACATGATTAAAAAGTGGCAAGTGTGACTTCAATATATTAAACAGATTTTCAGGAGGCTTTGGGAATTAGCAACCAATAAATCTGTATCAGGAAAACTGTAGGGAATGTGGTCAAAAGTACACAGACAAGGAGTCACAGGAACAAATAAGATATGATAGAGAATTATCATTGCTTTCCCAGAGGGATCTCATCCTGCGGAAATTTATTAGAGATTTCTGTAGGGTAGTTACTAGCATGTGTGAAAAGCTGATATAGCAGGTCTGAATTTCCAATACAGCTTTTGCCAAACACTTGAAAATGAACAAAACTACTAAGCAATGTGATTGTTCTTATATGAGTCTGCAATTCATTAAGAAACAGGAAACAAAGTATCAGATTCTGTGGCCTAAAAATAAGCACTTTGTGTCATCTGGGATGCTCCACAATATCCAAGACATTTGCACGAAGCTCTCAGACAAGACCTGGGATTTAAGGGAAATGTGCTTGTTGGCACTGTACAAAGTATGCAATACACAAAATAACATATGATGTTTTTCTTTATACACTGGATCTCACTTGAGCTGTAGGTACACACAATGGGTTTTTGCAGGGACAGAGAACACTGCAGTCTCCTGGACATCAGTGCTACAGGCAGTGCTGCCCAGGTTGTTCACCAGTGACTTGAGAAAGGGGGATAGACAATGATGAAAGGAAGTTTCAGGGAAGAAACAGAGCTTGCCACAAAATGGTGTGAAAAGATCACATGTTATAACTAGGTGATAAAGTGCCACCTGACACTTACTGTTGATAAAAGCAAAGTAGTGCACTTTGGAGAACAGTCCCAACTTCACATATACAATGATAGGCTGTGAAGTAGCTATTGGCAATCACAGAAGACCTTGGAGTAATTTTGGACAGTTCTGTCAAAATGTCTGTTGAGTGCTCACTGAGGATCAAAGAGGAAAAGAAGTGTGTTAGGTAGTGTTAAGGATGGAATAGAGCAGAAAACTGGGAGAAATAGTGGTGCTGCTGTAAGAGTCAATGGTGTGCCCACCTCATGAATCCTCCATTCCTAAAAGGGATGAGTAAAGAGAAAGGACACAAAAAAAGAAGGCACCAGTGATCAGAGATACAGAGTGGCTTCTTTCCAAGGCATGACTTAATAGGTTACAGTTCTTCATTGTGAAAAAGAAATTACGAGGAAAGAATTTGACAGAGAGCTATCAAATAAAGAGTAGCAGAGAAAGTAGACAGGGAAAAGTAGTTTACCTTTTTCTCCACTGCTGTTACATGCTGCCAAGTGAAAAAACAGGTTGAAAAGTTCAGAATAGACAGTAGAATTTTCTTCCATGATCCCTAGCTAAGCTCTGGCAGCCTTTGCCACAGGGCGTTGTGGGGATAGAAACTACCCAGGTTCAAAAGCAACCAGAGGAACTCAGAGAAGCAAAGTCCATTAGCACTTAGGACACATGGGCATATGCTTCTCCTTTGGGAATTTCTAAATCTGTTGATTGCTGGGAGTGCATTCTGGCAAAGCACCACTGTGTGCTTAGCCTGTTTTGATAGTCTGACTTCAGCATCTCTTACTGGTCTCTGGGCAAGAAAGGATAATGAGCTGGAGGATGCAGCAATCTGGCCTAGTACAGCTGTTCTTGTACAGCTATACTAGCATGTCTTTTTTCCCTGTGAGAGAAGTGCCTATTTGATTCAACAGCTCCCCTGAGATACAGGTGATAAAAACAATAACTTACATCTGGAAGTGAATTTAGCTTCAATCAGCAATGTCCCAGTTTTCCATTCTGCAAGCCTGTGAGACTGCAAGCAATACAAGCAGTACAGGATATTAATGCTATTTCTTATCTACTAATACCTTTCACCTTTTTTGAATGCTGCATTTCTCTAAAAAGCCTTCAGTCTATCCATCTGCCAGTGATCTGTTGAGCTACTTGTTTTTTAGCTTGATGTGAAAGTGAGCTCTTCATCCAGAAGTGAAGGAAATTGAAGAATATCTTTTAGAACTTATTTGGAGCTCTGTTAACCCATTTGAGGAAAAATACTCCCTGATTATATAGATTTTACAAAAGTGGGTGGGGGCAGGGTGGAGTGATGGAGAGAAACACCACCTCTTTTTTACATTGCATTTCTGCAATGTGAGCTTCCTAATCCTCACAGTGTTAACCCTCCTATCAGCTCTTAACTTCAGACAATATATTTTGAAATACGTTTTTCTCCATTTCTGATTCCCGACCCTCCAATTCTTCAGTTTATGATGTCTTTGTGGGTTGGCACAAAACTCCAATTTCTGACTTGCCACAAAACAAAGATAGAAATTATTAATCCACTTCTGATTAAAATTCCATCTTGCATGTGTTTGTATAGTTACCGTAATTTCTTTCAAACAGCCAACGTATCGTAGAGTCCAAATGCCGAAGGAAGATATAACTGCTAAGCTGTTGATAAGATACTATCAAGAAACTAATGTGGGGTTTTTTTCATATAGGTGTTGCTTGGACTAGCCAACAGGAGAAGCTCTTGGGAAAAATGGTTAACCAAATTGCTCTCTGGTGTTGTTTGATTCCATTTCTCTGCCATAAGCAGACAATGTGCAAAGCAATGTGCAAAGGAAATGGCCCTATGTCCACCAAATATTCATAGGCATAAATGACTGCAAGCCCACCCTGTCCTCCCTGATTTGTTTTTCTGTTTTGGGGTTGGGATCTTTGGGTAGTTTTTTGGGTTTGGTTTGTTTTTTTGAGTGTGGGTAATTTTAATGAGTTAGAAATATTTTCTCAGAGGAAGTCAAAACCCATGTTATATTAGGTTGTCACATAGGCCACAAATAAGTACAAAACCAAGTTAAAATACTTACTTTTTATCACAATTCTTCAATATTTTTGTTGGACAGTGCTGGTGCAAACGTGGTAGGGCAGAGATTTAGTGGCAGAGTGAAGTCAGTGATCCTCACTTGCCTGAGATCAGAGCTCTGCAGAAGTAAACAGATGCATTCAGTCCCTGGGACGACGAGGGCCAGCACCTGCTGTTGTGGGTTTGTATTATCCATATATTTTATGGGAACCTTCTGTCTTTCCTCTATTTCTATTAAAGCACTTAAAGGAGCAGAGACATGAACTGTCACTGAATTGGCTTCTTTGAAAAACAGCAATCTTCTTGTCTTCAGTCACTGCTTAAGGATATTGAGATCTTGGAGAAAGACAAACATACCTAAAAGCTATGAATTTATTTGGAAGAAAAGAAACTACTGAGTAGAAGTATTCACTCTCAAGTCAGTCATCTCAGGAAGAAAAACCGATGATTTGGGGACAGAATTGCATTATTGTTGTTACAAAATAATAGATGGTACAATAAATAGAATTGTTCATTTGATACTTTTTCTCCCTCACTTTTCAGAGTAACAGAGAAAGTTTCTCAAGAATGTAGATAATGAGCTTTTCAATTAGGTAGCCTCAGGAAATGTATGAGTTAACTCTTTTATGTCTGTCATGGATGAACAAAGAATGGTTGGAAAATTTAATGAAAATAAAATATCTGCTCGGTTGAATATGGAAAATATAAGCACGGACAATCAAACAATTATTTGCTACTTGAATGCTGTGGTTACATGGCACTGCTCACTAGGGAATATTTTCACAGTGCAAGAGCACTAATTATGCAGGAAGTGTCTTGGAGCAGAATAAAATGCTGCAAACACCCTTGCTATACCATCACCCGTTGCCAAAGGTGAAACCAAAAATCATTCCTGTTTCTCCATGACACATCTAATAAGGTCCTGTTATGTTAGGATGTACTGTATTTCATCCTGAATGTGGTTAAAATGTCCTTGTTAAAGAAAGTCCAAGTATTTGCTGCTAGGGGTAGCCAGCAAATTGACAGATCATACTGTGCTGGCACAGCCATCAGTAAATCTCAGTATTGAGTTTGGGCATGACAGTTTTTCATTAACTTTATTATTTCCCAGAAAGTTCACACAGGAGGGCTCAAGCCTATTTTCTTCTGTCCCAAAAGCTCCCAATAGCTTGTGGATCTGGCCTTAGTCTTGTGTTTTTCTCCTGTTTACCCCTTCTCCCGTTTGGACAGTGAAAATTATTGGTTTGCTGTGCTTTTATAGCCTATTACTATTTTTGTGATTCTATGGCAACTAAAATCCTTGAAGAGCATGTGGGAATATTCTGTCCATTTTTTTTTTTTTTTGACAAATATCTGTCACTTGGTTTGCCTACTCATTCCCTTGTTACTGCCTACATAGCCTTTGGTTCTGCCCTGGAAAGATGGAAAACTCGGAGAGGCAGGAGAAAACCTACTCATTAGTGCTGACATTTAGAAGCTGGGGGTGTATTACACAATTCGGCTGCCTTGTGGGGAGCTGTTTATGACATTTCTGTTTCCCTCTGCCCCTCATTCCCGTCCCTACCCTGTGCTTCATCATTTCTCCTCAGTTTTACTGATAAGATTGTTAAAAAATATTTGTTTTAATGCTTCACTTCTGAAAGAAATGGCAAGTAAAGAGAAGATTGTGTCTCCTAGGCCAAACAAGCTGAAGTGCATGGATCCAGTGGTGCAGTAACAAAGTGCTTTCTCTGTTCCAGCCTGGACTAGATCCCTTGAGCTATTCAGGGCCCATTGTGCCAAACACTGTCCTTACACACACATTCCTGCTGATCCCTGACCAAAATGCAGGCAGTAACTGCACATAACCAGGGACAACATGCTCTCAGATGAGGAGGTGATGGTTGAAATGCCCAGTTAAGCTGGCTGGACAGTCACTGCATGCTGACTGTGTGCCACCCAGTTACTGTATGTCCCACTGCTAAATGTCACTGCAGTGATGTTGATGGTGTTTTCCTAGAGGTGTAAGCACTAGTTGAAGCCAGAAAAGACATGAGTGATATCTCAAGGATTTCAAAAGTAAATGACACATGGTGAGAATTCTGTCACCCCAGGCATAGGTGTGTGGGTGTTATTTTGTATGCATGTTCTCAGGCTGAGGATGTTGTTGGTAACTGTATGGCACCAGTGATGGAGATATTTATTTTTGTCTGCATCTGTGTAAGTCTTTCTGATGAAGTCCTCTCTGTGCTGACATGTGGTGTCAATGTTTGGCAGACTGTAGAGCTCACCAGTTTGGCTCAGGAAAACATAAAATCTGATACTGAACCAAGTGAAAACTGTGTTGGATTGCCTGGGTAGCCTTACATAGAAAAATGTCATTTTGTATCTGTGAGACCATCTGATCTGTGGTCACAGATGACGGTGGGCATGCTGCTTTTAGTAGACCCTGCTTCACTGCTGCCTAGGTGTCAGAAACCCATCAGCCTCCGTAGCACACTGCTCTGCCCCTGGCTGTGCTTCTTGGCTCAGAGGGTCTTGCCAGACTTCTTCTCATTCCTGGGAGAGTTTGAATATCTCTTGACTACAGCTGTCCGCTGAAGTTTGGTGTTAGGTTATACAAACTGCACGATGGAGGATGAATATGATCACAGTAGAGCAGAGTAGCTACATGGCTTTTTTTGGGTTGACTTGAAGATTGAGTTCATGGAGATTGCTTGAGTAATTACTGCCCTTAATTCACACCACCGATTTTTTTTTACAGATGTCTTTGTCATTGCCAAACATAAATAAATGTGACTGTGAGCTGCAGCTTGTAAACAATGCATAAATTCGAAGTCAGTAATTTTATTTCAAGGTAATGTATCAGACTGTAAACTCTAACAGGTAGATAGTCCATCTGACAAGCTCTTCTACAGGAGTGGTAATATTTGAAAAAGGGTAAAAAGAGCAACTGAGGGTCGTCAAAACACACTCCATGTTAGGAATAAGAAGCTTTTGTTTTGTGTGAGAGATGGATGAAAAGGTCTTCATGTGGCTCAGGTTTTAATCTCACATAAAGGGGGTCATCTTATTCCAGAGAAGCTGACATTTAACTTGATGTAATTTTCCAATAAGATACTGGAAACTAAGGTCTTTGACCTAGCAAACTGATGGCCTGTTGAAGTATCTCATGGGAGTCAGTGTTCTAGTAAACAGAGCTTACAAGTTCAGGCAACAGTTGTGAATTTCAGTACTTTATCAAGACTGTTTTTTAAGCTTTTGATAATTTATGGGCAATTCCAGTCCTGGGCCAAGTTAGGCAGCTTCAAAACCTTGTATCTGCTGATATTTTAAGAGTGCCCTGTACTCGGTGATGGATTGCATTCCCAGAGTGCTGAGGAGACTCATCAGGATGGTGCTGCCTCAGGCTACAGCCATCAAATCAGGATCTCTCTGTTATGGACGTTTGGTTTGATTTGATTGGCTATAGGAAGGTTACACACTCATCTATGAGACTCTTCCAGGGTCTGTTGAAAAAGTTTTCACAGTGTATTTCCAGCCAGGTTTTGCTTTGAAATCTGCTGCTGAGCACTGGCTTATACTGCTTTGGGTCGTTTGTCTGTTTGAATACCAGATCCAGTGCAATGCTGTAAACAAGGGAGCAAACAGCTACATAATGATGATTCCCGGGAGAGAATGATCTGTTAAAAGGGAAAAGTGCTTGTTTTGTCACAGCTGAATTACTAATATTCCTATAAATTGCTTCTCTGGGGTTGTGTAACGTGTTTGGCAATGTGGCAATAAGAGATGTTGAAATGGGGAACAGACTTAGAGGAGTAGAAATGGAAGGAAGCCAAGCCAAAATACACAGTGAGCCTTTTCCAAAGACAGGTCAGCAATGATCCAAGTGTATTCCCACAAAATGGAAGTTCAGAAGGGAACTGTAAGCAGTGGAAAATATTGCATGCTCAACTTATGTTACGAACTTCGGTCACTCTGAGTTCACTGAAAAAAAAAAAGGTTTCTAGAGCTTTAAAGTCTTTTCTTATTAATTTCTTTTCCTTTGTTTTTCTCCTATATTTAAATCTTTTTTTTTTGTGTTAGGTAAACTAAACTAGGAGAAAAAAATTAACTGTTTTTCTAACACAGGAAACCTTAACAATAAAAATACTACAGAACTTTTCAGGATAACATTTGTCAGGATAATGCCTCCATTTTTCCTTAGGAGGAAGGCAGCTTGAAGGAGAAGTTTTATGGAGTATGCTTCCCCTTGGCTTTTATCTTTATTTTAGGCTTGAAAATTACTTGCTGCCTTGCTGGTTTCTACCATCAATGTCCTGTGCTTGCACATCCCTCTGTTTTCTGTGAGTAGGCCCCCATGAAGAAGACTTTGTCATGCTTATTAATATTTAGTTTGTCTTTATTTGTGAAACTGCTGTTTGCAGTGTGCATGTCTGGTACCAGTGTGTTGATATCTAATCACAACCTAGATGCAACCTGTGCTTTTCTTTTGTTTGAAAGCAGATCGAAACCATTAGAAAAGATCAGAGAACAGCCTGCTCTACAGCTCTGACACTACAAAGAGAAAAGACAATTTGGTAGTACTAACAGCATCAAACTTCTGGCACTGATTACACTTCTACGTCAAGCATTATTAATGGACACAGAGATGCTTCCTTTATTGAAAAGGGGATTTATAGCAGGAGTGTAATTTAGATAAACTGGCTGACCCTTAGGAGGTGCATTTAACTCTCACTATTACCTACAGAGAACCTGAAAGACTTATTGTTGGCATCAGCAATTAGATCATGTGAATATCCACCTCTGCCTCAATTTCTCAGTAAATAAGGAAATGCTGTATCACACTTGTTCATGAGGTTTTATTACTCTCTTCAGAAAGCAGACCAGACTTCTTTGTGGATGGTGCCTGCTCACATTCTCACAAAAAAAAAAAAAAAAACCAAAAAAAACCCAATCCAAAACCAAAAAACCCACGTAGGTCAGTAACCCTTCTCCCCTTTCTGACATCTGTAGTTGGTCAGATTACCCATCTCTGTTTTCTTATCCCAGTGTTCAATTATTCTGTTGTCCTAGACAGACCTAATATTCAAAGTGTCTCTAGGCTGGAAGCTGCTGCACTTACCTTATATTGAAATTGAAATAAAGGAGGGGAAGAAACATCTTCCTGACCTGAACAATCCTGGACATTCCACTGATTTGAAACTTGAGACAGGGAAATTCCTTCTGCAGGCTAGTCATGTCAAGGTGGTCTGCCCTGCTAGTGCTCTGGTCCCTGTGTTGCTGCCATGGAAGATCTGAGCTCAAACTCAGTCTCCTGGTTCATAAAGGCCTAAATAACTGCGGATGTAACAACTGCCAATTTTGTCCTGTCAGAGCGTTAACAGAGCTCTTTCTCACTGGGCCTTTTAGTGGTTATTGTACACCTCTACTCTGTGGGCTTTTTCCTCGTGGAATTAGGTGTGTGGAATTAGCCCCATTGCTTGGGTGGCTGCTCAGCCATGCTGAGGATGTGGGAACCATGATTCCTTGCAGTGTCACCTTTCTCCCAGATGCTGCCACAAGGAACTTGTTTTAAGCCTTGGTAGAAAGCTTCCCTTCTCCTAGTCATGGGAATTCAACCTTTTACTGTTGTAGCTGGTTTACAGTTACAGATTTCCGTACCTCTTGGCTCTGTTTTTTTTCATCTATTCCTTTAAAATACGCTTTTAAATGACATGTTGCTAGTGTTCACTGTGTGATGCGGCCATGAGGATTAGAGGTATATTTTTCTCAAGGACATTTATTAAGAAAAGCTCATTATTTGCCTTTTCAAATTACATGCACTGGGGTCTCCAGCTGTTCTGGAGAGCAGTTTCCTAGCTGGAATGCCGAGTCCATCATCCTACCACCTCTGCCAAGGAGAAAGACATGAGCTGGCCTCCTTACAGCTCATGGAGAAACAAACTAGCTGTCTGCTGGAAAACTCAGATTATTTCAAAAGCAAAATATCCAGTTAGGATGAAAAGCCTAAAGGTGTATTTCACAGAATACCAAGTGAAGAAAAGCATGAAATCAGATTGTTTTTATGGTGCTGATCAAAATATTTTGGAATAGTTTTTCGTACAGAATAGGAATATTTCCTTCTAGCTCAGGGCAGAATGAGCCTGTGTCCCCTCTCCTCTGACAGAGCCTCATGATATTTACAGTTTGACAGTCTTGTGCTTTGGTTCTGTACAGCATTGCTCCCCAGATGACCTGCCTTTCTTGTAACCTATAATCAAGTTTCCCATGAAAAGCGGCATTGATCTGACCACAGTTTCTGGTAAAATGCTTTGGAATGAATTGGGAGCTAGTGCTTTGAATTGCAGCTCCTCAAGCCTCCAAAGCCAGTAAGAGCAAACAGTTTAATTAAAAAACTCAGACATGTATGCTTTAAGTCATCTTACCTGTTGATTTTTTTTTTCATTTTCTCAAAGATAAAAGTAAAAAAGAAAGAGGAAGCTGACTCTGGGGATTTCTTTGTGATCTTATGAAGAGCTTCAAAAAGTAGCAGCTTCCTGAAATCTTTTTTATAGACCTTATAACAAAAATAACAATACAAACTTCAGAATAAAAAAAAATTCCAACTCATAGGTGTGCCTGAGCATGTATAATATGGAAAAAGAATAAGTATGCTCTCTAAGGTCGTGTTAAAAGCAGAAGTGAATAAAAACTACTTAAATATGGATTCACCTTTGCTTTTTTGTCTGCAGATCCCACCTGTGGTAACACATACAGCTCATGGAATACAAATTATGTGTAGTGGGCGTTTATGTGGAAAATCTGTATGGCTAAAGCATCCTGGCAAACCACAGTTCCTGCTGGGTGAGTTAAGAGCCTGTCTTGAAGGAATGAGGGATTCAAAACTCCCCATGCAGGTGAGTGTAAATCTCTTCCTTCTTTCATGGTTTTAGCTTTGCTGGTGGTTTTAATTCCCAATTACAAGCATTTATTGGAATGAAATGAGAGTCTCAAGGTGCTGCTGCATGGGTCATTAACCCCAGGGTTTTTGATGGAGTGCCTCTTTGCTGTGGTTTCCATGGTTAGCTCTGTTCTCTGGAGTGATCCTTAACCCGCTGCCAGTCTCACCTGCACCACCATAGCGGGAAGGTGCTGCCCGTGTCAGTTTGCAGAGGGAGAAATGTCTCATGGCTTCTGAGTCATGCCTTAAAATCCAAAGGGGCTTTTCTTGCATCACTGTTTTCTCTTCTAAGCAATTTTCCAAAGCAAGAACTCTGAGCACACTAAACTTGAGCTTTTTATTTGCTTTTTCAGTATAGTAATGAGTTGAAAGTGTTTCTGCATTACGTAATTATATAATTCTGTGTTGGATTTTTTTTTTTAAGCTAGAAAATAAAACCCTGACTGCTGTGGTGAATTTATCCCCTGAAAATTAGTGCAGCCCATAAGGAAGAGATGATAATGGTTTGTTAAAATTAGTCTACCCCTGAACTTCTGGCAAAGGATTGCAAAGTGTAATTTATGCAGCAGGCTTCAATAGTACATATTTGTAATGCAGATACATATTTTCCAAAGGAAAAAATTATCCCTTTTGCATCAGCAAGCTTATGAAGGTCATCTTAAGGATGAAGCCAAAAGCAGGTAGTTCAGCTTGATCAACCAATCCTTTGAGAAAAAGCTTTTGTCTTCAAGAGACAACAGAAAACTGCCACAAGCACCTTGAATGTCTACTGAAGACAAACCCCAAATCTGGCCTGGGATGCTGAGATATTGTTGCCTGCAGTCAGCTGGCCTCATGTCTTTGCTATTGCAGGCTGTAAAGCACAAACCTCTGGCCTACCTAGGTAGACAAGGAGAGGCTCTGCTGCCAGGACTGCTCTACAGTTTGTGGGATCGTGCGTGACCTAGTGAGGAGATGTGTTACCATCCTGAGCTGGGCAGCCAGGTAGTGTCAAAAACTGCAGACTTCAACCCATGTGAGGCTTTTAACAACTCACAAAAATGGTTTTGTGTCTTGCCCTGGATGGTTGAAATTGCATTGGTGCCCTTTAGCTCTTCCAAGGCATAAATTCCCTGGCAGCTGGTGCCAGGTTGCACTGCCAGGTCCCACAGCTGGTAGAGGGAGGGACCTTCAGCACTCCCTGGAGTTCCCTTAGGACAGTCTCGCAGGCTGAGCTGCTCCTCGGTTTGCTCACCTGTGGTGAGTCCCTGTGGCTGTCCAGAGCCCACCTGCACAAAAACGTGGGTTTTTGTTAGCCCACGTCACTGCAGGCTCGGGGCCATCTGAGCATGGGGCAGCACAGCTCTGCACGAAGCTCTTTCTAGGGGGCAGGGATGCCATAGTGGTTGCTGGCAACCACTTCAGATGCCAAATAAAATTCCTCAGCAACAGAAGTCAGAAGTTATGACAGCAGGCCAGGTATATATCCAGATACACAGGAATATGTCCTTTGTCAGCCTCATGTAGGGCTATTGGAGAGAAGTTTTGGAGTTGTGCGGTTTTCCTTCAGCTGAAACAAGAGGCAAATTTCTACTCTGTGAAAGGCGCCTATTTTTGGAGGGCAATCATTCATTTAATTTAATAATATTTAGTTTAGCCCCATGTTTTGCTCCCTGGAAAAGGCTCAGCCATCTGAGCATTATTCATGCAAACCTCCACAAAAGTTAAACTTGCTAACCATGAAGTCTCAAGGCTTTGCTCTGCACAGGATAAGTTGTGTTTGTGCTACTGAAGTCAGTAACACTATACATTTGCACATCTGCTGAGCATCTTGTCCACAAGTATCTGCAATAAGCTGGCAGTAATATTTATTTCATAGAATGAGGTTGGATTTGTTTTATCATCCTCTTTGTATCATCCAAGATACACACATCAAGAACTGATTCTCATCCTCTCTGTCTGAGTCTGTTCTCACATGAGAGCTGTCTGTGAATGTGACCAGAGAGTTGGGCCTCTGGCCAAGAAAGCTAATATTTTACAAAAGGACGTATCAGGCAATGTAAACTGCCCTCACAAGGAAAGTTTACATGTCTGAAATGTCTAATGCTTTTTTAAACTTCTGCCTCTCTATTCACTGCCAACTTTCTCCAAGAGAATCATGCTTCCTAAGACATCCTTTCCGACTGTAAATTATTCTCACATATCTAGCCAGAAGACAGATTATGTAGTTGCTAGCCTGTCTCAAATGGATATGGCAGATAATTATTAGTCTCATTAGTAAACAATTCCCAATCAGCTAAAAATTTTTGGTTTAATTGTATGCATGACAAAAGAATACATTAAACTTTAATCTGCAGTTTTGTTAAGCAAGTGAATACATTAAACTCTCTTCTGCGGTGGCATAAACAGCAGAGGAGCTAACATTCAATGCACTGAGTTATTCTAAATCTTTCAGTCCTGGGGTTAGTGAAGAACTCCATTTTCCTTTATTTCCTGTATCCTGCGCTTTTGAGACCTGAACAAAACATCACATCCCAAGATGATCATGATTGTGCTCCATTGGGAAGCAATAGTAAAAGAGTGTGCTAGATTTTCTTAGTTCCACCTACATTCACTGCCATTCTCAAATATAATTTTTCTCCTCCTTTGGCTCACTCTGCCTCTCCACTGGGGATTATAGAGTTCCTTTAGAAATTAGCCCATGCTGCCATTGCCAGAGAAATGCTCTTTCTCTCTAGATTCATGATTTGCTATTTTTTATAGCATGTAATAATATGTGCATGCCTGGGGACTCACAAAAACCTGAAGCCTCTCATTATATGTTCCCCTGCTCCTGTCACAGGTGCACAGAATTTAAATGCTGGCTATATGTTTTTAACTCTTATGCAGCCTTCAATACTACACTGACTTTCACCCCAAACTCATCTGGTTTAGGTGTAGGGTTTTTTTCTGCAACACCTCTTTATCTCAAGTCATTGTTTCATTTGCTCTGAAAAGCTGCTCCAATTCCGACGCTACTTTTGGAAGCTAAAACCCAGTGCCATGCAGGAGTTAAAATACAGAGGCCTGTGTTGTATCCAGGACCAGAACAATCAGCTCACAGAAGCAACTTTGTAAGATACAGAGGCCTCTAGGATGGGGACTATGTTTTTGATGCTATATATGTGCATAGGCCTGTGCCTGTACTGCTTTCCTTTGTCTCACTTTTTCTTATTTCTAAGACTTTTATTACACAGGATTTCAACAGGTGATAGTCTCAGGTGTGTGGTCCTTCAGGTTAATACTCTCTACCTATGCAAACTTAGCTTATCAGGTTTTTAAAATGTTATTTGAACAATATTGACACTGCTTTTCATAAGACAGCTTAATTATAATTCTCTGCTTATGAAGTAATATTCAAATCACAGCTGTCACAAAGTATAACAATCAAATTGTGATCCAGTGTGTGACATTATGCTCAGCTGGCTTGTCATAGGTATTAAATATAGAATTTATGTATAATATATACTTTAGGAGATCTGGATAGTGACAAGAGTAATGCAGAACCACTACCCAGAGTCAACATCACCAAGAAGTCCCAGGCCATACTTGTACCATGGATTTAACATTTGTTTGCACATAGCAGTGTGTATAATTTCAGACTGTTTTCACTATGCCTCTTCTGCTTTAAACAAAGTTTGCAACAATAGGTTTATTTTAAAAAGTTTTCTAACACTAAAAGCAGACAGTAATGGATCATCTATGATACTTCTTTACTTGTTGGCAATTTCTCTTCCTTTGGTGTCCTCTTGCTTACACCAAGTTTTACATTGTGCAGAACTTGGTGTAACTGTTGGCTGCCGCCAGAAGACATGGGTTCTACTCCCCCCCATTCCCTGTTGTGCACAATCTGGTTACAGTAAACAGCTGCTAAATATCTGGTCAAGGCAGGAACTGGTTCAGTGAACAATTCAACACCACGCTAATCCCCCACAACAGCAACTGGTTCTGTTGGAGGTGAGCAAGCTGAAGGGATGGAGCTGGACTGATGCATGGGAGGGCAATAGATGCTGCAACCCCAAAGGAAGATGGGGAAGGATGGCCTTCTCCTCTTGGTGACTGCCCATTGTTACAGCACATCAGCTTTAATGCACAGCTGTGCTCTATTTTCTTCCTCCTACAGAAAATGGTTCCTATTTCCAAGGTTTTCTCATCCTCTGCACTATAATGTCATTAAGTGAAATATACACTTAGATATGCTTTCAACACGAGAACAGCTATTCCATTTCCATAGACAATGCAAACTTTTCTATTTCTCAAGACTTTATTTCCCCTTACAGGGAGTCTGCCTGAAGTTTCACCCATCTGTATTCCATATGAGTCAACTTTCTCTGCAAAATCTTTATTTTAGATTCAGATGTCACATTAATCAATGTAGTCATGTCCTGTTTGTAATAATCATCTCATCTAAATCCAACATAATATTCCAATCAGTGGAAGTATCTAGCTCTTGAATTCTGATTTTTTTTCCCTTTCTTTAGCTGCAATTTCCTTTATTTGGAATATATGTGTTTTGGACTAGTTTAGGGTGTAGATTTTTCCTTTTCACAGACTGGTGTAAAAATGTCTGGTTTTCCTGCAGACAGACAAGTTTTTCCCAACAGTTGGACACTGCATTGCTCCCACATGTGCTCCTTACCTCCTGCAAGGCTGGGCTGCTTCAAACTTTGTAGAATAAGCACACTTAGTTGCCTGTGCTACTTGCTGTCTGAGAGTCTTCCCACCAAGATCTGATAGACACAACCTGTACATCTAATTAATATTTGTTTTTTCCAAGTTTAAATCCAGCAAGTTTTTAAAAGTTTGGGTTTATGATTCCCCATTAAAACACCGATGTGACTAAAAGACTGTAAGCAGTCCAGAAGAAAGTGTTTGACTGCACAGCTGACGTACTTTGATTCTCTGGAAAGTTATAGCTACTAAAAGTCTCTCTAATGCCTAAGAGACAGGAAAAAATACAAAAACTATGGCTGCTTTAAGCTTTTTTTGTGTGTGGTTTTGGGGTGTTTTGTTTGGCAGTGGGGTTTTTTTTGGAGCTCTGTACCTTGTCATGAAAAGACTTTGCAACTACACAAAAGACATTGAGGCGCTGGAGTGCATTCAGAGAAGGACAACAAATTTGGTGAAGAATCATATGGGAAGTGACTGAAGGAGCTGGGATTATTCAGCCTGGATAAAAGGAGGCTGTGGAGGGGGGCTTTATCAGTCTCCACAACTACCTGAAAGGAGGTCATAGTGAGATGGGGGTTGGTCTCTTATCCCAACAGGACGAGAGAAGTAAACCTCAGGTTATACCAGGAAATGTTTAGATTGGAGATTGGGAAAAATTTCTTCACTGAAAGTGTTGTCAAGTGCTGGAACAGGCTATCCACGGAAGGGTGGAGTCATCATCCCTGGTGATATTTAAAAGGCTTGTAGATTTGGCACTTAAGGCATGGTTTAGTTGTGGACTTTGCACTTTTAGGTTTATGGTTGAATTTGGTGATCATGGAATCATGGAATGGATTAGGTTGGAAGGGACCACAGTGGGTCATCTGGTCCAACCTCCCTGCTCAAGCAGAGTCATTCTAGAGCGCATGGCACAGGATTACATCCAGATGGTTCTGAAATGTCTCCAGTGAGGGAGACTCCACAACTTCTCTGGCCAACCTGTTCCAGTGCTTGATCACTCACATAGTACAGAAGTTTCTCTTCATATTCAGGTGGAACTTCCTGTGCATCAGTCTCTTCCCCTTTCCTCTAGTTGTATTGCTTGGTCTTTTCCAACCTAAATGATTCTATAATTTCTTTTGTTACATACCTGGAAAGTTCAGAGTAGTCCGTGTGTCTTGAATACTGGATTTTTTCGTTTGGTTTTTATTTCTCTCTTTTAGAAACCTTTTTTGTATCCCCACCCCAACTCTGCTAACTAGGCAGCAAGGTTAGGTGCCAGTTAACCAGAAGTGAGCACCAGAACTTTTGACTTAGAGGGGTTGTTGGTATAACTAAGAAGCATTAGAAGAAAGTGTCTGAAATGGAAAGAAAGCAGAGCATGTCTGGCTTTGAGAGCTTCAAGTCAAAGTTCTGTATGACTAAACTCCTTCTAGACTCCTGTATTTCAGCCCAAGCCTTAAAGGCTAGATAGCCTTACAGCTAAAAGAATTTGGTAGCTCTGCTATTGATTTGTGAATGCAAAAAGCCAGAAATTTGCTTAAGTTTGCCTCTAAACTTGCAGCCATGTGATTATCTTTCTAGGAATAGGAGTCACAGCTTTTCTAAGAACCAAATAAAAATGGAGCAAAGATTTCATTGTTCCACTTTCTGTACCAGCATTCACATGGCTGATGCCCATGTCTATTAATACACATTATGACTTTAAAAAGTGACTTGAAACTAATAAAAATAGGGATAGTTTCCATATAGTGGTGCTCTCTTTCTTTTCCACTGAACAGACCCAAAAATACTTTGGCTTCTGTTAGATAACACGGTGAAAGAGAAAATGCTTTTTCTTTGATCCGTAAAGTTTGGACTGCAATGTAAACCAGATGGAAAAATCCCAGCAGAGAATTTTCCTTTCCTTTGACCATTGATGGCCATCACTCCCATCACATGAGCTCAGAGAACCCTTGAACAGCTCCAGTATATTTACAAAATGAGTCAGACAGAATTTTATTGTTCATACACAGTGGCTCCATGGAAATCCTTCAATGATATACCTATCATATTGTCTAAGGAAAAACTGAATTGTGTAAAAGACCTTTCATTCTAGCATGCATCTGAGGCAGAGTGACTGGTGCCAGGACATCAGGAAATTTGTGGCATTTGCAATTTGTCATGCTTTATTTTTAGTTGTCCTAAACACTATAGGCAGCTCAATGCTTCAGTGTCTGCTCTACTTCATAATTTTGTCTTACCCTACTGCAAACAATTTTAATAAAATGTGTGTTAGATTAATCCCAGTTTTACCAAAACAGTTTCAAAAGAACATAAAAACAAATTGTAAACTGAAGTGGAACAATCCTGAAATACAATAAGTTTGTAACAGGCTATTTATCAGACACATATGTTCCACCTTTAAGTTTTACATGCTGAATATATTTCATACAGATACATATTTGCTGCAGAAAAAATACTGTTAGGGAAGCAAAACCATACTGACATGTAAAAGGCTATGTCAATATTTTAATTAGCTAATTCTTTAAAGTGTCTCTTTTTAAGACTGATGTACACTGGCATTTATTTTACACTTTCTTAGCACTTTGGTTATTTAGTTACAGTTTTGTAATCTGTAGCAGTATTCTCATGGTCAGTTCCCAATCAACAATGAAAAAAGTCTCAGATTGCTTTGGTTGTGCCCCCTTCCACCACACCCCTTCCACCACACCCCTTCCACCTCATCAGACATCACCATCGTAAAGAAAGGCCCTGCTGAAGTATTTACACAGAATGGCCCATCACAAGACCCACAAGGAAATTTAAGAAAGATAATTCTATGGAAAACTTATCTATAAAGGGTACAAAGCTGTTGGTGGCTAGTCTGTCTCTGTTGTACCTGTCTTATCTACACCTGTAATTTTCTGAGTGAAAATTCAGCAGCAATGGCACTGGCTCCATTTCTGTGGCACATATGGATTTCTGCTGGTCTCAGCAGTGACCAGCAAAGAGAGGTGGCCTCTGTTTTAACAGATGACTCCACCAGAGGCAGGGAGACTATAGGCTTATGTTGCTGCAACTCCACTGTTTTTAATGGACTCATGCATAGTGGCATAAACCAGAGCTGGGAAAAGATTCGGGGCCTCTGTAGTGAAAATACTTCCATCAAATTTTTCTGTGGTGGGGCTGTTTGTTGGCAGCACGTGGACTTCAGGTCCTGGAGTGGTGGTCATAGGTAGGCAGATGTCTTGCATTACAGGAACTGCCATTCTTGGCACTTCAGGGCAGTGTCTATTGTCTTTGCAGGAATTAAAAAACCCTTTGCTTTGATGAAGCTTTCTGATTCCAATTGTGCAGAAAGCTTGTTCACCTGGATTGAGTGCTGCATGCTCAGGTGTTAAACTTGCCAGTGCAGGGAGAGCTGCATTCCCACATACAAGCACGTTAGATAACTCATCTGCCTTTAAAGTGGCATTTATTTTGGAGACTCATTCGATTATGTGAATACAGGTGTTCTTAATACTGCTCTGTTCTTAGCTCTTCAAAATTCTTATTAGTGTGGATTGAAGAATTTGACCTTTTCCATTAAGAAATTAAAGTTGTCCTGCCTAGATCCTAACAGTTTTTAAAGAAATCAGTCTGCATCCAAGTAAAGCCTTAGGAAGATGCAAATGACCCTCTAGCAGGTGGCATAGTGATCCAGTGCAGCCAACATTTGCATACCTATTTTGGGCTATGTTACTGCATCGTGACTGCTCT
Source organism: Brachypodius melanocephalos (assembly GCA_013398615.1). Lineage (NCBI taxonomy): Eukaryota > Metazoa > Chordata > Aves > Passeriformes > Pycnonotidae > Brachypodius > Brachypodius melanocephalos. The sequence goes on along the minus strand of VZSR01001283.1, from coordinate 30,163,021 downwards.
TGTCCTTGTGAGAAAGTTGGAGTTTTTAAGATGCTGCATAGAAATGCAAGACTTTGTTCTTAAATTGTGCCAGCTAACTGGTTTATTAGCTTGAGCAAACACTTTAGCAACTTGTTCAGTTCTTTGGAACCCAAAAATGTGAGACTGAAATGGAGAATTTTTCCAGAGAAAGCCATGAATAAAGCTAAAGCATCAAAATTAACTTTAGGCCCATATTTATTATTAAATTGATGAGTGAATATCCCAGCCCACTGGAAGAGAAGGCAATTGCATTGTGTCTAGTTTTATAAAAGATATATGTTCTTACATCTGCTTGGTAAGACAAAGTTAGTTTTGAACAAAAAGAAAGCATTCAGAATATGAATAATTTCAATTTCAATCACTTATTGTTACCATAAGGCTGAATAAAAAAAATTGAACTGCTTTTCCCAGGTGTTTAAATGAAAAAAATTTCAGACTTCAGCATTTTTTCCATGCTGGGATTATACAGGATCTAGGCTTGTTGGTTTATTTTTCTCTTGCAAAATTCAGATTTTGCCAGGTTTGCTGTGAAGAATATAAAGTAGCAGTTCAACTACTACTAGTAGCCAAAAGAACAACTTCAAGCCTTGCAAGTGGACTGCGAAAGAGGGCAAAGTGAGGAGGCAAGTGTGCAGTGTGAGAAAAACATGTAAATTTTCTCAAATTCTCTCGCTTTTCCCCCCCAAATGTTTCATTCTGTTGTTCCCCCATTCCTCCTGTTCAGACCTGCATGATTAAACACTGCTGCAGACCAGCTTTGGTACTCAACAGGTTTATGTAAGCCATGGTCAGACAGTAGTTTTGAGGTTTGTTAAAAAGCTCTTGTGGCTTTTCTCTTCAGGGTTATAAAACTGTAGTTCATGACAATTCATTGGAGACTGAGGTTTTTGCCAAAGTCCCAGATTATATTGCAACTCAACACAAGGAGGCTTGAGATCAGTCTCCCCATCTTTGCTACTTTCTATCAACACGAAGTCCCTAAACTGCAGGGCAGTTCTTCCGCTTCCCATTGCTGCCGTTTCTGGGTTCCAAATTAAATGGATGATTATCAGGGAACAGAAAAATGAGGAGTAGTCACTCAAGCTGCAAGCTGCTCTCCATGGCATTTAAGTTTGCCCACTTGCTCAGGCAAGGATAAAGGCATTAGAGCACTGCAAAGGGACATGGATTCTGCTTCCATCCATCAACAAGCCATTGCACAGTTTTGGGAATGTCACTCTGCTCTCTGCCCTGCCCTCTTATTGCTTATGAAGTGGGACTGCTGGGCTCCATTTTCTTTTGGGGTGCTTTGAAAACCGCAGACTTTGGTTTCTGTACGAGGGTCCTGAATGAACAGATTTTCTGCTTTGCCTTGTGTAATTGTGCAATGTGATGGATGAAAGAATTCTGCTGACCAAGGAAAAAAAATTGAAAGAAGAAAGAAAGGTAGAGGGAGGTCATCCTTCCCAGCAGCCTTCTCCATTGAAGTGTCTGCTCTCTCCAGCACAATACAGCTACCCTTGAAAAAGATCCTGTTGGTGTATTTTGAAAATCTTCATTTGAAACAGCTGTAATATATGATGTTAATATGTGGGTAGCTCTAACCAGTCTCAGAATATTTTTATACTCTCAAAGTGGGCGTGCTTTTGACTAGTTATAATGTACTTATTTGAAGGATTTATCATCCAGAACGATTTGTTTGTGAAGTGAGTATCTTCCAAGTCATTATTGAAATTATGGTCCTTTGCCATAAAGAATTTCTGTTGTCCCTTTCCTCCCTGGCCCATCCTCTGCTGAAACTTGAGTTTGACCTGTTCACCACTGAGATGATCTGTAAGACACATGTAAAGGAGAGGATATGGAAGTGGTTTAAGGACTTCATACAGCAGCTCAATTTCTTTAGCAATTTCTAATAAAGTAGGTCAGGCAAAACCAGTGAATAATTTTAGCAAACATGAAGATAGTAAAGTTCAGAGTTAGGTTTCCAAAAGTGGTGGGAACGTGGGCTTAGGCTATGGTTCTGTTGAAGAATTCTTCCTTTTATTAAAATCTTAGAAGAAATAGAGATGGGTTTGGGGAATATCTTGTTCTCTTTTTTTGTGTTTTGCCGCAGCTTAAACAAGGAGAAAATACTTATGCCATCAATACTTTGAATACATTGATCATAGTGCTAAATATTTTTCATATTTCACCAAGTCTCTTCTGCTGCATATATGGCCTTTTTTTATTCTTTAAGCAACCAGAAATACAGTGCTTTTATGTTTGTTATATTCTTTGGTTCCCAGATTCCCATGTAAGTTTATCAACCATTCAGAAAAACAATTCACTGCTTAGGCATTCAGTGCATTTGATACCTGCTTCCATTTATGTTCTCTTTTCACAAGTTTGAAGTCAGCTCTTGCCTCCCCCTGCTCTATTTTCTTTCTTCTTTTCTTTTTTTCTTTCCTTTTTTTTCAACCGTAATGTGCATTTTATTTGTCCTTTCTTTTGGCAAGTTATCAGTAGCTGGATTTTGGAACACTCCTGCTTGAGTGTTAATTGTCCTCCACAAATTAGCCAAGGTCACTGGCTTTGAATCAATGTAATCTGCAAAAACAAGGACAGAGCCAGGAGTAAAAATGAAAGCAAAACATTTTCTTGGCATGATAATTGTCTAACACACAAGCAGGTGTAATATTTGGAGTGTAAATCAGTGGTGTGGCCTATTAGATGTTGAATCAAGTGGAGGCTTAAAATGTGTAAAGATTTGAATCTTCCTTGGGAAAATCACATTTTTCTCAGTTGTTCAAATACCTGCATCTCAAGCATATCTTGGTTTATCCTATTGCTTTGTAGAACAGCTGCAAGATAAAGACCAAGTCTTTGAGCTAGTTTATAGTGCTTCTGGTACTAGTCAAAAAGTCTTCTTGCTTCAAAAATTTTAAAATCTATTCTCTTTAAAAGCAGCATAATGAATTAGTGTTTGGTTTGGGATTGATTTTCAATAAAATATAGTGCAAATGTTGAATAAACAACAGAAGTGCATCTGTAGTGCATGCTGAGCGGTAAGAAAATCACAGCTTACAAGATGTTCCAGTCTTTCTGTATAAACCTGCCACTCCAAACAGATTCTTTGAAACCAATGCAACTCATAAGTGCAGATCTGCTTATCTGGTGTTAAACAGCACACTTTTCTCAGCAGAGCTCTTCCTCATAGAAAGTGTCCTAGTTTTGAAAAAAAAAAAAATTGGAATAACATTTTATTTTATCAGAGTATTTTTTAAGTGTTTGGATTATATTAGAAAATAGCTGAAATGGCAGCTTTTTCTATATATAGTAAGATTATAATTTTGAGGTGTGAGCAAACAGGAGAATTTATCCTAAGAAAGTGACAAAAAGCTGAAGAAAAGGAAATTCCAAATCAATGTCTTAGCTGAGAAAGCATATAGTGTGTAAAAGCTACTATAAAATTCAATTAAATGAAATACATGTGAACATTTGTGTTCATTAAGTGGGTATTTATACATATTTCTGATGTTATTGTTGTACATGCTTTAGTGATTCAAGCAGGTAACTGAAAGCTGTGTCAAAGACTTTCAAAGATCTGAGCAACTTAGATCTTGTTTTCAGCAATAATATTGGCACTCATGAGCCTTTATTTCCTGAAAAGTTAGTGGAGCCACATAGTCTTAGCTCTTTGGAGTTTTGACATTTACAATGGGAATTCTTATTTGTGCTTGTTTATATACAATTTAAAAATTAATAAGGTGTAAAAATGAATATACATGAAGAAGCAGCACTGAGAATGTCTTTCATCTGAGCATTTTTTTCTGCCTTGCTGGCTCCTCCAGATATCAGTGGCACGAAGCACCTTGAATACAACAGAGATCAGGATGGTTCATCTCTATAGTCCATCCCTTAGGCTGGAGGCAGATTAGATGCCAGCAGCCACAGACCTGGAATCTGGTGGAAGTGCTGTAGTTGTGTGATGGTGATACTTCTGCTGGCAGACTTTGTCCTTTATCAGGTCAAAGTGATTCAGTCAGTATTATGGAGGGACTGAGAGCCAGAGATGATTTGTTTCTGCTCCTGTGGCTCTGCTGAGAGCTCCTCAAAGAACAAGTCTGTGGAAGAGGGATGCCTGATGCTTTCTGTTTCTTTTCCAAACTGTACTATGCCCTGCTTATAGTTTCCATTCACTTCCAGTGAATCCCCTACTTGACTTGTAACATTTCTGTGTTAGACACGAGGTTTAGAAAATATGGGTACTGTGTCCCTTAACAGATCATCTACTAATAACCAAATTCATTTGGGAAAAAGAGCATGGAAACCCTGCTCAGGAATTTCTAACACTGACTGACTTGCTCTGCAGAGTGCACCCAGACATTGGCAATATGCTTTTTGTGGGAGGGGAGCCAGGCCTGGAAGACCATGCTAAAGGCTGGTCCTCTGGAGGAGCCATTCACAAATATTCCCACTGTGTGAAAGGCCTGTGGCCCTGCAGTGCACCAGGGCAGACCAGGGCTGGGTTGACATAAATGCAGTTTAAAATACCAGCATATTGTGCCCATGCCCCAGCATAAGAAGCCCACACCGTCCTTTCTGAACAGTACCAGGCTTGCCAGTGTGGTTGTTCAGCAGGAGCTTGATCTCCCACCAGCTAAACTCTGCTTTAGCCACAGTGTAACAGAGAATTGATCAAACCCTGTGCATGCAGGAGGGACAGGCATTGCTACCTTGCTCATCAAGTCCACATCAAATTTATTCAAAATAACTGTCTGTGAGATGGTGTCACACAGCCTTCTAACTTCACTGTTGTCTTTCGGGCAAACTTCAACTTCCTGTACTGAACCTTCACAATCATCTCAAGAGTTGGTAAGGAAACTTGCCTTTGTCACTAATTTTTGTTTAAGAAAGCATCTGAACATGGATATTTCCTAATTGACTTCAGTCAAGGCATGGAAGATTTTAGATCTTGAAAGTTGAAGGTCTGACAAAGTTTCCAGCAAGTGGAAAGAGTGGATATGATGGAAAATATTAGCCAGGGGTAACAATGGATGGAGCAGTAGCAACATCTATAATTATGATTGTAAGTGATGAAACAGAAAGGAAAACTACATTCCAAGGGATTTAAGAGGAGTTTTGTTGGGTTTTTTTTTAGCCTGTGCTAGATTGTCCACTTCCATGTTGAAACCTACAGAAGGAGATTTTTGGAAACTGCTACATGCCAATCTGCAGACCTAACCCAGACTCATCCCTGAGGCAGAACCTCTTTTCCTGCTCTCCAAAGGCGGCAGATTTTCTATTCCAAGTAGGCACACAGATGCCTGAGATGTCTTATTTCAGGTCCTGCCCTAATGATCTTTCTTCCTCCTCACCTTACCCCTACCCCCAGTTAGCCTATTTTATTTGGAAGCACTCTTTTAGCTGTCATGGTTTGTTGGGAGCAGTCTCTGGAATGGAAAAGGGAGAGATGGAAACTGTGCAGCAAGTTTGCCCTTTGTGCAAAAAAACTGTGCAGAAATTGCCCTTTGCTGCACAGGTTATACAGAGAGGAAAAGGAAGAGCAGAGATGGGTAAAAATCAGATTTGGCTGGAAGGGAAGGATCTGCACAGAGTGAAGTATGCTAGTACCTGGCTGCTGGCTTGCTGTTTTCTTAAAATATTATAACTGCCCTTCTGAGTTTGCTAAAAAACACAAATAAAACAGCACTGTGTTATATTAACATTTTTTATAGTATAGTATTTTTAATATAACTTTTGGCAGCATGTGCTGAGAAGCAGAGATTTTCTCTGAAATGTGGGACCTCAGAAGAAAGGCTGTTTGTCCCAAAGTGGCATGTTGTTTCTTGACCTTTCACAGATGTTTCATGAATTTGTCATCCTGAGCTACAGAATTGCTTTTGTTAGGATGTAGAAATAGCTCTGTACTTGCAGAGCTGTTGGTGACATGACTCATGGTCTCACTGAATAGACTTGGACTACTGCAATTGCTGGATAGAGTGAGGGATTTTTTAAAAAAATTTTTTTTTGCAGTCTGTTGTAGTAACAAAGGAGAGAAATTGCTCTACCTTTTGCTTTCTCCACCTCCAACCAGTGGTAAAAGTCCTAAATAAATTAATAAAAAAATGAGTGATGATCTGTAGTAAGGATTTATTACTTTACCAGTTACTTGAATTTCTCCCTTAAGATTGCACAAAGGGCAATTGGAGGTGTTTTCCTCATTCATAGAGCAGGGTGTAGGCAAAACCAGGTAATGAAGAGCAAACCTCAAAACAAATTACGACACTGTGAAAGAATCTGCCTTCAGTCACGGGGGAGTCCTTATAAAATCATCCAGTTTATCAAGAAAGCATAGTCTGGAATTTATTATCTAACAAATGTTTATTGTTTTTAATATCCAGTGAGTGTTTTTCAGATTCATGTCCTAGAGAATGAGGCAAACATTCCTTCAAGCCCTTGCTGGAACTGTCTGTGGACATCATGGAGCCATCTCCTCTTTTCCCCTCCTGAATGGCAGCAGGCACCTTTAAGACAGCCAGCTGAGATACTTAGTGCCTCTCTTGGCTGTCTGGCTTGCAGGACACAAACGAAGAGCAGGTCAAGCCACTCTTCTGGACTGCTGAAACCTAGCTGAGAACAGAGTTGAGTACAATACTGGAGAGTGGTGGGACATCTTTGGACCAAAATGAACTCTGTTCCTGAAGGCCATTGCAGATGTAGTGACAGTACAGCAAGGCAGAGACAAGGTTCCCCCCAGAGAAAAAGTTACCCTGTCCTTGCTGTGACAGACACAACTACTGTCCTACCCAGGGTCAAGGCAGCTCTGACATTGGCAGCTCTCACCACCTTCCCAGCTGCATCCTTTTATATTGCCTCTGCATCTGTGCTGGCTCTCTCTTTTCTCTCAGCCTGCCTTTTGGGGAGGGATGAGGATATGGCAGTGTTTTCACCCCACAACGAACAACAGCCTTACAGCCACAGGCCTAAGAAATCTTCCTGTAGTTGCCCTGCAGTTTTGTCGTTTTGAGCTAGGAAGGTGTTTCAGCTAGATGATGCTCCCAAAAAAAGAAGAAACAAGTTCTCTTTTGCATATTACAGAGGGAAGTGAATTATCCTGGAGTTGATTGATTCTATGTGGGGGCAACACTTTCCCTGAGGACCTGAGCAGCAGTGATGTCTGTGGCAGGAAGTTCTTGGCTTGGCCCTCATCATTCTGCCCAAGTTTGCAGGATTGTTGTCAGAAGTTGTGCCTGATGCCAGAACAGGCAACCTCAGATGAAGCCTGTACAAGTCCTCAGGGAGACTCTTAGACTTGTGCTCCATGTGTCTTTTTCAGAGAGATGGTTCTTAGGACTGCTCTGCTCTTGGTTCCTGGGAGGATAGAAGGAAAGGCAGTGTGACAGTGGTGTGAAATCAAATGAAATGAGATGTGCTGTTGATTATTATAGTGGGAGAACCTCATAAAGTCTGCAATATAACATATGAATCCTGTCGCTTACATTCTTCTTTTTTATTGATGCAACTTTTAAGTTAATTCTTAAAAATTCAATACTCAATGAACAACCAGTGCAATGGAGCAGGAACTGAGCTTCAAAACAATGAGTGTGTTGTAAATATTCCACTACTTCCAGGAGCAGGAAGAAGGGGAAGGGGCTGTTCCATAAGGAGAGTGGCAGTGACCACAGGACAGCTATGAGGGTGAAGGGTGTGCTCTGGGGTGTTCCAGAACACATCCTCTCCATTACACCTTGGAGATCTACTGGGTGTGGCTCTTGATATTTACTTGCAAATACCACAGAGAAAGGCTGGTCTGCAAGTGTATGTCTTCCTCACTCGCCCCGTTGTTCACTGTCAGGATTGGACAGGAACCATGGCCTCCCATCTCTGTGGGTCACAGAGAAGAGGTAGTGGGGTGACATAGGTGAGCGAGACAAGTGATGTCACTGCAGGAATGTGCTGAAGGGGTCACTGGCCCCTCCCAAGAAATCTGTGCCTGGTTACTTGCTCAAGGATGGCCAATATACCAATTCACATGGGCATTAAATTCTTCACCAGTACTGCTGTTTGCTGCCCCAGGCACTAGCTCAGCTCCTCAGTGCCAGAATTAAGGGTGGCCTACAAAGCTCTCTGTCTCCACAGCCACTAATAATGATCCACCAATTTTCAACTGCTCAAAATTTATGTTGTATGGATAGTGGCCTGTTGGTTGTCTTTGGTAGCAAAGAACATTGTGTATTTTACAGTTCATTTACAGTCTCTGAGGTAACTAATGCTGATTTATGTCCTTTCCCTGTGAAATCCTAGTCTTCTGGAGCCAAAATGGCAGGCCTACTCCCAGCATGCTAATAGGACCAGACATAAGCACAGTCAACTTGCCACAAAGCACGTCTCTCGCTTGCCTTTACCATATCCCTACAGGGCAAAAAATAAAGCCTATTTATAGCCTGCCCCTAAAACCTTTTAAATCCTTCCTAACAGAGACAGTGTGGCAAGAAAAGCAATTGTAGGAACAGCACCAATAGCTGTTGGACTCTGAGTTGTAGACTCCAACCTCTCTAATATCACTAGTCAGCAGAAGCCAGAGGTGTCAAGCCTGGTGGCCTTTTTGGGACAGTGACCTCTTGAGGGGAGGATCAACTCTATTCACCCCTGCTGCCCATAAGGACTCCTCATTCAGTTCTTGGAGCCACTTGTGAAGACCACACCAGATGACGGAGACTCCCAATCTGAGGAACCTGTGGGGGCTGTGTGTCTCTGGGACCATTTTTAGTTGCTTTGCTGTGCTACTTTCCCAATGCAGCATAGCCATAAGCCTTTGGGCAGCACTGTGCTTGAAGGAATTTTTAATCCAGCCCAGCTAATATAAATCTCTGGGCTTTCCCCCTTGTCAGTATTGCTGTGTGAATACATGGTTGAGAAAACAGAAGAACATCAAACAAGCCACAGGAACTACTATGGTAGGTCAGACAAAAGTCTTTCCATTGTAAGGAAAGCAAAGATAATGAGAGGCATTTCTTGGGTTTGTGCTCCCTGGTTCCTGGCCACCAGCTGCTGCTTAGGGACATTCTGTTCCGTCACACTCCAGTCTGCACCTCCTGGCACTGCTTTGGTTGCACATAACATTGTCATTACAGTGACTCCTGGGATTGCAAGAATGGACAGACGCTTTGCTGTGTTTATCAGCAGAAAGACAGTCAAAGGCAGTTTTGTTTGTAAGCTTGGCATGCAGGTTTTATTCCCTGCTACAGGGAAAAGATGGGAACAGTCAGAGTCTAGCAGAAAAATAGAATAGTCGTGGGGAAAAAAAACAGAAAAAAAATGTATCTGATTAATTTTGCATCTGTTCTTACTTATGGACTATGCTCTTGTGTTGACTGGTTACCTCAGATTCAACATTCAAATGTAATGCGTGAATTATTTTTAACTCCAGCCTGGTAAATATCAACTATCTGCTGCTCAGACTGCCTTAGCAGATAAGTTGCCAGGCTGAACTGAATTCATTAACCAGCAACAGTGAAAACATTTACAGGACAGGAATCATCACCAGAGGAGGGAATCAAGACATCTCAAAGTGCAAGCAAACACACCCTGACATTTCCCCAATAGAAAAATTAGTCAACAGGACTATGAACTCCCAAACTGATCTGTGTCCTCTCAGCTTGGCCTCCCTGATTGTAAGCTCAAAGAAGCCTCCACCCAAGCAGGCTGAAAACATCTGCTGCACAACAGAAGCTTTTCCCTGCACATCTCTATTTTCTCAGTTGCTGGGCTCATGTGAAAGAGTTGTCAGTACAGCAGCTCCCTCTCAGGTGGTCTCTGCCCATCAACATGGCTTTATTGACAAAGTATCTGTGTGTCCTATGTGCTCAGACATTTTGGTGAAGGTCACAGGTCAAGTGGGGCTCTAAGTCACTGAGTCTTTTGCCTGAGTACGTCCTTCACACTCAAGTGCATCCCAGAAGTCAAAATACAGTCCTAGAGACACAGACCTTTTTCATAGCCTAAATGTTCTGTAACATGCTTTTTTAATTAGATGGTAAAGAAAACTAAATGACCCTTTCCTTCTTGCTCATATGGTTTTCCTTAGAGCCATCTTTTTTCTCCTATCCTGCTCCTTTTCCTCCTCTTCCTCTAAAACAAAGAAACTTCCCTCATTTTGCCCCTAGCACCTTTTCCAGGAGTATTGTCTGCTTCCAGAAAGCAGCACTGCCCCTCTATTCCTGTATTTCAAACTTGAGAGATGGAATAGGTTTGTGGGACCTTTCTAACAGAGTTTTTTTTCCTGTACAAATAGCAGCTTGAGCTGTTCTTGTAGTTGCTGCTGTCAGCGGGGTTTACAAGGCCCCCACGAGGCAGGACAGCAGATCAGGGCACCTCAAGGAGACAGTGATTTCATTTGCATCTTGCTACAAGTGTGATGGTACCAATTCTGAGTCACCTTTGCCCACCCTGCCATCTCAGCTGTGCCTCACAGGGGCATTATCAAGATTTCTTCTGCCAACTACACCAAGAGTTGCCTTAATTTGCTTCTGTTGGGGCAGAAGTACTGTTGAAGACCATAGGACAGAAATACGTTTCTTAGTTATTTTAGGTGGGCCCAACGGTCCAGAGTAAGCTCCCCTGCTGATGTTTTTTTCTCAAAATGAGATTTGTTTAAAAATGAATGGTTTAAATTCAGTCACCTAAAGCCCCTGGGTGAATCTGTTCCTGCAATCAATGAGAAAGCTGGGCCAGAATTAAAAAATAGGAATGAGACTGTGCATGTAAATGTAAGACAAGGAGGGACAGGTGGAAAAATAACATATAAACACCTCTTGCTAAAAGAGAATTTTCTTTCCCTGAGAAAACCCTGAGAGGGGAGAGAGATGTGCTTGGGCTCAGCCTCGCATGGATGTGGCACAGCGTGGCCTTTGGTACAGCTGGGAGGAGGGCAGGACGGCAACGCTGTCCTTGCACTTCTGCAAGGAAACTGCTCTGTACAGTCGGGCAGAAGGAAAATCTGACCAAACGATGAGTTACAGGCCTCAGTCTGGCCAGAGGTGTCACTTCTGACTTGGCCACTTGGATCTGGAGGCCTATGGTCCAAATGCAGACTGAAAGATGTTCAGATCCATGAGTGGAGTGGTTCAGGGCTTCCTGTGGGTAAGAAATAAGGTCTTGAAAATGTTTTTATTTAGAGGCCGTTGCTCTGATGAAGTTTCAGTCTACCTCCAGTTCTTTTTCTGGTTTGAATAGACAAGATCCTGAATTTCATCTGGTCAGATCAAAAGGGAGAAATCCAGTCACGCTGTTGCAGCTGAGAGTTGAGTCATGTGAAGACAGGAGGGAGCAACAGAGTCAGAGCTCTTTTTTTTTCTTCCCACTATCTTGAAATACATTATTAAAGACTTGGATGATGATGTAGTCTCCATGTATAACCTCAGAAACTGCTATAATCTGCCATACACTGCTCTAAGCTACTCCCACATCTGCATATCTTCTCTGTGCTCCTCTTTAAACAGAAATGTTCCTCTACTGCCAGATTTTTTGTCAGGTTTTCACTGCTAATAGGTCAGAAGTTAAGGAAAGCTGGTTAAGTGCTTGTATTTCACACAGAAGAACTGTTCCTACTAAAAAAATACTTGGTTTGTACATAATAAAATATATGGAAATAAATAGGGGTGATGATGGTGCAGGGAAATTCTTTGAGCCAGGAAAATAAATTATCCATTCAATTTTCAAGGAATCTATATGAAGACACAGACCCAGTCTTTTCTGGAGGCAAAGTGGTAATGTGGAGGGTTCATTCAAAATGAAAGCAGCTAACTTGCCAAAAGATTTTGATTAGCCAAAATTTTATGCTTGGAAATTTACATCATTTCTTAATCCTGTTCCATAAAAATATACTGCCATACGTAAGTGTTTAACTTCACATTTGTAGGAATTTGATCCAGTTTAACACGTAGTAAATTAGTTACGTGAATGTTGCTTGCTTTGTGTTACTCTGTCTGTTCCTAGTACTCCGCCTGTCTGACATTCCACTCTGCCCACATGTTCCATCCCTGACATATAAAAATATAAATTCAAGATGAGAAGATTAGGACCACCCTGGAATTTTTGCTTTCTTTTATTTTTTAAAGCAAAACCCCTGTATTTTGGCTTCCATATAAGTTAAGAAAAAATGAAAGATGGTAAGAATTCATTTGCAGATGATATGGAATATGTGGATTTGCAGCATACATCTCTATGTTTGTGTGGAGTTACAAGGCTCATCTCATGTTTTCAGGATCAGGTTGAAGAGAAGAGCAATGGGTTTGTTTTCAACACGGAAATCCTATCAGTGAGAAGGAGAGAAAAGTTTCCCAGGTGATCAAAGTACATTTTAAACCAGCTGACTTCAGGAGCTAATATTAATTTGGGGGGGATTTGGGTCAGGTATGAAAGGATTTAATCCCCACATCGTTAATCCTCCCAGGAGCTAATTTAAATGGAGACTGATCTGTCAATTACAGCATTGCTTCACTACACAGGAGAACTTCTGAATTACTGAGGTTTAATTTAGCTTGAAAATTTGTTAAAGTACTCTGTTACTAGTTCAGATAAAATGGAAGCAAATGACTGAATTGAGAAAGAAGTCTGGGTTTTTTCTCCCACATTGAGGATGGATTCCTTTGACTTAAATTGTGTTTTGGGAGCTTGTTCAAGGATGGATCTTGGTGATGTTTTTGCATTTTTTGGTGAAAAATGTAGATCGAAGTCAAAGAAAATAACCTTTGAATTTGTCAGTTTATAGAAGCAGGGTTTTAAGCTGGCAGAAAAAGAAATACAAATATTTAGTATCAGTATTTTCTCCTGAAATCCATTTGTTCTTTTGAAACAAAATTTAGATTTCATATCTGAAGAATGTTTTGAAGAGCCTACTACTTCATGTACTCCCAAAATGAAACATATCATGTCACGGTGACCAAAACAGTCTGTTTGACTGACAACAATGCCTTTGGCTATTAATTTCTGTGTCAAAACTTGATGTGTCTCATTTCAGGTTGCTCTAGAACAGCACTTTTGACTTGAAGGTTCACATATCAGGCCCAAGTCTCTGTTATTTGTGCAACTTTTCTGGGACTCTGGCCTTTGAGAAGAGACCATGCTAAGAGCTGGCCTATGGAACTGGCCTGACCAATTGGAGAAAACATTCCATTCTCAAAAAATGTCCTTACGTCTAAATTTAGTTAAAATTCATGCCTTTTGAATCTTGTTCCACACAACAAATGTTTTGCCAAGTTCCATAGTGATAATGTAGCAGTGTTTTAATAGCATTAGAGAAGACAATGACATAGACAGCTGCCTTAAATTGCCAGAAGTTTTGCACTCTCTAACAAATACAGCTCAGTGTTGGCTGATTAAATGTGGAAGTAATTTATCCAAATGAAATGCCAGGCCTTTTGCCAAGAATTTTATGTGTGTTTGTGTGCTCGATTGGTCAAAAGTACAAGGCACGCTAAGACGGGAATCTTTGCTAGGTTTGGGATAATATTTCTTGTTTCTGACTACTACTTGTCCCTCCAGATTGCTGCCACTCAGCATCAGGACATTTTAAAAGAGAAGAGCTGGGTGCAGGGTTGTTTCCTAAATCCACTGGTATATTTGGTCTTCTGAGTCCTCGCTGTCTGCTGTTCCTGCACCACGCTTTGTAGAATGCATTTTCACTGAAAAAACCCTGGCTGCCACACTTCCTTTCTCTTTGGTCAGCTTCCCATTGAGTGTTCATCAAATTCCCCTTCAAAGCAGTGTTAAGGTTCCTGTTGATTTCAGTAAACACTGGAGCAGATTTTTGTGCTGGATTACCCTGTTTGTTTTGTGGTGGCAGGTTAGTCTGCGCTTTTCTGTCTCTGAAGAGTTTTGAAAGATGCTTGCCCCTCTCTCAGTTCCTGTTCTCCCTGTTTCTCCTTGGGCCCCTTTGGCACAGAAAGGTCTCCAAAATGTACTCGAGCCATTGCTCAGTGACAGGGAGCATTTGCTCCTCTGCCTTTCTGGATGTGTAGCAGAGAAGAAACCAAAGCGCACAATGGCCACTGAGCTCTTTGGGAAGAAATTGCTGGAGGCACCAGGAAATTTTTTGCTTGCTAATATGAAACCACATGTTGGCATGACAGGCCAGAAGAGCAGTGGCCAGCACCTTAGGATGCCAGTGAATAAGATACTAAGGAAAGCTAGTGAAATTTTGTCTCCTGGCATAGCTGCCCTCCACTAAACTGACCAGAGCTGGGCTGTGGGATGAGGGCACAGCATCTCTTCTCTGCCAAACTGGGGCAAACCCGGTCACTGCTCATCACCTCGCAGGGCAGTGCCCACCTTGGGGATACAACATAACTCTCCTTGGGGCCATCAGGAGTTTGACAGGAAGAGCAGGCATTACTCAAATTTGTTCTTTTTGTCCCTCAGCTGAATACACCCTTCTAGTCAAGTGTGCATGAGCTTGAAATTTGCTGTGTCAGTCCTTCTCTTTCTCCTCCACATTTATTTTTTGTCTTTTCTGAAGTTTAATGGACTGTAGCAGGTTTAATAACATATGACAGTAAAGATTCAGGCTAGCATATGTTACAATTCATTGCTGTTGCTTAGTGCTAGAAACTTCTTGTGGCTGCTAGACAGATAAAGCACGGAGCTGCTCCAGAGCCAAAGATGCTGTTCTGTATTATTCAGTTATTTTTTAACCTTTTTTGCTATGAATGATTGCTGAAAATAGCACTGCTGGTAAAAGGAAAAAAAACAAGCCATTAACATTTACATCAACATAAAACAGCTCTAGTAAGGTACTTTGTTATACAGGAATAAACAAAGTTGGTTTTCTTTATTTTGTTCCCCTTCCTGCAAAAGCTTTTATATAATTTGGGAACGGAGGTTAAAAAAAGCTTGGAACATTACTTTCCCTTTAATCCTTAGATCTCTCAGCTAACTCTACATTTTGTTTTCATGCTGAAAGGGAAAAAATATTTTCCTGGCAGGTTGAGAATGATTTTTCCATTAATCTTTCCTTTCGGAGCCAAGATACATTTTTTCACAGAGATCTGATGTGACATAATACTGTACCTGGAATTTCACACTAAGGAGAGTAGAAAAACATTCTCAATTCTCACCACAGCAAGCACTCACAACTGGGCTCCAAACCCTCCAGCAAATCCAAGAAGCCAAAAGAGCAATTTAAAAAGGGGACAGGAAGGGAATATGGGACACAGTCATTTCCCATGGGGAATGAAATGTCGTGCTACTTATTAAGGCCTTTCAAAGATATGCTGATAGAATATGGTATGTCGTGGCACAGGCCAACAATTATCTTGCTTGAAAGTTATCTCAGCAATTTGAAATCCTATTAATTTAAAAAAAAAAAAGGCACATCAGGGCAGAATCTCAAAGTGTAAATGTGAGGAGCAATAGAAATGTTTCAGATTAATGCAATTCAAAGCAGAACAGAAACTATCTCTGGAATTAAATACATATGTACATGATCTTGGATTTATGAAAGTTGATAGAATCCACCCATCTGCCTATTTTTGGCTTATCAATGTTTTCTTTCAACATTTAGAGTGTTTTCTTCAAAGCTCAGAGCTGGAGCATTTCCAGGCATTTTAATTGTCCAGATGTGGAGTGGATTTCTTAACTACTTGCAGTATAGGGAAGACATAAAGGTTTTTGCTTGGAAGCCAATGAAAAGAAGAGAAATCCTTTCAAATTCTGACTTGTTTTTTAAAAAAGGACTTGCTGGAATCAGTTTTGAAAAATTCACAGGCCTCAAAAGACAAGCACAACTGTCTTCATATATGTCTCATCATGGTTCTGCACTAAATTTATCTCTGGGTGCTCATGAATTCACAAGACACAGTCACTCTGAGTTGGTTTTGTACCCCTGGTAAGGCCATTGACTATTCAAAGGATTTCCATAAGAGTACTAGATAGCTGTGCTTCTCCTTAAGCCTGCTAGAATTCTCTATTATGTTTCTTGGTACTAAGAATCCCCAAACAATACTGAAGTACAGAAGACAGCTTCAACAAAAAAAAAGTGTCTTCTATCAAATATTTTTCCAGCACGAGGAGGTTTCTTGGTTGCAATGCTTACCTGAAGTGCAGTCACCCAAGCTCTCCTGTGTTCTCCATGGCAGTCAAGTTTGTTGTCTCCCAAAAGCAAGATTTAGTGCATTTCATGCTTTCATGGCATGCTGTGACTGCAGTATCCCTGCAGTATCACAGCCATCTAGGAAGGGACCAGGAAAGGAAGGCATTTGTTATCTTTTTGACAGTGGTTTGATGGCACCCATCCTACTGGCAAGACTTAATTTGTGGAGAATAATATTGAATGTAATGACATTCCAAAGATCTTCTAATCACAAAATCTGATATTTTTTTTTGGCTGGTTTGAATGTTCAACTTTACATGGTTTAGCTACCAAGGAAAGACTAGACAGCTCTAAAAGTCAGTCTCTTCATCTACCCCTGTTATGTGCATAGTATCTGTTCTCTCTGCCATCATGCATTGCTCCATTCAATGCTTCATGTAGTTTCCAGGCCCCAGGGCAAAACTGGCCTTCATGTAGAGTGAACACCACCCTCTAAACCTCTATTTCTCCCTGCATATAGCATACCTGAGCTTGGCCTGATGTTTCTAGTCACTGTAGCCCATTGCCAGGGGTTTGGTCCATTGAGCCAGCCAGAAGGGTGCTGGTGAATTCCTGATGTGACAGCACCCTGCTTACACAGGACTAGCATGAGATTGCTTACTCATTGACAGCTACCAAAGGAGGAACCTGGAAGAGTGGTCATGTGGCAGACTATCCTAACACTGTTTTTTGAGGTAGTTAGCCTTGACTGTGCTGTGGAAATACAGAAGTTACTGGTTTGTGCTCCACTGCCACCTGCACAGGCAGCATTTTATAGGGGGTGTGTAGACGAAAAGCCATGAGCCATAACAGCTGCTCTTCTTTCAAAACCCTCGCTGCCAGCTGAGTCGTTTCTCTGCAAGCAGGCTGTTGTGTGCTGTGCCTTTGCATGAAGATGGCCCACAGAGAATATGAACTGAGTCATATTCTTCATCTTATGCTGAAGTCCTACATGCTGCTTCCTTCTGAGAAAATCATGCTCACAGCAGGGAAACTGCTGGAAATTCTCCATCTGTATCACCCAAGTCAGAGCCCCACTAAGCTCCCCCACCCACCCCAGATGAGAGAAGCAGCCACTTCCCACATATGAGTAATGAAAATGTTTTTCTTACATTACAAATTCTAACAAATCTCAGCCCCCTTGCTGTATGTTCTGGGCTCCATGTAGGCTTACTGTTTTATTTGTATGACTTTCTGCCGAGCTATTTCTGAGAATTGGAAGTGTAAAAAAATAGAAAAGTTATATGTGAGAGAAAACCTATTGCTGTGTTTGAAATCAGTTCCCAAATCTGTGGCTGGCTAAGCCCAGCCTCTTGTAATTGTGTGGTTATGGATATTGGACGTTCTCTTTGCTGGAATGAGTGATGCCAAAATGCACCCATCCTGATGATCTGATAAGGGAAAAAACAACTGTGTACCACTGCTGAATGCAAAAGTCAAAACAGGGAGCCTCTTTTTGACAAAATCCATCAGGTTCCATCAGTCGTACAGTAGGTAGGAAAAGGCTGGGAAACTTGTGTAACAGTGCAGCCCAAAATAGGGCCATTAAAGCACAGAAATAGTAGAAAGCAAGACAAATATACCTCAGCAGTAATTTTTCTCTCCCCTTCTGTCTGTCCTCTCTCCTTAAACCTTGCAATTTTCCATTTTCATTTTAGCTTTTTATCTCTTTCAGGCTAATTTTATTTTCTGTCTGGGAAGAAGGCAAGTGATTTTGCTTGGTTCATTGAAAGAGTTGGGGCTCTGGTGGGAGTGATTAGGGAGCAAGCTGAGCAACATGCATGAATTTCTAGGTGTTATAAAGTTAATTATGAGCTCTTTGGTTTCATAAGGATTTTTTAGCTAAGCTATAAAACACAGTTTGTATCTATTTAGGGTCCTTAAAACTTTTTTGTCATGACCCAAATGTCCCCATGATCAAATGTCAATACTTATTTTCCAGGATCTCATTTTAAATCATTGCATACAGCTAATATGAGAGTGTTACAATCAACTTTTGACTTTAGAAATGCCACTATTGGAGTGGCAGGTGAAAAATACCCAGTACATCCAATATTTATGCTTAAAAAACAGTCCTATGCCACCCTTGTCTGTATTAGCAACCTTCAGCAAATATACTTGTGTGGTAAGAAGATGTAGTGGCTAGCAACAGGTACACATGAAGTGAAGGACTTTTCCTCTCATTTGCATTTCTTCATCAGCCTAGCTTTATAAAAGGGCTTTGGAACCATTCATTGCCTTTACTACCTGCCTTCGATAGTGTGTCTGCTCCCTGATTCTCTTTTTATCCATTCATGTGGACTGGCACCTCAGTACCCGTGTCCTGCCCTACAAGTCTGTGAATTCCCTGTGACGATAAGTTCAGTTTATCCAGCTGCGACAAAGTGATGTTCCTCAGGATCTGAGCGACATCTTCTCACACCCCTAAGTGAACTCCACGCAGGTGTTAGGTGCTGCAGACCTCTTCCCTCTCCCTCTGCAGGACCAAGAGGCTGAAACACCTCTTGCAGTTGTCTTGGTCTGTGCCTGACTTTCCCTGGGCTGCGGGACACCCATCAGGATCCTTACATGGGACACAGGGACTCTGTATGGTCTTACTATCTCTTGCAGCAGAGATATATATTTTAGGACTATTTCCATGGCTGAATCCCTCCCTGTATTGTAGCTGTTGTAAGTGCTTTTGAAACACATCATTCTGCCAGGTGTGCATGCCCACCAGCTTGTCAGTCAGTGTTTCCTCTTCTTCCTTCCCTCCTCCCAGATCTGACCACATCACTTGGCAGCTCCTATACATTTATCCTTATGACATGGATTAATCCTGATAATTACTGTGGGGAAAAACAGGCAGTGAACTACTAATTTCACTAATTAACAGTGCATAATTTCTTTGCTCTGTTCAATTTGTGTAGTCAATGCAGTCTGCTTTGGCTCTGCCTATCCACAACAAAAGCAACAGTCTTAGTGCTCAGGTGGCTTGCACAACCCCTGTTTCATAGCTATTGTTACTAGCAGGTCTGGTTCTTTCAGTGTTTGCTGACATGACACTTCACTCTTGCAAGATGCATTTGTTTCTTCCACAAGTCCACACAAGTCCACAAGTGTGTTTTGAAATTGTGCATGCAAAGTTTTTAGTTAACATTATATTGCCATTGCGTGGAAAGCCAGGCCAGCAAGACTGCAGGGGAAATACTGAAAGTCTTGAATGAATGAAATCAGGCTGGAATTTTGGTGTAGGGACCTCAGTTATACAAATTATCTCACAGTTTGGTAAGAAATGAAGACCAGTGCAATTGGTCTGTTGCTTGTTTGTTTGGTTTATTTTATCTACCTTTTTTTTAGTAAAATGTGCACCATTGTTGCCAGAATGGCATATTTGAAGAAGTTGAAGTACTAAAGGGTTATTTTGGGTAAGATGACCCTCCAAATAACTTCTGCATTTGAATTCACAGACTCACCACAGAGATGAGAACTTCTACAGTTTCTTACCCCAAAGGCTTCTCAAACTTTGAGGCTGGTCATCATCTCAGCTCCTGGTTGAGCTAGATATACAATGTACATGTGTGTGCAACACAAGTTTGGAATATGTGATCCAATGCCTGTGACTTGGCCCTCACATCTCCTTGTGTATCCCTAGCAGCAGTTTAGCTAATGGATTGTGCCTTGCTGTGAAACTCAAAACAGCTCCTGTCATCCAACAAGTTCCCTAGACCTCCAAATTTTCCATGCCTTCAGGAACACAGTTTAACTTCAGAAGGACGACCCTGAGATCCTGGGTTTCTTTGTTGTTCCAGGAAAAACCATTCACCAGAGTCCCTTTTCTTTCAGTTCTGTCTAAAATTAGGCTTTTGGTTTAGGGGCTTTTACAAATGCATACCTGCTATTACATCTCCAGGGTCTTTGACTGCTTTTCCAGACAAACTTCAGGGCAGAGATGGCTTCATTTAGGCAGACACCACCTGTACCCCTGCTCAATACTTGTGTCTGAAGAAGCCCATTCCTTTGATGTGCCACCCCAGAACAGTGCTGGCACCATGTTCTCTGTGTTCATGACACCCCAAACTTCCAGGCATGTTGCGGTATTGCAAATCTGGTGTACCACAGTGGACAGTGGATGTGATCATGTGGCAAACCCCAGGTTTGCTATAGTGAATCTCACTCCTGAGGTAACCTGCAAGGCTATTACACTTCCAAGAATGTCTCCTTACAAATCATGCACAGCTTGGTATCATGCCAAAGCTATTCAGCAGGTAGCTAAAAGATCTTTTGTGCTGGTCCATATGAAGACCAGGTGACTTTCAAGGCAACCTCTTTTCTAGGCTTTGCATATAACCCAGGAGGAGGCTGATATTTGCAGTCTTCAGCCTTCTTAGAAGGCCTCCCCATCCTTTATTTCATGAATTTAAGCCCTTGTTATGAGATTTTCCCAGACTGAGTGCTTCCTAATGCCCTGCATGCCTGGCTCCCAACCCCAATATGAGCAAATTCCAGTGGCTTCTGCTCTCTCTTGTGGGTCAGCTCCCACATTTCCTATACAAAACTACAACAACACTGTATATTTTTCTCAATCTGGACTTATTTCCAGGGTCTCTTATATGCCAGCTTGCATTTGATTGAATGTAGTTGGCTGTCATTTGCTCATACATATTTATCCTAGGGAAATACCAACTGATACATTTTCAAAGGGCTGTGGACACCACTCCAAAACAGTGCGAGTTAGGTACTAGACACCTCTGCGAGTCTGGACCATTAAGGATGTAATGAAGAGTTAGAGTGGGAAAAACCTAGAGCTGCTTCTTGAAGACGTGTGCTCTGTTGCCAAAGGGGTTCATTCACCTCAGAGCCATTTAGGAGACATGTTTAACGCTACGTTTTAATGCATGAGAGGATTTAGGGTCCCCCCAGCATTGGAGAGCCAGTGGGACCGGGGCCGTCCCCGTCGCTGGTCCTGGCAGCCCCTGTGCAGCCGGACAGACGCCGTTCTGCTGCTCCCCTCTGCTGTTCAGCGCGGAAACAACACGCTCCTAGCCCGGCGTCCTCCCGCAAGCTCCAGAATATTTTCCCTTTAGCTGTTTTTCTTCTTTCTTTGGCCAGGTGTGGGAGGGGTGTGGAGGGGAAGGGAGCCGAGCTAACACTGGATGTGTCCATTGTGCTTGGCAGCTGGCTGCAAATGCAAAAGGAAGTAATGCTGATTTCCTACGCACTGTAATTCTCCTTTCTGCCCTTTTTTATAGATAGGGAAGAAGAAAGATAATTTGCTGGAAAAGCAAAATAAATGGGACACAGAACTAGAACTTGTGCCAGAGAGATACTGGCTAAATGTGCAGTACATGGCAATGGGCTGAGGCAAAGGATCTTTAAATGTTTCGAGTCAAGGTCAGATGAAGGCTGTGGTTCAAGTTCAGATTTAAAATATTAACATTAACATGTCTTGCTTTCTCAGGATGTCAGTTCCTTTTAAATGGGAATCTCAGAGTAGGGCCTTAATGGGTTTGATTGGACTGCAAATAAAAAAAAATCAGATGCATCTCTTTTTCTCTTTCCCCCTAAAAATTCCTTTCAAATGCTTTAGCTTTGAAATTTTGGATTCCAGTTTAATTCAAGTGGCAAGCAGAGTAAAGGAAAAGGCATTGCAACATTAGATAATTATAAATGATACAGTGACACCCTCAGAATTTTTAAGCCTGCCAGTTTAAGTAATCATTGCTTATAATAGAATTAATCATCTAGATTGTATTGACTTGAATTTCTTTCTTCAAATCAAACCCTGCTGCCACGTCATCCTCTAAGTGTAAAAAAGAAAGAAAGAAGCAAAATCTCCACCTATTTTGCTCAGTGGCCCTCATATGAGTAAACAAAACACACAGTGTGGAGAGAAGACAGACATTGCTTGATATCCTCATTTTTTTTTTCTCTCTTTTTGCTGCATCAGCCATAACTTACTGCATTTTTCTAAAGCCTGATTAGCATTTGCAAGTGCTGCACAATGTGCCAGCATTTCTGCAATTCCTGGGCTTCCTTTCACTTTGTCCTCTTGTGTCAGTGATGATGCCAATAAACTCGAGGGAGCTCAGATGTAAAAGGTTGAGACATCCTCTGGGTTAAACCTCTTTGGGAGGGCTGTAAAAAGATGTGGTGGCATTTGGACTCTGCCCACCTGTAAAGGTTGCAAAAGGCCTGGGCAGTCTGACATTCCCTCATGAAATGCAGGGCATTCCAGACGTGAACAAATAGATACTGTGAGCTGAAAGGTCTCCTCCTCTGGCTGCTGAGTCAGAGAGCAGTGTGCAGGCAGGCGAGATGGCAGTTTTCTGTGTTCAAGTGCTGTGCCTTTTTTGGCTACCTGCTCCATTCACTATTTTTTCCAGAATAGAGGGGAAAAAAGATGCACTGAAATTGCACAAAGAACTGTGGAAGAAGAGGGATATCTGTGTGTAAATCATTACACTGAGGGCCATGCTTCAGAGAGAGAGAGGAAGAAGCTGATTTGAGCCTGCTCTAATCCCATTCTAAAATAAAGTGGCTGCACTGTGACTCTATTTAAATCTTCCTGAAAGAAAGTGAACTTGGTCAAATGGAACTAGTTTAGGTAGGAACATCCCTATGGGAGTTTAATGTGATTAAGCATTAACTACATTTATGTGTAAATGTGGCACATAGAGATGTGGGTTTGTGATGGACTTGGCAGTGTTGGGTTAATAACTGGACTTGACCATGATCTTAAAGGTCTTTTCCAACCTAAACAATTCTATGATTCTATAAATGAATCCTCCACAATTTCAGATCTTTGGTAGATTTGGATGGATTTTGCCATATAGTCAGACATCCAAAACCTCCTGCTATGGTAGATCTAGGGAACATTTTGCTTCTTGAGGGCCTAGAAGGACTCTCCAGTACATTTAGCAGAAGAGAAGTTTCATGTGAACAATCAGTAAAAACAAAGAATTTTTAACAATATGGCCACAGGCTGTAATGGACCCATGTATTTTACATTCCCAGGTTTCAGGTGTTCCATGATTTGTTACAAATCAGATCAGAGTCAGATCTGTTGTTTGAAAATACAGATCACTGGAAGTCCTGTGAGTAGAGATTGCCAGACCTCTATTAATTAACATAGGCTGCATCTTGTCTTCATGACAAATTGCAGTCAGCTTGTCAAAAACCGTGTCTGCTGACTGCATGTACTGAAAACAGGGGTGCAGCTTCCCTTGCTTCTCATTTCATAACACTGTCTCAAACTGAATATAGCAGGGGTTGCCTCCATTTGTTTTTGAGTTTCTGAGTTTCCTATGTTCAAGCTTTTCTGAATGGCAGCTCAAAAGAGAAATATTTCCAGTAAAATCTTTGTAATCTCATGATTTCAAGAGCAGAAACTTTAAGTAAATCCCAGAATTTTCACGTGAAAGTAGCAGTTCTGTAGCTGCCTGCATTCCAAACAAGCCTGCCCAAAGGATTTCATTTAGATAGGTTATCATTCCTTATTATCTACCTAGCACTCACAGTGGCTGTAAAATCCCCAGAAATGGTGGCATTTCCATTTATTTCCATGTTCAGCTCACAAAACACACTCATGACATGAAAATACCATAGAAATGCAAGGTAATTATCACCATTATGTAACTCCTTGGCATCCATGAGCAGAATTAAAAGCCTGAGTGGTGCCTATAAGAAAAACAGAATATATTTCAGTAAGCAAGCCTGTCATTTTTTATCTCTTAAGTAACCTTAAATAAAATTGAACTGGCTTAGTCAGTGTGAAAAAAAAGGGAAAAACCCAAGTTCTTATAATCTTCACTGTGATGATAATGCACATATTACTTCATTTAAATAAAATCTCTGAACAGCACCTGGAGTTATACAGAGAAATCCTGCACTGGGGATTTGTATGCAGCATGCTTGCATATGAAATATCAGAATTGTATGGACAAGGACAGCAGTGAAATTTAAAAGGTGATGGATAAGACAGATGGCTGAGCAGAAGTAGTCTGCATTGCCATGGAAAAAAGCCTGGTGCTATCCTCAGCAATCACTGCTCGAGTTTGCAAGAGTCTGGCTGCTATGGAAGCATCTGAGCCAACCCTGGGTGTTGCAATATGTCAGTTTTCCAAGAAACAGATTGGTGTACAGTGTGTACTATTTTTTATTTTCTTGGGGGAGGAGGGGAGAATCCATGGATTTGGAGCTGTCATTTGGCTTTGAATTTCATCTTATCAATGCATTTCTTGACACCTAGGAAGACCTCTTTGAAATAGAGATGATATTGTGAATACTGACATGACTGCCTTGGAAATTACTCCCCGCCCCCCATTCTTGTGAGAGCAGAAAATCACTGTTTGTGCAGAATCTACTAATTTCTACTCACTCTTCTATTTAATCTGTGTGAAAGGTCCCATGATCCTTCCTTGAGACTGATAACAGTGTTGATCTCTGCTTTTCAAGGAGTTTTTTTTTGTGGGCTTGCCTTTGTGAGGCACTCTTGAGAGGTCTGTGCAAGAGCCAGTCAGAGCTGATGCCCAAATAGTGAAGAGATTCCCTTTGGGCCAGGCTTGAGGCTGCATCTGATTATAAATAGGACTGGGAGAGAAGCAGTCCAGGAGCTCAGAACTCAGGGTTTGGAGTAATTGCTGAGCAGTACAGGGAACTAGGATTAAAAGAAAGTGAGAATATTCCCTGAGAGGAAGCGTGAAAGCTTTCTGCCTTCAAGGGCTAAAATTCTCTGGGACATAAAGATCTGCTGCAGAGAATTTAAACAGTGACTCAATTCTCTAACTGCAAGCAATGGGTTCCAAAATAAAGATAGTTAAGTCAAACTAGTCTAATTTCTGATCATTGTTTTCTCTAAAGCATTTGATGATTGATAAAGTTTCCACTTGATTTAAGAGAATGCAGCTAGATACGAAACTGTATTATGGGCATTTGAGTGGCAGTGGCAGCCCATGAAATGTGAGCAATATATTTGTAAGTGGCAAACCAAAAGGATGGCAAGAGCACAGACAAATAAGTGATTGGCCCAATGAGACAACATAGTCATTTTGGGGAAATGTTGAACTCTTGGTAGGAGACTAGGATGAGTTTGTACAGCAAAATAATCTGTAAAGGCTAAACCCTTGACAAGATTATCAAAACATAGCCTGAGAGGAAAGTCCCCAGCTGTGGTGAAGCTCACAGAAGCGGGCAGTTCTCTGAGACCTGGCAGCAGACCCGAGGCAGAAAGTGATGTGAGTCTCTGACAGACTATATAAAAAACATGAGCTGCACAGACTGAGAAAACTCCCACCCTCAGACAACACCGTGCATTTGGGGACCAGTACTGCTGTGGCTTGTGGTCCCTTGGAAGTTATGACAAGCCCAAGGGGGTAATAGCAGTGCCATGGGTGAGAAAGGAGTCTCAGCACTGCAGTGTGTGGAAAAAATGCCAGCAGATGGGATGTGGATTCATTTTCAGTTCGATGGGAGTGTGCAAACTTGTGTAGTTTCAGAAGCAGGGAGCTTACAGTACTTGATGAGCAACCATAGGTGGGAAAAGATAAATCGTACAGTGACAGGAAAAGCCCCTCTGAGAGTCTGATATAGCCAGTATCAGTTCTGATAGCAGACAGGAGAGGAAAAGGCCATATGCTAGAGAGATGGAGGTGGAAATGACATGAACAGCAGCTCAGCAGTATTGCCTTATGTTGCTTGGGTCTAGACCACTATAGCTGAGGTCACTCCAGTTCAGTTTCTGGACTGCAAGATGTTGAATCTTTCCCCAATCCTGAATCTTAGCCCTTCTCCAGGAAAAGTACATTTCTCTCCAGGAAGTACATTCTGCTAAGGGAAGACTCTGAGTTGGAGAATGTCTTTCTTCCCTTGTTTTGACAGAGAAGACTTTGCCTAGGAGCAGCCTCTAGTCTTGGCTGCAGACCCTGTCTTTAGGAGAGCCTTATTTCAAACAGAGGCAAGGAGAAGGGAGTCCTCTTTCCTTTTCATCCTAATCTCTCCTGAAGCAGGACCCCAGACAAATCCAGTGCAGGGACTGGGAGAAAGACAGAAGAGACTGGAGAAGGTGGTGTCTCCTTTGGAGGAGAGGAGAATGCTGACACACAGAGCCCTTGAGGCCTCAAATGTGGCCAGCGGCCGCAATTCTCCCATTGGGACCTCTAGAAAACATGCAGCTTGAAATTAATGCTCCAGATGAAAAGCGTGGAAAAGAGAGCTGAGAGAAAAATTAATTACAAATGGATTGCAATCGTGCAATAGTAAAACCCCAGTGACATTTAATTTCTATGTAAACAGAGAGTTTTGTTCTCATGGTTAGCAGGGGATGGATTCAGGAAGCCGCATTAAGTTCTTGGCGCCGTTTCTGATTCTCTTAGTGGTCTTCAGGAAATTACTTAATTGTGGGGTCTTGCAAGGGCTGAGTACACACTGAGGAGAATTTCTTTCCTCTAAAGCAAAAGGGGCTTTCTGGAGCAGGACAAGAGCTCTTCATCTCAGAGGATCAGAGTGTATTGATTGAAAAAACACAGTCCCCTTATCTTTGTAGCTTGCATAAAAATTGAGTTCAAGAATCCAAGGTGCTAGTACTCTTATCATCTGCAAAGCAAAGAGGATGGTTTGCTGGGGATCTGCAAGGAAGCCAGCTATAAAGGGCTGTAATTGAATTAAGGGATGGACTGGCTTTGTTGAAAGAAAGGGGAACAGAACCACTCAGGCATGCGGGCTCATATTGTGAAACAAATTACAGGCTGACACATCCGCTAATAATCTGCGCTTTGGTGTAATAGACAGGAATAACTCAAAACCTCTGTGGCTGGCAAACGGGAACCAAGAGTAATAGGGGAAGCTATTTCCACTGAATCCCATCCCACACCCGCTGAACCAGGGTATCTGACTGTCAGCTTGGGCTGGGTGGAGGGGGACATGATGGGGCTGTGCTGGTGAGGCAGGTCCCCGAGGGGAGCCACCTTTTTAACTAGACGGGTGACTGCGGGGAATAAGGGTCTTTTGGCTGAAGGTGAGGCAGATGTTGACAGCACTGGCAGGACTGAACTAAGATACCTGCCTAAGTCTGGTAAATTGTGTGTGAAATCCAGCACACATGTAGTATTGCCTGGACGGAAGTGTATTCTCCCTAGAAACAGTTTCTCCAAATAGCTTCGTTCTGCTGAAAATGCAGGTTTCTTCTGTTCAGGATGGTTAATCCTTCCCACCATGCTGCAGGGACATGCAGTTCCCACCAGCACTGCCTTGATGTGGTCCTGTGATCCCCCATGCTGGTGCTCCCATGAGCCACCACCCAGGCCATGGTGTTGGCCATCATGCAATGTGCGAGGACTTTCCATACTGGAAGGCTCAGGTCTGCTCCAAGGGATACCATGGGACATTTCTTGTATTTTCACTGCAACTGGCTGCTTTTTTTCAGTGATTCTGGTTTGCACCCCAGGAAGCTACTTGCCATACGTGCCTAGATAAATCCCTTCTGACGGGTGTGGGTCAGTGTTACACACTGTGGGAGTCCTGTCCAGCAGAGCTTGGCTGCCCTGCAGCCATGTGATGTACATGTGGGCATGAAAAGTGTGTTTTTCCAGGCCAGAACAGTAGATATCCTCAATCAAGCAGATCTCCCCAGCTTTCCTGTGCCAAGCCTCTAAAATCCATTGTGTTCCTCCTCACATACCCAGTCCTTAGAAACAGACAAGCCTGAACCAGCCAACAGCAAACATGAACATGAAGAAAATGCATGTGTTCAGCTGTGTGCAGGTCATGTTCAGGAGGTCAGCTACCTAAACCTTGATAGAATAATGTTTCATGACGTAGTCACTATGCAATATTTATATTAAAACCCCAGTTACATTTTTAACATGTGATACTGATTTCCCATATATATTTATACACCTAAATACATTGGTAGAAATTCTCTGTTCATATTAAAGAGGTTAAAAAAATTGCTCTCTATATAAAAATAGAACATATATTCAAGTTGAGCAAGAAGTCTTCATTGTCTGCACTCTGTGCTATTTCTGCTTCTGTTTGGTGGCTTCATTCTTTTTTCCTGGTGCTCTTCTGTGCACTACCATTACCCTCTGAATTATTTACTGTATTTCTCAGGGTTTTGATACTATCTCATCTTCACAGAGTGCTGGTGATAACATGTTTTAAGTGACAGCACTATATACTCCCTAAATAATCTCATTTTATTGGTTGTTTAACCAAAGATTCATGAAAGTTTTCCTTTGCTTTTTTGCTGTTGAGCTGCGATGTTCCAGAAGCTCCAAAAAGAAATGTCTCTTATAACTGTGCTAGGAACTGCTGTCATTTAAATAAATTGACTTATGCTGATGCAAATGAGAGCAAAATTTGGCCCCATCTGTTCTACATAATGTGGTTCCTAAATCAGAAAAACCAGTCACTAAGAAATGACAGCCAGTATTTTATTTTTGTGGGAATTTGGTTTTATCACTTCTGAAAACTGCTGAAGCTACTAATGCAGACTAGCATGCTAAACATGCTGGTTTCATCTAGGATGGTGCTGGAGAGTTTTCTTTCTTAGTTTCTTGGGTAAGAATGTATCTAACATATTTAAATGGATGTTAGATTTACTAATTGGCAAAAAAAGACTAGCCTTCAATGCTGTACTTTTTAGGGAGCATAATTAAAGGTGAGGAAAGAAGAGATAACAGATGTAGTGCCTAAGCACTGAATAACATCACAATGTTTTAAACTAAGGAAGAGCAATGCATTTTATCTGAGTAAACTGCCTGGATAGTCTCAAATCTACTGGCCTTCCTTCCCGGTGACTGAAAGAGTTCCTTGTTGGCGTCTGCTCTGTGCTGCTTGCCAGACCTCTCTGCTTTGTGGTGGACAGGCTTCATGTGGTTGTGATATGCAACTCGTGTCGCTCCCTTCACTTTGGAGGGATGCTAGAACCACCATCAATAAGTTTGCTAAAAGACTATGTGACAGAATTGTGCATACACATGAAATTGCTGTCGAGACCAACATGTCAGTGTATTGCACCATAATAGTGCACAAATGGATAAGCAAGTGTTGCCACAGGCAGTGTTTCAAACACCATGTCCTGGGAAGAAGGAACTCTCTTAAAAATCACAGGCCATCTGTAATTCAAAAAACCCCACAGATGGTATTAAAATGGCTCACTGAGAGTGGTGGAATCCAGGTGTTTCCTCCCGTGGTTGTTCTTGCACAAATGTATGTCAGTTTGTGCAGTGGCACCTCTCCCTTATGGCACAGTCTCACCAGTTGCATGAGATCAGGTGTGGATGACCAAAAAAAAAAGTCAGGCACTCTGGCCAAAATTTCCAGGCCTACATATATGCATTGGATATGAGCAGCCTGGTCTCCCAGTAGATGCTCCATACTTCCAACTCCCTGTGAAGTAAATAGTGGTGCTCCAATTTTCTTTGGAGAAAGAGCTCAGCTTTCGTGCAGATGAGGCACCTCATACTGGCTGAGGTGTCCAGTTACCAAAGACCAGGAGTGGGCCTCTCCAGGCTTGGTGTTTACCAATACCATGAGAAAATCCAAACCCAGTAAGTACATCAAAGTTAGGAGGGTTTTTTTAGGAATGAAGATCTGTAGTACTTAGATTATCACTCATCACGAAATGTCCTCAGGCCAGGGAAGAAATCAATTAACTATAAAAAGAGGCTTAGGAACCGGACTTTGCATTATTTGCTGTGCAAGGGATAGATTCTTATCCTTTTGAAGAATAGAGCACATTCAGGCCCACTGTGTTTGGATTCCAGCTAATTCAACTTTAATGAAAGGCTCAGTATTGTAATATCAACATGTGAATATTTACACTTCTCAAAGTGAAGATCCTCTCTAAAGTGTTCATCTTTCCAGAAATTATACTTTATGAAGTGTCAAACTCATAAGTGAAATAATTTATAAATAATGTGTGTTTATAATACAAGAATGTGTTAAGCTTCACAGATTCCAGAGGATATTTTTATGTAAAAGTACATGGTGTAGAGAGGTATGGAATTTGGGTAGTGCCATAACAAAGGTGCATTTGCTTATTGACTCTGAGTAAGCCAGAGCTCCTGTGAGCACTGAGATATTTCTTGTTAGAGCAACCATGAGACCCCTCATGCAAGGCAAATTTATTTGCCAACTCTCAGGATATATGCAGAATATATGCCTTATTTTGTTCCTCCATCTTTATACAGAAAGTAATCATTAAAAACCTTTCTGATATAATTAGTACTCTATCAAATTCTCCAGGAGTTCTCATTGCTTTTAAGCACCCCAAGTAATTACTGTGCTGGGAACTTGCCATGACCATGAGCTCACCTTGAAATCAAATTACTAATAGCAGGAGTGATTCTCACTTGAGGCAGTTTTTAGAAAAGTGTGACTGATTGCTGCAAAAGCTACTGATAAAAGAAAACCCACATGCATTATCCTGCCTTCTTGCAATGGCCAGAGTCCTGAATACACAAAGAGATGTGTTACTGCTGACCATGCATCAGGAGGAAAAGTGGGAACTGCAGGATCTGCGTGGAACCCAGGACAGCCTGCAGGCACAAAGACTACAGATATAACAGGAAAATAGTTACCATTACAGATGTGTGCCTTCCTCTGACTAAGCTCTGTCAGCTGTGATGTCTGATATGCATGATCCTAATTTGCCATCGCCTCCTACTGACCGGAATTATCCTTAAGGGCAGTTTCAGGTTCTCAGGCAGGCAGAAAGGAAATGTAGCCCTTTCACTGGGAAGGCCATTGCATCTAGGGAAGTGTTCAAGCATCAGCATGTAAACTTCCTGCACTTGGTTGTGCTGGGCAGTGTTCCAAGTGGAGCGAATTGGTCACTAATCCCAGAAACTAAGGACCCAAGCATTTGCATACTTTAAAGAAGAATGTTTGGCACATGCAATGGAACAAGCCTCTCCATCTGTAAGCAATCCTGTAGGGTCTTCAGTGAGTTTAGAGGTGTCAGGTACTCAGTTTCTTGGGCTGTCTCCTGAATGTTTATGCATGGGGCAACACAGAGAAACCACTTCTCTTGTGCAGGAAATATGGAAAACTTCAAATACCTCTAGGTTCAAACACATCTGGAGTCAGAAGGCTTATAGAAACCAGCATCAGTGTGATACAGATGCCTCCAGCTGATCTGCCAAAAGCATGGATCTCTTTCAGCCCTCAACAGTTTATGAGTTAACTGAATCCATAGAAGATTAAGACACTTTGCTTTTCTGAATCATAAATGCATGATACCTGCTTTATCAAGCAAAATACTAGCTACAAACTAATGGGCATGATTTACCTCATTTGGGAATCAGACACACTCAGATGGATTATATGTATACCCCTTAAGGCCTATTAAAATTGATTTCACACTTTAGGTATTGAACAGATTCAGGCAAATGATCAGGGCAGATTTCCCCCAGAATTAATAAAACAAACAGCCTGTGGCAACTGGATCACTGAATAAGAAGCATTAATTGAAAACCTACCATTAAACGTGATTGTTAGTATGCCGCCTGCACAGCGTCAGAGAATCAAAGATAACTTCTGGGAAACCCTCTAAATCCTGGATGTAAAATCAGGGTGAAAAGAGAAGGCCAAAACTGTGGACAATACTGTATAGGCCACCTGCCAACAAAGTTTGCAGATCACCCAGCAAACTGAAGCTGGACATGTCCTGGCAGACAGAAAGAAAAGTGGAGCCGAAGCCAATTTTTCTCAGTATTTATCAACACTATTGTAGCACTGTAGCAAGAAAAAAAAAATCCAATTAGATGAGTGACAGGATTTCTTTACATCTCTCTTCTCCTGAAATATATGCCAGAAAAGTGTCAGCTCAGACATCTGGGAAATCCTGAAGGACAAACTGTTCAAAAAGTTTAGCCACAATCCATGAAAGCTAGATAAATCCTGGTTTGAGTGATATCAAAACCTCAGCAAGTGAAGCTGTATCTCGACCAACAGGCTCCAGTGAACTGGACTTTTTATTTCAGGCTTGAGTGACCAAAAAAATAACCAAACCACTGAGAAGGAAAGAGAGGAAAACACTATCATAAAATCATAGAATCATTTAGGTTGATGCTTGTTTCCTTGGCATAAAAATGCCTTTGGAGAGGCTGGGAGGTCCTTCACAGCCAGACAACAGCCGGCACTGTTGGTAAGAGTGAAAACAGCCTTCTGTGACCTGACATGTGTTTTATTTCTGGTGAGGGGATGAAAGCACTTGTGATGCGCTATGACATTTCTGTCAGTCCTCAAAATGCACTTGATGTTCCCGCAGAGAACATCATGTTTGTGCCTTGCAGGGGGATGGGAGGGTCTGTCCCCTCCTCTCTCTGCTGCCCCCGCAGCAGAGCTGCAGCAGATTCACGTCCTTTGAGGGTCCCTGGTGGGTGCCAGTGGGCTGAGGCAGCACAGAGGGCAAATGCTGCTGCTGCTGCTATTCCTCAGTATCCAGTCCCCTTCACTTGAAGAGAGAAGGGGTGGGATGCAGCCTTCCGTGTAATAGGAATTCAGTATGCTTGAGAACCTTTTGCAGCGTTTTCTAATCTTAGTGAGAAAGCCTCATTACAGCAGTTATTTTGCAATCCCACGAAAGCCAGAAATGCATTCGCAGAGGCCAGAGCTGCCCAGCCCTGTCAGCACTCTAGCAGACAGCGTGGGCAGCAGCACAAGTGGTGAAAAGTGAGCAAAAAGCTAACGCTGCTTTGGAGTCCAGTAATCCCTTCTCCAGCATGGTTCAAGTCCCAGACACACACTGCTTTTCCTAGATAGACAGGGTCACATCCTCAGCTCCTGTCAGCTGGCGCTGCTCCACCAACCGCAGTGCAGCTGATGCAGCCGGCCTAATTTGCTCCCACCAAGGATTTGACCTGCCGTTTTCTTCCTGACAGCATCCCTTAAAAGATACATGATGTTCTGCAGGGCCAGGCCAATCTGCTTGTGGAGGAGTGTCCATTGTTCAGCCTGCTGTCCTCATCACCCTCTTTCTCGTCAGAAAAGAAGCCCAGGCTGGATGCTGGTGACAGCCCTCTTCAAGCGTGGGTCTTGCTGAGGCTGTGAGAAGCCTCATGCTGCAAAAAGCCCCCAGGAAGACTGGAAACAGCCGTGGATATGAATCACCCCAGAAACAAATGATTCGCTACGGGTAAATTTGTGGAAATGGCATGGTACTGTAAAGGGTGACAAAGGCTTTTATCCCAGAGCAATGGAAAGCCTCACAGCACCCCCCCTTCTCTCTCCATGCCATCTTGGCAGTATGTTAATTATTGTTCTGGGTGTGAATACTCCATGTCTGTACTAAGTCACTCTGAACAAGCAAGTCCACTGCCCTTTCCATGCAAAACAATGCTGGATTGTGTAGAAAAGACTGCTGAAAACATCTGACAAAACATTATTCTGGTGGTCAGAAAGCTGTGATTCAGCAATAACTGATGGACTTGCAGTTATTGGACTGAGGCGAGTGGGTGATTATTTAATTAAAAGTGTTTCCCTGTAGTGCTTGCTGCAGCAGGGATCAATACAGTGAAGACAGGCAGTCCTGCAGAGTTCTAAGGCTCTCTTAGCAATGTGTTGAGACAGGAGATGTGGACTCTGCTGCTGTAAAAACCTTCACTCTGTGAAAAATGATTTCTTGTTGAAAAAGCAAAAGGATTGGTACACACTTGGTACCTACCATCATCTGTGAATTGTGAGGATGCTCTGGCCCTGGGAGTTGGCAAATGACTTTAAGGAAACCATTTAGGACTGACTGACAGGCAATGTTATTGATGGAAGTCCTACCTTGTGATGATCCAGTGGTGCTTGTTGTCATTCCCAGATCCTTCTGTATCCCCTCATATTTCACAGGGGAAAAATTCTCTGTGCAACGTTGGACTGCATAGTTAGAAAAAGGATGGCAGTTTCACTCTTCTCTGAACTGCATGTTTCTGAGTGATGCTATGGGTTTTTCTGAGCTTTAGTTAACATTGGGTCATCTTGCTGTTCCAAAGGACAGAGAAGTTTGACTTAAACAAATGAGTCCAGAACTGGACTGCTTTTTATCATGCTGTTTTTTTCTGTTCCCATTTTATGGCCCTGAATTTTCAAGGGCACCTTTGAATTAATCTTTTCAATTTGTTTTAAGGCCTGCCTGAATTTTCATAATGGGCTGAAAATGTATATAGAGAAGCCAAGATAATAACTTCATAAGGAAAGGTATTGCATCATGTCATAGCACAGGAAGCACAGAGGTATGCTGAGTTTTTGCTTTCAAAAACTAGACACCTTTTTATATAAATAACCTTGAAGTAAGAGCATTACTGTAGCAAGAGCTTCACCAATACCTCCTTAAATGCTTATTAGTAGACTGTATG
Organism: Brachypodius melanocephalos; assembly: GCA_013398615.1. Taxonomy (NCBI): domain Eukaryota; kingdom Metazoa; phylum Chordata; class Aves; order Passeriformes; family Pycnonotidae; genus Brachypodius; species Brachypodius melanocephalos. The sequence continues at coordinate 30,128,584 of VZSR01001283.1, read as the reverse complement.
TATGATATGAACTGCAACAACATCACTAGAATTCTACTTAGCTATTCCAAAACACAATGCAGGCTAGGACTAACAATTATACTAATGCACTGTGCTGCTTAGTTGAAGGAATTTATGACATAAAATAAGTGTCAGAGTTCAAAGCCAAGTGTGTGTGTGCGTGAGAGAGAGAGAGAGAATGTATGCAGGTAGGGTTGTCATCAGCTGGAGCACTAAATACAACCCTCTGTGATTTTACATCTGGGAAAATATCCAGAAATCCTTTCTAAGCAATAAATTACAGGCTTGTGGGACAGCAATGAAATACAAGCAAAGCAGCACCTGTAATGAGCCTGCAACAGTCGCTGAGACCTGGGAACCTTAATGCCCATTAATCTGAGAGGGAAGAGTAAGAATGTGCCAATAATGCTAGAAAGACTCACAACATACCCACCTTGTCTTCCACCTGAGTAAGTGCACAGACTATTAATGAGAACAGCATTCCCCCTGCCCCCATCAGCTTCCTGGAAAGTATTTGCTTGTCAAAAATAGTTCACAGGGTCATGGTACAATAATTTTCAATAGTCATTACTACTTCTGTCAGCTTGATGACTATACTGTGAACTTGGAAGTGTAGTTCAAAAATATAATTATAAAAGTATGTCTTGATCAGTGTTGATTCATCAGTTGCTTGGTGTATGCAAAAATGTTATCATCCTTAATTGTTTCTGTGATGTTGTCCTCTGAGAGGAATATCCCTCAAAGGAAACCCTTGGGAGAAAACACTGCTCTCAGCTTTTATGATATTAATGTGTCTTGGACTAAATTGATCAAACTCACATTCCACAGAGTAGCTTAAAGAGAACATTTAGCATTATCCCCAACTGGCAGCTTGTTCTATCTAGTTTATAGATTAGAAAAATATTTTCCTTGTTTTGGTTTATCCTGTGTTTTAGCCTATATTAATATTTAAATTGACTTGGAACAAACAAGTTCCCTTTGATGACAACCAAGAGGTTTTGATGAAACTAAAGTGAAGTCCAGCTTTGGAGTTCATTCTTCCATCTTCTACTTGATACACATTGACTTTCTTATTACATCTCCCAGAGAGAAACTGACTGTAGGAGTTGGTGTGAAGTGCCATGAGACAATGACATTGTGCTGTTTGGTGAAAAAGTCTCTTGTGCAAAGGCTTTGATCAGCAAAGCACTTCAGTAGGTACCTAACTTTCAGCACCAGGAGTAGGCTCCAAGGTCCCTTAGTGCTCTGTTCCTGTTCTGCACTCACAGCTCCCAGGGTGGCTGTGTGGGTCAGAAAAGCACATAACCTCACCCATGGTCAACAAGGCACATCTTCATGGCACAGGTTGCCTGGCAAACCTCCCGCTCTGAGGTCACCTAGAAGGTGCTCTTTGCCCAGCCCCTCCAAAGAGATGTCTGTGCTCTCAGTGCATGCAGAGCTCAGTTTCCAAGCCTTTGGCTTATGAATTACATGACTTGGATTGCTTGGACAAATGGGGTGATTGATGAAGGTTCTTTGGCTCCTGTGGTGGCTGTGTGTCGACGGGGTCAATCAGCCAGCTAGTTCCTGTCTGCACTCCTTGTGTGCTATAGGGGTGGCATGAGGAGTATGTCTGGCAGTGAAACCCTGTTGCTACGGAGCAGAAGGATGGTCTTGGAAACAGTTCCTCACTGAAAGGCTTCTCCAACAGTGAGACAGCTCAGATAGCCCAGAGAGCAGCAAGAGCTCCAGTCCTGCACTACAAAAATGCAAGGTCCTGGCATGTCTGTGGAGCCTGGGGAGCAGGCAGATGGGAGCTCTGCTTGAAAGATTTCACAGGTAAGGACAGCAGGGAGTGTGATGTCAAAACATGGAAAAGAAGCCATGCTAGGCAACACTAGGGTCAGTGCATAAACCTTTTTATATCATGTATTTTTTTCACTCCCACACTAGATGTGTCCATTAGATGGTGCAACAGCTACCAGAGGGTAAATCATTCAAAGGGCTCCAATGCATACATACACAGGATGCTGTTTTATACAGACTAGAGCCAGGGAAATAGCTTTGACAATAAAAAAGTTTTGCTAAAACCTGAGGCATCTGTAGTTAGCTTTCACTTTACAAATTTCTTCTTATTGAGGGCACAAGAGTTTGCTTTAGAGTAATCAACAACTTAGGCCAGAAGTTACTAGTCTGTAACACAGATCAAAGAATGTCCCTCTCTTAATTCCTGCGCAAAAATCATCAGCACTGTTTTGTGCTAGAAAAACAACCAATTATAATGTTAAGCTTTCCAATTGTGGAAAATCCACTACAGCCCTCGTTAATGTTTACTTACCTTCAGTGATAAGCAAAGATGCCTCAGCTAATTTGTAGTCTGAACTCATCTGGTTTCAACCTGCATCCACTGAGTCTTATTATACTTTTCTGTTCCACAAGAGCCCTTATATATGAAACTGCAACATTAGCTAGAAAGAAAAAAGCGCAGGGGTGATATTCCACGGGAAATTAAGGTTCAGGGAGATAATGATGATGCTCCTTCGGTGAATACATGTAGCAGTGCATGTCACCTTGCAGAACATAGCCTGGAGCTGCATTTTTGGGGTAATATACGTCAATCTCCTGGGACAGGAATTGCATTCTCTTCCCAGAGTCTAACGTCAATTACAGTCACTGTCTTTTAAGATGTTAGAACTACAAAAAGGGTCAACATATGAAATATTCATGCTGACATTTCCTTATAGCACATCCTTTCCTGGATCAGCCATTTCCTTAGCAATAGCTCTGTATCATACTGTGCTTCCCTGCTGCCCCTCTCCCCCTAAGCCCTGTCAATTCACCTGCCCTTGAGGCTCCTTTGGCCTCTTTCCAGGAGAAATTCTATGATGTTTCTTTTGCTACTGCTCTGCTTGGATTGCTCTCAGCCCATGCAGTCTGTAACCTGTCTGTGTTTCTAAGCCTGTGTGATACTTCCAGTGGGTCTCTGATGCCCAGCACTATCCTGACCCCCATTCTTGATATAGTTTCATAGTTCATTGTACCACACAGTCAAAAAAATTCTATCAATGAGCAGTTTATAGAATTTGTTGTGCAACAAAGCAGAGTGAAAAACAAAGATCCTTACAGTTTGCAACAGGAGAAATCATTACAAAACTTAGGTTAATTTCACATGGAAATGTTTTAATTTTGAAATGTCTAGAGCATTTCCTTGTATGAATGTTTGCTTTCAGCAAAGTTGCATAGGAAATTTATTTATGTGAATCTCACTGCAAAATCTTTCCCTTTTAGTAAATTGACCCTTTTCAAGAAATATAACACAACAAAACAAAAAAAAAATGACAAAGTATCTTCCAATATGGTTATGTCTAACTACAATTAGCAAACTGACGCTGGAGGGGTTTTACTTTTTCTTTTGTCTGCTAACCACCATGTGTGCTTCTGGTGACAGATAAATAATGTCATCCTGATTGAGATGGAATTGCTAGTTCACATGGTGGTTCTTCATTTTAAAGTATTTAATTTCCTATTGTAACCTTGGGTATCTTATCATGCTGTACCTCACCCCTGTGTTTTGAGCACTTCCTTTAAAAATCACAATATAAGGAGTATTTTCTGAGTGTCTGTCACTTCTTCCCCTTTGAGGTTGAAAATTTGCAGAAGAGGTTGGCAGATATGTTGCTAGTGATAGCTGTTTTCTGTACCACACATTTCCTCTTTTCTCCAGCCTTTTTTTGTAGAAGGAAATTTTCACTGCAAAATTCTTCTGAACATATAGCTGTCATCTTTTTAGTTTCATTCACTAAAGCCTGGGATTTGTAAGTGTCATAAATCAGGGCTTGTTTTTCTGGGGAGAGTTACGGAGTCAGACCTGCTTTAAGTTGCTTCTCCTCTTTGATGGTTGTACTGGACTAGCTCTTATATGAATGCTTGTGAGGTGATATCCTGACAGTGAGAAGGGCTGATGGGATGTGTTTAGAAAAAAGGACTCAGGCAGCCTGCCCAGACACACAGTTTGCCATGGGCAAGAGGACAAATTCCACTTTAATCCAAACGTGCAGGTGTGATGACTGGGGTGACTGGAAAAGTGGATGCATGCCACAATGCCAGGAAACCCGTCCTTCAGTCTCCACTTGGCCATTAACCTGATGGATGCCTGTGAGGAAGAGCCTTTCTGCATCACACCTTTGCTCCATTGCATCCTCCCTTTAGCCTCCAAGACACACTGAGATCACCACCTGTTTGGGGAGGGAGGGCACTGTTTTACATTCTGTATTGCTAGGAAGATGATGCCCTGCTTTTGGTAGGGTCTTTGAGGTGCTGCTGAAATAAGAACCATTAAAAACAAAACAGCCTCAAGCACACCAAAGTGATAGAGCAAGTTTATTCAGAACAAGTTGTCTCACAGAGGGATGCAGGGATTGTTTGTATTACCCCTAGGTAAAACACTGAACACTTGCATCCTCTGTGCAGAAAAACAAACTGACCTAAATTCTTGGAAATTACTTTCATTCAAGAGCCACAGTTGACAACAGAGCCAACCAGTACCAGCACTGAGGAAAGCAGCATCAGCAGTCCTTTCTCCAGTTTGTGGGGCAGCCCCAGACCTGTTCCTTGTTCCCTTCCCAGCACTGTGGGGCTCTTGGCAGGAGAACAGCCATACACCAGGGGGCCAGAGGGGGCTAACCAGGCTCTCTGGCCAGCAAGCTCTGCTGCTCTGCCCTCTGCTAGGAGCTCAGGCACCGCTCAGACACATACCACTGCTCTGGTCAAGGTTTGAGAATGCCGAGTCCAGTTTCCCTCCTTAGCTGCTGAACCTCAATCACACTTAGACATGAACTGGAGACCCGAACAGATCTGTCCAGCTTGCTTCTTTCAGTCAGCTCTAGCAACGCCCCATGAGTCACCTGAGCCTGCTGTGTTTGCTCTCGCACACATCTGCGAAAGAGCAAAGCCACGTCACAGATGCCTATCAGGTATTTTGTATACAAAAGGTACCTTGGAAGACACAGCCAAGTGCCCTGTCACCGACCTAGCCAGGGAAGCCAAGCAGGCTTCGTGAGTCATTCTTTGTCAGGAAATAGATTTGCTTTCCACTCCAAGGTACTCACTGAGGAATAAAAGGGAAAGCTGCAGCCTTGTGCTTCTAGCTAGCCCTCTGGTAAAGTCTCTGGGCTGGTGGCACTTGGGTGGCTTTACAAACAGCGTGGGGCTCTTTCCATCAGTTCAGAAGCTCCCTCCTCCCCAGAGGAAGAAATCTGTTCATTAAGCTGGCAAAGCTGTGCAAGCTGGGCTGTCGGGCACTTACAAACTGCCTCTTCAGATCCTCCCAACAACGGGATGTCTCAGCACTGTCGGGCTCAGTCGGTTAACGATGAACAAAATGCTCCTTTGCGCTCAGGATGTGCTCAACTCCACAGCTTTGCTTGTTCAGTAAACAGGTTTCTAGTATTTCTGCCTGAATTTGTCTCAGGAATGTAAACAAACAAGGGGCAGTTGCAAAGTCTGTAAATTCCCAATGTAATTCCTGGGGTTTATTTTGGTATCAGCTCAGGCTTTTAACTGGCATCAACTCTCAGAATTTTCAGAACTCAAGATCAGAAAACAGAAAGTTAAAACTAGAGAAACTTCTTCCAGTGAATGACCCCACATAACCTTCCACCTTACAATGACCAAAAATTAACACGTTTGTCTTTTAAAATCTTCTTTGGTCCTTTTTCTTTTGTTGCTATTGATGTGTAATCAACAGCTCTGTCGTTCAGACTTTTAAATTACAGACACCTTTGAAATTTCATCTTTGCTCTCTTAGCACATCCAAGAACTTCGTGGAAGCATTTAACGCTTGTAAATACAGCCTCAGAACACAGAAAATTAAAATACTGTAAGGTGATCAGGCAGAGATCCAGCTGGCTCAGTGTCTAGTTTCTGACTTTTGGCAGTAATGCAAACCACACAAAAATGCTTCCCTGAAATACTCGCATAGGCACTGGCAACGTGCTGCAGAGGGATTTCCTGACTGACGGACAGTGCCTTTTCAAAGACTACCTCTTGATGGCTGTTTTCTGCATTTATTCAATTTCCTGTGTATTTAGTGAACAAATGTTAGTGTCCTGTTGTCATGTGATAGAGAATTTAGTCTTGTTTGTGGCACATGCCTGTGAGAGTCTGTTTTTGATTCAGTTACGTCTTTAAAGGGGTCTCTTCCTTTAGCAGTTTATTGACACTGACAAGGAGGACCAGAGGGGTCCTCTAGAGACCTCAATCCTTGAAAGGTGGCCATCTGACTGTGGTGTCACCTTCAAGCAGCAAATGATCAGGAATTGAGCAAAAGCTAAAAAATATGTGAATGTGGGACTTGGGGTCAGGAAAGCAGTGGTGTATGAACACCTTCCAGCAGCCAGGTGCCAAAATTGTAAGGCAATAGTTGAAAGACAGTCAGGAAGGAGAACTTGGGAGATAAAAGATAAAGACTGACAAGGGTAGGAAAAGCAGATAGGCACAATGTAACATCTTGGGGACTAGCTATCCTGACAGTGTGAGAGATGTGGCAATCTGCAGAAAAGGGATTCTGCATAAAATGAACTTGTGATAGTGGAACTTGATTTGCTTTCTTGAAACTGTTCAACTGTTGATTCACCAAAACATTGAAATATCAGAGGCCATTGCACTTGAATAATACACTGCTTGCTGCTTGCAAGGAAGAGCTCTAGATAGTGGTATTGCAGCTGGCCTTCCCAAAGAGAAATATGTGCAGACATAAGTGGTGTTATAGAAGCAGCAGGAGGAAATACAGCAGAGGAGGTGTGATGTTGTCTGTCTAGCCTGCAGATAGAGCAATAGAGGTCATGGCAGGAATTTCTGAGTGGAGACACCAAGGAATAAAATGGCAGCAAAGAAAAGTGGCCTGGAAGCACTCACTGATGTGTTTAAAGAACTGCCTTACATCAAGGACAAGGAAGGTCTTGGTTATAGTGATGTAGGTGACACCCAGTATCCTAGATATCTGTGCTTGGGGAGACAGTCACAAAAACATGTGGAGGTGACAGGAGAAGAGACTGGATGAAAAACCATCATTACTTGATGAAAAGTTGTGAAACTGAGAAATAACTAATGTTAGATAAAGCCTTCGAAAGCCTTGAGGTGCTTGAACACCATGGACCAGGAGCAACTGAGAAAGAAGGAAGGGGATAAGGCAGCCAGATCCTGGACCCAGAGACCTTTGCATTCATACTCGAGAATCAGAGACACAGCATCAAAATAACACATACCAATGTGGGGAAAGATATTTAGTTCTAGAAGGAGCCAAGTTCATTATGAGGATTTCCTTACAAGCTCAGCAGAAGGTACTCAAACAAAAAGCAAAGAGGCAGATGTGAGGAGTCAGGATAAGTGCTTTGCTGTGGTTGCTATCACCCAGCTCCCCTCACAAGAGGAAGGAAAAGCCCTTGAAGTACATGCCTTTTCCCAGAAATAAGCATTTCTCTGGAATTAGAGAATAGGGAAATGGGAGGAAACACGGTCCAGGTGAGAGGAGAAGTGTGGGGCCTCCAGGTGCACGGAGAGAGATGGGGAGGGAGCCCACCACAACCTCAGCAGGACATAGCTTCCAGCTTCTGGCAACTGTATGGATGACTCCAACTAAAGCATAAACTGAGATCAGAGGTTGGCAGGACAGCACTTATGCATGGTGAGCAGTCAGAAAGTCAAGCATATTTGAGTCTAACAAATTCCTGATAGAAGAACTTGTTGTATTGTCTCTGTACCTTACAGACACAGGTCTGTTTAGACAGGGGGCAAAGGAATCAGGCTGAAACTGGCCTCCTTTAGGGTACAGATAAAATCAGGACTTCTTGCTTCTTGGAGCAATTGGAAAAGCAATTTTGCGAGTGGCTCTCCCAAAATGAGTTATCTCATACCTTCATTGCTGTTGCCATCAAGTTGTGAAGCTGTCTGCTTTACCTCCATTTCACTTCGTCAGTTTGTCTCAAATGTTTTATGTACAGATGGTGCTAGAAGCACACAGTTTATATCAAGTGAATTCTTGCTTGCTTTTATTGAAACTGGTAACAATCTCATTCCAAAGAGTGGAAACATTATTCCTGACTAATCAGGTCACAAAAGATAACTTGCATGCTACATTCATTATACAATTACTATTAAGCATTGCCCCACATGGAGAATATATTCAGCAAACTCACTCAATCCTTTTAATTGTGCCTATAAAAGTGTGTAACGTTCCCATATAGTTGATGCATTGTCATGACCATGGTGCTCTGAAGGAGAGAGATTCTATTCTTGCACACTGCTAATTGCTACAATATACCACGGATGTTGCCATAAGTAATAAATTCCTGAAACTACCTCACTGGGATTTGGTCTTCTGAATGTTATACTGTAAAAAATCAACTGAATGGCACCATATATATTTGGGGAAAGAGGCACACTAAATGAATCACATCTTACTTTTCTAATACAAAAAGACTTGCAGAAAATACTGCTTAACACTGCAATACTGTCTCGGTCCTGTCACCCTCACTCGTGTCATGTATTTTTGCAGATAAACAGGAGTCTGTTTAGCAGGGCTTAAACATTTCTGGACAGGCACTGCAGGGTTGACTCAAAAGGGCTCAGTCCTTCCAGACTTCCTAAATTGCTTCCTCTATGCTCAGATTCTGTGATTGATTTACCTCTTTGATGCACAAAAAAATCACAATTCTTTAAAAACTTTCTGCCAGTCATGTTGTTTGTTCTCATAACTCCAAACTGATAAAATAAATGTTTTCCTTCATTTCTGCATTGAAAGAAAAAAAAAATTGATACTTTCTTTCTTTATACTCAAAAAGGCAAGTAGTTGAGCTCTGCCAGACCTGTGCACCAATTGTGGGGAAAGAGAAAAGTACAGTCAGAAGTAACCGACATAGATACAAAGCAACAGCTTTATCTTTGTAGAGGTGAGTACAACAACCCCTCACAGCTTTAAAACTCACCATTATATTGTTGACCCTTCAAAGCAGCTTGCTTTTTGTTTTGATTTTTCACTGAGTGGACTCATGATTCTGGCACATTGAAAACTCTTTATTGACCTGCTGGGAATGGAATTTATTCCTGAGAAGATACCATGAAGCTGGACATGTAAAAGAGTTTTGTGACTGGAATAGTCTTGTAATGCTTGGCAGGAATGTGATTTCTTACCTGGCTGTGGTGGAAATAAGCTGCATGCAAACACTAAATTCTCCTTGTTTTTCTAATATTAAAGGGGAATTTTGTTAGAGGGCATAGAGTCAGTTTTTATAAATAACGTTTTATGTGCTCCCTTTTCCTCACTTGATTTTTCTGCAGGTAGACACCTGCACAAAACCAAAACAGGAAAACATGACAAATTGATTGCATTACAACAGATTTACCTCTTGTTGGCTTCTTGTAATCATGAGAAAGTCATCTTAATGAGAAAGCACATACATCCAGCCACACCTTGCATTTTGCATAATCACATGTTGGAGTCTCCATGATTTTTCCCCCCTCTTCATAGTGCTTTCCTCAACATTTGCACCCTGATGAGGACATACAAGACACTGACTGCTGGACTATCTCAGACCTCAGAAGCCCTTTCAGTCTGGGGGTCCAAGCCCACCTGCAGCAGTACCCTGCACTGACTGCACTGCCCCCAGCCTCTCCTGGAGCTCTCACCTCCATAGCATCTGCCAGGTTTGTATTGTGTTTGTATCTTTGCTGCCAAAACCCTTCCAAGCATGGATCACTTCCATTCCTGACTCACAGTTAGGGTTTGCTGATCAGGAGTTATTAATGGACAGTGTGTCAGCCCTGAAGGTTGCTGGATACACATTCAGCCTGAAACCCCACTAGGCTGCCATGCAGTCAATTGCATCCAGAGATAGATATTGAGAGGATACAGTAAGAGGATAACTGTACTCTGCTTTTCCTCCCCAAAGAAGCCCTCTAGTTCTCTTATATTGCAGAGAAGTGGCTTAAAGTAGAACAGATGGGCTTGGTAAAAAGCCTGGCACAATGCTTAAAAATGCCAGTGGAGATGTGGGGGAAAGCACTGTGCCTTTCACTGTCTTCAGGGATTTTTCCACAATAGATCCATTGAGGAAAAGGTAGACAACTGCCTGTGAGTTTTTTGTGACCATTCCCACTCAAGGAGGCAAGAGAGATGCAAGTTTTACAGGAATACTTGAGTGTGCATTCCAGTTTGCTGAGTTTTATTGCTGCTGCTGTGCTAAGCATCCAATTCTCCACCAAAAAAAGGCATTTTTTTTCATGAGGGTATAAGCCTTAAACCTCACTTAAGGATGGAAGCAAACAGACTGATAAGATGCAGTCCCTGAAGATTTTTCCCAGTGCCTGAAGCTAAGGATCCAATAAAGTAAAACTGGGATTAAAATACAAGTGTTTTTCTTTAGAATGTCATGAAGTCCTGAAGTGTTTAGTTTGCCTCTATGCATCAATGTTAAACATTAGCAAGTTATTTCAATGCTAGGTAAGAACAAAATATGAATGAGGCATCCTTGTACAAACAAAAAGTCATAGGCAGTGGCCGTACTATACAGCTTGAAATAGAGATAGATCAGATATAAATGGGGTGAGGAAAGAGGCATAAAGCATAAGCAATGAGGTTCACTGGAATGATGGCAAAAATTAGGATGTTTGCTTCACAGGTGTTCTTCCCATCTTTTCTGAAGGGTTGAATTAGAAAGAAATCAGATAAACAGAAAGCAAATTGTGAGAGGAGCATGACTAAATAGGAAAGGTGAAAAAAAAAAGGGGAAAAGAACAGCTCTACGAATGAGTGATAAAGAGATAAAGCAATCATTACAGAGACAGCACACAGCAAACAGGGAGTGATACAAAAGTAAAACATTTTCCAAGGATCCATAAAGCTTTGGTTTTTCTCATCAGCTGGAGTCTCAGGCTGGCTTCTTCTGGCAGTTTTCCTGTAACAGTGGTGAAGGAAGAAGACCACCACCCAGGTCTTCTTGCCCTAAAAATTATGTCTGCATGTACTGAGGAAAGACAGATGGTAGCCTGAGATGCCTCAGTTGTGGGTGACGGTGTATAGACCTATAAAGCATAGAAAAGTTTGAATCAGTTTGTTCTGCAAACTTGTGTATAAAAGACAGCAAAGTTAAAAATAAATAAACCCCTACTTCATACATCAAAGCATGGTGGTAACACTATGGCTTTTAAATTAGAAAACCACAAACCATTAGATATCAATCAATTGACTAAAAATTCTGTGTTGGAAAGTAGGTAATAGACCTTTGAGGAGGCTGACAGCCTGACACAGGGGCTGGAAGAACAGGCAGCTGGGAAAGCTTTCGAGGTCTAGGAACTCCTCTGCACCAGGATACTCATGACTTTGAGCCCAGGGTACGCTGTTAAGCCAAATAAACAGCTTGGTCAGTTATTAGAGAAGCTCACCAAAAAGGAACCCAGTTGGCAACCCATCATGTTTCTGCTTCTTTGTCCATTTTAATCTTTGCTTCCTGCTCCTTTACTGTTCTCCTCATTTTTTGTTTTGCTTTGCTGTCCAAGATTACATCTTTTTCCAAAAGAGCTGTGAACCCATGAGAAGAAAGGATCTTAAAAGAAACCAAAACCACCAAAACTTTGCTTCAGTGGGATGATATATTATGCAATGGCTGATCTGACTGTGTTATGTCTTTGCTTTTCTTCAGTCTTTCTCTGTAGGTAAATGCTAGATCTTTGACAAACTGAAATGCTGTCTTTGGAAATATTTGAAATGTCTGGTACCAGATCAGGAAGGCTGTACTTGGTGCTCTCCAAGATTAGTTCATCTTTTTTAGACAGGTTACACTATCCAATGTTGATGTGGCTCAAATGTCATCAGCTCAAAGTAAAGATCCCATTGCTACCTGCATTTTCCTTTTCTTTGCTTCTCTTTCAAGTGTTTTATCTTGTTCTTCTTGTCAAAACAAAACACCAAAATCCTGATTATTATGAGTCACTCCACATTCCGAAAATAAATCTTTTACCATCTCCATCACTATCTAAAAACTATTGCACAGCCATTACTAAGCAGAAAAAAAATCCCATAAGGTGGTAAGAAAAAAAAAAAAGGACTTGTTTAAGTGAAAGTTCAGCTCATAATTCTTCCTTCAGCTCCTGACTTGATTTTGACTCCTGTATCTCCTCAAAGATTGAAGGAGTTTGTAGTGGTAGTTGTTGACGATATGAGGAAGCAGCTCTCTCCATCCTGACTGGAGAGCATCATGCCCAATCCATACATGAGTCTTCTGTCAAGCAGCCATCTGGACTGCACTCCCACCCTGACACCTGAGAAACACCCCAAAATCCAGACTCTTTACATTATATCTCAATGTCTGGCAAGTCTGCCCACAAGAGAGGGAAGCCTGCAATGTTTCAGGCATTCACAACCAACCTTTTGTTGGATTGGGGCCCAATGCCAGGATTTGTGCTATCTTCTGCTGGCATAGATCAACATTTGAATCCAGCCCTTGATATTTAATTAAGAACAGTATTTGGAGCATCTGCTTGCAAAAGCAGTCAGAATGTATTCAGATAATGAGCATTTTGCAGCATCTTGTGAGGCCACGCATTTTATTATTTTATATTTCTTGGAACTAAATTCCCTGCAAATATGCACAGGATGAATTAGAAATATAGTCTAAATGTTCTTTCTTCTTCTGTCCCCCAACACAGTAATGACTGTATGGAAATGGACACTGTAGAATCACACAAAGAAAATTATTTGTGAGCCATCTGATAAACCTAAAATTAGAGCACTAGTTTGTCTAAAGAATTGGCTCAGGAAGTCAAATACCTTAAGCTGAACAGAAAAATGTAGAAGGAAGGATGCCAGAGCAGTAAGAAACAAAAAGCATGGCTTGAATTATCTTTCCTTATTCATTATTATAGCTTTGATTTGGTGGTTTTTTTTTTCTGAGAAGTGGATGATTCTTCAAACTACGAGAACATAATTACTGAATGTAAAGTTTTACACTATGAAAGTTCTACAGAAATGAAATGAGAACTGTTTCAAAGTATAGGACATTAAACTCACACACTGTAGAATAATAGAAATGGTCTTTGCTAGATTTTGTTTCTGATTATAGCTTTTGCTGAGCAACAGAACCTGATGCACTGTCATTAACCCAAGAATCAAAAAATACTGGTTAGTAGATTAATAAACCCTGCTTACTCCCTTAAACAGCAATTAATGAATGCACTTTGACATCTAACTTTGATTCTTACACTCTTTCTTTGGGAAATTGTGATGAGGACATTTTTCTTGTGCTACAATGCATAACAGAAAGAAGGAGCTGGTGAATAAGGTAAAAAAAAATTGAGACATGAGATGTAAAGGCATTAAATGCTTTCAGACAGGACTTTCAAGAGGAGGGTGTGATGATAAACAAGAGATGCTATAACTTTTTTGTTAATGATAAAGGACAACCCATGACAGGAGTTTAATGGCCTTCATAATGCATTCTATCAGATGTTTTTATGTTCCAAGCTGGTCTCTTCCACAAGGCTGGCAAGCTCTTTCAACATGTTGAGGGAAGTCCAATCTGCAAAGACCAACCACTTACAAAAAACAAGTGTTGATGAGGTGTAGAAATAAAAAAAAATGCAAGAAGACAGGATATAATGACTCCAGCTGCCTGGGTAGGTAGGAGGAGGGAGGGGCAGCCATTATCCAAATACAGTACATTACAAGAGACAGAATGGAAGCAGAGGGCCAGACACCTTGGAAAGAACAACCCAGGAATGTATCTGCAGGCAGGAGAGTATGGGGCTGGCAAGTTTTTGGGAGCATTGAGAAGGGCTCTTTGTGCACTGATGTCTGAGCACCACCCCAGTGCCTGTTCTTTGCAAGGATTGCACGCAGTGACAGCAAGGGGCTGCTCGGGTGGCTGCATTGCATCCTCAGCCTTCTCCAAGAGCAGGGGGAAGGCTGATAAACTGTGGTAGTAGCCTTTCTTTCTGTTAATAAATTACAGGCTGGGATGTGCCATTTAAAGTTCTCTGTAGGAAGGAAGATGAGATATGTTTATTTTCAATTATATGGGAATGCACACAGCAGTTTTGATATTTAAACTGGCATACATTCATGGAAGTGGAGGCATAAGAAATTGAACTCCCATTAAGAGTGGCAGACTACTTCTCTTCAAGGAAAATACATGAGGATGAGAATTCAGATAAAGTTGCTTGTTCTTGGAGTTCAGGGATCAGCAACATGTAGAGCAGCTCTTCCTAGGCCCAGATCTGAGGTTCTTGTTCTGTATCTGAGAGTCCAAAGAAAGCACCAGATCAGTATGTTCATATGCAGGCATTCCCTTTTGCATGCCAATGGTCTATATTCATGGTTTAATGCAGGGGAAACATTCCCTTGCACGTACACATGAGGAGCTACTTTCTCCAATAACATAGGTATCTGGAAATATAACTTCATCCTCCTATCTCCTCTGCATTATTTACTGTCAAAGTTTAACGCTTCTTCTTTAAGCAAATCATCATCTGTGCTAAAAATCAGCTTCATTATGATGCAATGTCAGTATTAGACCTTTTTATTACTATGAAAGCTATTTGCTTACCATTTGTATTTTACTTACATGGACTGTTAAACTATATCTGGTGCTTAATTTGTTTCCAATCGCTTTAATTTCTTGATGAGACTAGCATAACAGGATGTTATTTAAGGGTACACATTATGAAATAATAGAATGAAGTTCATACATTATTTAAAGATTTGTAAAAAGACCTCTCTTAATGTAATAAATCTTTTCTACCTTTTTTTTTTTTTTTTTTCATAAGGAAGCCTCTCAGTGACCATTTAGGCTACAGAAATGAAACTACTGCTGGGCATCTAGCCATTAACCTTTGAAACATTGCAACAAAACAGATGGTTCCTAATAATAGGATTCTTGATAACTCCCAAATTTCTTGAGCTAGACCACACTACTGTTTTATAACTAAGAAACAAATGATACTAAAATATGGATGAAGCGTTCCACTCCTCAGATAACTTCTATTCCCACGTGCTCATGTCTCCCATGAATAACACAGTTTTGATAGGGGAATTACTGCTGCTGGACAATATAGCTATAGAAAAGCTTTCCAATATGATGAATCAGAATCACAGCAATGAGGGCTGGAAAGGACTCCAAGAGCTCATCTAGTTAATCCTTTTGCCTTGTGGCAGGGCCAGCCAGACCTTTTCCACATCCAGCAGATGTTATTAAGGTCACTTTCTGGTGATAAGTGCAAGGCTGCTCCAGGCCTCCTTGTCCTGTCTCCAACTACCCTTTACAGTTAAACTCTTTTTCTTCTAACATGAAATCTATGTCTTCCTTGTTGCATTTGAAGTCCTTTAGGTCTCATCCTCTCCACAGGGAATATTCTGATAAATAATACTTCATTCCACTTCTCCAACCACTGACACATTTCAAGAGGCATCACATTCCCCCTCTAATTCTTCTCCTTGTCCGACCAGATAATTCCAATTCTTTTAACCTGTGCTTAACCTGTCCTACCACTCAAGAGTAAGTTTGACTTTTCTATTAAATTTGTAAGATATTTTAATTCGAAATGGTGTGTGTTAGTTAGTTGATGGCAATTTTTGTGATATATAAAATGATGAAATAGCAGTGATTGTATGCAAAACTCCACTATTTTTGTTAACTTTGTAGTGGAACCAATCCCTTGCTGTCCAGATATTACTATTTGCACAGAAAAAATATGTTGTTACTTCAGTACTTGAATTCTTGGAGCTTCTGATGGCTGTAAATTTTTGTTTTCTCTCCTTTCATCAGGGCAGATAGTGCCATCATCCTCCGAGGGTAATATCCCAGTGAAGATCTGCTGAAACAGATTTGAAGACACAAAACCTATTCAAATTTATAATTCTTCTAAAGTTAAAAAAAAAAAAATTATCTCATTCACAAAAACTGAGTTGAGAAATAAGATATCTAAGGTAAACTAGCCTGTTATATACTTGCCTAAAAGAGGTTTCCCATGTGTATTCTCATAGAATCAATCATAGAATCCCTTAGGTTGGCTTTTCTGTATTGCATCCCACTGCTGATAAGCATTTAGTGTAAGAGAAAAGCAGATAATTTTTTTTCAGTAGATGTCTGAAAATAAAATGTTCTTATGTTAAAAGATTCTGAATCTTCCTGCAACTTCTTAGAAATGTTAAAGAATATGGACCCTAGTGGGATATTTCCAAGTTCTGAGCTGCCTAATTTCATGAGAATCAAGAGGGGATTGGTAGCTAAATACTTAGGCATTTTGGAAAGTCTCTTTAGCACCTGTCAGTGGTCAGGGCAGATGTCCAATGCCATTCTTTAAGCAATTGGACTATATTGGTTCAGCTAAGTGAAAGAGAAGGGCAAAGGACCAAAAGACTTTTCTTAATAATTTCTTATGCCTTGAAGGAACATTTGGCCCAGTACTGCTTTTTTTTTTTCTTTTTTCCCCAGGACTCAGCAATACACTATATCTTACTTGGCAGATTCCAGGGAATTACTAAAAAATTCATAACCTAGAAACATAAAAATGTAAACAATAATGCTGGATGCTGCACTATACATGAAAATAACTGATGCCAATTCTAAATGTATACTGCTAATCAACATAACTAGATTTGTAGACACTAAAATGACATCTTTCTTCCAACATGGGAAAATGAAACTACAAGAGGCAAAAACATCTCACAGCAGAAAACAAACTCAGTGTTGAAATTGGTTAGTAGTGCTTTCAACAGTCACTTGCTTAATTGTTTCTTGCTTTCCTTGTGCTGCTGCCAAGAACAAAGGTCATATTTAATGACTGCCTAAATCATCTGCAGTATTTTTTAGACTTGTCCTAGAGGTGGCTGGTGTGGATCCATTTGTACTTGGTAGGAGAGTCTCATATGGATTACCCTGTTAAAGAAACATTATCTTTCTAAACTGGTTCAAATCCCTTCACCTCCTTCAACATACACACTTTTCTGTTTCATGTCAAATACTGTAGTGACAGCTCAAACAAGGCAACACTGTTTGTTTCAAGATTATAGAGCACTCAGGACATCCACATAACCTTTGAAGTAAATTTTTGAAGCCATAATCCTCTACCAAACAAAAAAGAATATATGTCATCATAGCATCATTGTAATGTCATGACCTTAAGCAGGAGTCAGAGCCAAAGGCAAAAACTGAGGACCAAAGTCTTCTCTGTCTTCTCCCTCAAGTAGAAAATGTCATGGCTCCATCACTTAGAAATAGTGGTTTACCATCTCTGGTCTTGAAAGTGAAATCCCATACAATCTCATTATTTTAATGACAGGACGCTCCTGGTATTTACACACCCTTCTCTTCTTGCTTTATTGTGGGCCAGTAGTTGGGCAGTAAACAAAAGGAAAATATGTTGTAACAAAGCACTTCATGGTGAGGTGAAAACAGAAGCAAGAACAGAAGAAAATGGACTATTAATTTCATAGTATCAGAGACGGTCTGAGACAGTTAGGTTCTCCCATTGGCCCGAAAACTGGGGCACATGTCTTTTTTATGTTGTGGTGCCCAAAATTGTCCCCAGCACTCGAGGTGAGGCCACCCCAGCTCAGAGCAGATCAGGACAATCCCCTCCCTTGTCTGGCTGTGATGCTGTGCCTGATGCCCCCAGGACAGTGTTTGCCCTCCTGGCTGCCAGGGCACTGCTGGCTCAGATTCAACTTGCCATCAACCAGGACCCTCAGGTCCCTTTCCACAGTGCTTCTCTCTGGCCTCTTGTTCCCTGGTCTATACACACAACCAGGACTGTCCTGTCCCAGGTGCCAAATCCAGCACTTTCTCCTGCTGAACTTCATTTGACTGGTGATTTCCCACCTCTCTAATTTGTCAAGGTCTCTCTGCAGGGCCTCTCTGCCTTTGAGGGAGTCTACAGCTTCTCCCAAATTAGTGTCATCAACAAACTTTGGGTCCTGAGTCCAAGTCATTAATTAAGATGTTGAAGAGAAGTGGGTGGAGGATGGTCCTGGTTTAGGGCA
The DNA here is from genome assembly GCA_013398615.1 of Brachypodius melanocephalos. Taxonomy (NCBI): domain Eukaryota; kingdom Metazoa; phylum Chordata; class Aves; order Passeriformes; family Pycnonotidae; genus Brachypodius; species Brachypodius melanocephalos. Next base: position 30,110,574 of record VZSR01001283.1, on the reverse strand, counting down.
AATTTGGGAGGAAACTTCCAAAGGGGTCCCTCTAGAAAGCAGATTCAAGTGGTCCTTTTCCCAACTGACAAACACGGGTTCAGCTGCAAGCACACCTGTGTAGAGGATCACTGACTTAAGACAAACTTTCATACGCATAAACAATCTCTCAGAAACACGAGGGGCTACAATGTCACAGCTTCATACTCATCTTCAGTATCATTCTTGGCTTGGAGCTAAGATTAACCATCCATTATCTCTCAGTCACAAAAGCTGGAAACCAAGCTTGAATTTATGTTTTAAATGCAAACTGCTATTCTGAAATCAATCCTTGGCCCAGGAGTATGTGCTGGTAACACATTAACCAATGTGAGAACTGGTAACACTGCATCTATACCTAGGCATGTGCTTTCAGACCTTGCCAGACAGAGGGAAGAGAGAACAGCTAAGCCTTGCATATGCTCCCTGTTTCCCTCAACAAGACCATAAACCAGCAAATTGTTACACTAACCTTAACTTGCATATCGAGACATTCCATTGAAATGATACGCTGTAGGCTTGTGATTAGCTATCAACAGATTGTCACTTAAATGTCATCCTTCATGAGTTATTTAAGATGAAATAAATTTAGCTGAGAATCAAGCCACACTGGGGGAGGTTCAGCCTGTAGAAATTTGCTGTCCTATTAGCTCTGAGCCACACTCATTTTTAGTAGTGTGTAATGACATGGGTAAAACTTACCCATATTTTGTATGATGGAGATACAGCAAATGTTAGTAATGATTTAATTAGTCATTAGTACCAACAGTAAAAATATCCACAATTACTCTTACTAAGCCCAAACTGGAAGACTGCCTTTCATTCCCAAGGGAACAGGAACACTACCAGATCATGGGAATTAGGAAGAAAGTGCTTTCCTGACTGCATTCCACTTTTGTTCATTATTAATGCATTTTTCATCCTCAAAAAGCATGGCAAGAGATCCAAGTGCAGGAGGAGGGCATGGGGTTGAGAGAGAGAGAGAGAGAGAGAGAGAGGGAGAGAAATTGTCAGTGTATGGATTTGAACTTACTAGCACTAGCCTGGCACTTCCTAACACACATCCATAAACTGTACTGGTAATAAATAGCATGAATCCTCAATTCAGAATTTGAAGTTTTGCTGGTAGGGGTCTCTTCTGAAGCTTGTTATGCAGTTACCAGCAGTGTCCAGTCTGCCAAGGAATGGCTTACCTATTTCACATCTTTTCTCTTCAGTGCTGCCAAATTTCAGGTCCTTCTCATCCACAGCAGAACACGTTTCTATTTCAAGGGGCATTCTTATTTCAGAAAAAAATCCCCAAAATTGTGGTTAACACGTGGTGGCAGCAGTGAGTAGCAAGGAAGGAATGATAAAATCGATACTCAAGTTTCAAGGAGCATAAGGTATGGGCAAATTCCATAGAACTACTGAGTTTTCCACATGCCCATGTGTACATTTCTGCATTCTTTATGTGTGTCTTTGCAAGTCCAGGTGTGAGTATGAGTTTTTTTTCTGAGGGCATTTTATCCCACAGAGTGTGTGTGTGTGTGTGTGTGTGTGTGTGTATCTGAACGCTTCTAACAAGACGTTCAGACCATAGACAGGAACCAGATGATCCTCACAAACACAGGAGCAATGTCACACTTCTTAGCTGTTGCTGCTTAGCCTGCTCCCCAAGCCTAGTTTGCAGCAACTGCTCTTACAATATCTAATGCCAGCTCAGGGCTCAGGATGGGATGCTGAAGCCAACAGCGAAATGCAGAGAAGAGTGTGCTTTGTTATGTTGGGGTGTCATGTCCCTTGCTCCTCTTCTTCTAGAGTGCTGAGAAGAAGGCAAACCTAATTAAGCTAAAATAGAGCTGTATGTAAGAAATTAATAATAATATAGAACCAGTTAAGCAAATAACAACTGTGTTTAGTATTTTTCATAATTTTCCTTGGAGAAAAAGAAATATTAGTTATCTGAATGTTGTCAGCACTATTGTCAGTGTCAGGAGACTTAATTTTGGAAATGACTTTGTTACTTTGTGTTACATCTGAGCAGCCTAAAGACCAAGTATCATAGCATATCTCTGGGCTCTGACTCAAGAAAAGGCACAGTAAGTGTCAGGAAACATGAGAAGATTAGTATTTCAACCTCATTTTGAGACCTGTGAAGCTACATTTTCAAATGGCAGGCTGCAAATGGTTTAGGAACTGCTTAATGAACTTATCTGCAGCCTGTGGAGCAGGGGTGGAGTAGGTGACTCCTGTGAGCTGAAGGACCTCCCCACCATAGTCTGCCTTTGCTCTTCAACCACTGCCCTGAGAAGTTAGGGAGCAACATTACCACGGATTTGCAGGCATGCCAAGGAATGAAGTCTATCCCCAGAAAAGCTGCCAGCCATTAACTACAACAGTAATTCCAAGCATCCCTTACCTATCATGGAATTAGTGTCATTAGTGAGATATCCCTTCGAAGGCAGATGAGAGGATGGGAAAACATGACAGCATATTACTCTTTTATAAGCAATAAATTAAGAAAAAAAGTTAACATGTGTAGGTTTTCACTGCTTTTATAAAAATGTTATGGACTGCAATTGTCATGGTCCACAAAGTGATGACAGAATTGAAGGCAGATGCAGTTGCAGCAACAGTGATTTCAAAGCTGTTTTCCTGAGACTGTAGTATTTGTAATAAGTGTGCATGAAGAAGGGATGAAGTGCTGCTGAAACACAGCAGTGCTGGAACCATAATGGTGGGGATAGGATTTAGTGTAGAAAAAAAAAATAGTAAGGCAGGACTTTCCACTGATGCAAGAAGTTATAGCCCAATAATGTAGACTGGTCAGCCTTGCATTGCCATTTATTTTATCCTGACTAATCATGTGTGAAAGCTATTACTCCTGATGAATCCATATTCCTGTCTGTGTCTTGTCATGATCTGTATTAACTACTGCCACCACACCCTAAAAGTGTCCTCAGTGGGATTTTATAGTAGCCTTAATGGTGTTGCTCACACAGGCCAGTACCTTGGCCTGTGCTGTATTGCAGAGATGATTATAACATTGGCAGGCTGTAAAGACAAAGGAGAGGGGATGTAGACATTTTAACATATAGACTTGGAACCCCCCACTTGTTGCCTGAGAAGAAGAGTTATCCTTGCTGCAGTAGGGCTGTGTGAGAGAACATAAGAAAGGAAAAGAGAAACCACATATGACTGGTCCTGCCCAAGCCCAAAGAAATGCCCTGCTAAGGCATCAGTGAGTATTTCTGTAAGAGATCCTATCAGCTCAAAAGAGGAAATGGAGAAAAGATGTTAAGGATCTGTCTTGGATTTTCTCAGGGGCACCTTGAAATTTTGCCAGTCCACTGTTCCCCAGTGTCTGCTCCTCAGGATGGAACATTGCCTTGGAAGGAAACAGGGAGCAAGAAAGGAGGACAATATAAGTGTTATTTGCACTAGCCTTGCATTTTCTGGACATGTGAATATAGGACAAGTAGAAAAGGGAACAAAAAAAAATCCCATATTTGCTACAGTTACCTGTTGCTTTCTTTGTGTTCTTGGCAGGATTAGGTTTGGGGAACATGTGGCATCACCTCCACCAGGCAGCACATTTCAGTATTCTATGTGGTCGTATGCTACAAAAATTTAGTTGCTGAGTGTGACAGTAGTTTTACAGCACTGTTAGAGGATGGCAAGAACCACGGGCCCATTGCAGTTTCATTAGCATAATTGGCATCCACACTTAGATGGATTCAGCATTACTGAAGCAGTTTCAAAGGGACTGATTATGTGCTGTATTCCTTGGAGCAGTATTTCAGCCAGAGATCCCACTAGGATGTAGCAGACATGAAAAAGAGCCCTAAATTTTATAGTGCTGTGTCAGTATTACTACAAGAAAAGTGTAGTAACTAAATGAAATTTGTCACACGTAGGCAATTACCAGCTTAATGGATTTACATTGTTCTTTTAGATTTATCTTGATCAGTTCTCTGTTATAGCTTCTCTTGATCATCTAATAGGTTTGCTCTTTCCCTAGAAACTGAATTTCAGTGTTTTCTGTCACTTGCATGCAAAATGTAGTCACTGACTTTGTGATCTAGAAAATAAGGTGTAGCAGCACTCTAACACCATTAAACTACCTGTTTCTGCTAGCAGCAGATTGTGCTCAGAGTTTTTTCTTTTCCTTTTTGAAGCAAATGTCCAAATGCAACTGTACAGCCAGCAGGGCAAAATCAGCAAGCTGGGTACAATATCATGCACTTGCTTGTCCCCAAGTCTGAGGATACAGACTAGAACAGCCAAAAAAATTCTGACTATGGCAATACCTGCTGAGAGCTCCAACCTGTACTTGGATCTTGCTCAAGTTTCAAGGATGTACCAGCTGACTTACAGCTCTTACTCCAGCCAGTCTTGCACTGCAACATAAAGTCATCAGGACTCCACACTTCATTCTTTTTCTTTTTTTACCCTAGATGTGCTAGAAAGTGGGTGTACTCCTCCAGGATAATCTTGCCCTGGAAGGCTAGTGCAAGGATGCTGAAAAGCATTGACAAACCTGACTTGTACTTTTTATTTTGGAAGCCATTTCAGTTGTTAGATAAATATAACATTTTTTTAAACCTATATGTACATTTGTATACATATGTTATATATCTTTATATATGGGCTATGCAGATTTAACATCATAAAAATATGTGTATTATGCAATAAGGAATAGTGAAATAATGAAAGATTTTGTTTCTGCTTGTGTTACAGTATGTGTACCTGCAGCTGTGCACAACCTGTGAGACTGATGGTTGCCAGATCCCCTGCTCAGGTAGGACAACCTACTGACAGTTTACAAGGACAGAAGCTAATCCAGTGATGACTTTTGCTTTCACAGGTAGGAACCCAGGTTCTCATTCTGGAGGGTAGCCGTGACATCTTTCTGGAGAAAGATCTCCAACACCAGGTCCCTGCCATTCAGTTACCCAAGAATTTTAGAGATCTGTCCTGAAGTGTTGGGGCTTAGTGGCTAAAGGATCCCATCTAGATTTGTCATGAGCTACAAATGAAGAGAGATAAGATAGTAATGGAGAACCAGTAGTCTTTTAGATAGTCCTGTGTCTCCTACCATCCCAAGTTAACTTACCCCTTCCCATACCTTGACCATGTAATTAAATGATTTGAATACTATGGTTTCAAATTAATGGGTTAGTGTATTTTCTCAACCCAAAGGGGATTAGAACGCTGAGTGTAAATGTTAAATATAATCACAGAAAAACACAGAGGTGCCCTTAAACTGTCTTTGGGCCACAGAGAAGAAAACTGTTTTCTCCATTTTCTTCTGTAGATCACTGTGGGAGACAGCAAAGAAAGCATCACATATTTCTTTTGATATATCACAGAGAGTAAGCTGTGGGATGCTGTAAAACACTGTTAAATGCAAATATATTTTGGGAAGGATGATTAGATTTAATAAGGGTATTTAAAAACAGCACTAAATATGTTGGTGGGAATACAAATAAAATAGTTCTGTTATTTTAAAATTAAACTGATATGAGTATTTACATTTCTTTTATTTCTTTTTCCTTTTAGAAGAAAGGAAAGAAAATCTAGGTTTACATTACAGAAGGGACAAGTGAGGATTTCCCTGTTTGCTCTCCAGAGTTTTCTTAAGCCTGATATTTTGAATCAGTGAGTTGAACAAAAACAGGATAGCTGTGGATCACAAATGAGGAACAAGATACATATGGAATTGATGAGGTGATTAATATAATTTTCCTGTACATTTTGAAGAAAATCTGTTGCGTCCGGCACGGAAGTGTCTGTTTGGATGGGAACAGTCACCATCTATCTCACACCTTCTTTACATGGTTTCACCAATGACAATAGTCATTCGAAATCACATTTAACAAGAAACAAAAGGCTCTAGGTCAAGCTGTGAATGCCCAGAGACATCCCAGCCTTGCTAACAGGATGTGCTTTCACACGTGCATTTGGCAGCAGCCACTGGAAGCAGTCCCATAACTCCCACCCCTCTCTCCCAGCCCTATGCCATCCTTAGGCATGCTTAGCAGGATTATTTCTGTGACTGCAATGAACTGGCTCACTATACAGGTCTTAGTTAAAGATAATTCAGGAAAAAAAAAAAAAAGAAAGAAAAAAGTTATTTTTAAGCCTGGCTGCCAAGGTGGCAGAAGCAGGTTCTTAGCAGTGCATCCAGGGATGCTCACATCCCCAGCTGCTTGCAGCAGCTCCTTGAAACCACAGCCTCACAGCAAAACTCCTCTGCTGAGGAATAGGAAAGAGTGAGGGGTGTTCTATTAGCTCACTTTATCCACTTTGGTGTTTCCTGACATGGAAGAACACCAAGCTGGATCAGGGATCTGGAAAAGAGATTGTGTGATAATGGAAATGATAGTAGTGCCAGCCCCAAGCATTCAGAAATCCTGACTTGGGCTGGCAAAAGTCATAAGATCTTTAAAAATAAGAAAGATACTAATTTTTTAATTCTTGCTGCAGTCTTAACCTTTAGAGTATGAGATACTGAATGCACATCTTCTTAGATTTTTCAGAGGGACTAGATTGATACAATCACAAACCAAGGTCTACATAATGCTTAGAAAATATAACCAGCCTTTTCTTTGTGGCTCTTTATCTACCCAGCACATCTGACACTTACCAGAAAACTGAATCTGACTCTGATAACTTAATCAAAACTTACCAGGCTGCTGTGGTGGGCATGTGCTGCCTGGGGCTGGCCATGATTCCTTGCTGCCAGCTCTGGGTCAGCAGTGAGGTCCCTGAGCTGCAGGCTCCTGCAGGCACCCAGTGCTGGTGGGTGAGCTCCTGGGCTACTGACCTGCTGGCATGCCACACGCATCATTTTGGGTCACAGACTGCTCCAGAGCCTGCCAAGTAAGTTGTCATCAGGAAATACTTTTTCCCTGCACTCTGCTGATTTAATTTGGCAAATCCTCTGAAGATCAAAACCTCCCATGAACCAGTAAAAGTTTCAGATTATGTGTATCTCCTCTTGGATTTATGGGTGATCAAAGAATGCCCATATGCATTATTTACTATGCATTTTAAGTGTTTTGACAGAGTTTTGTTAATTGGCTATCAGGAGATGGATCCAGCTCAGCACTGCTGGTGGTCTGAGAGAAATCACAAGAATTATTACATTGGATGAAACTCTGCAGCTCAGCACATGCAGACCTGCCAATACACACACACGGATCTATATCTCACATTGAGATATGCAGTTTTTTACTACCATAATTTGAGTGCCAACTTTCTTCTTCCCTCCCCTTCAGTGTGTCCTCACACTGCTTGGCCTCATGCAGGCCTGTCCAAAAGCGTGCTAAAAGAAATCAAACACTGATTTCAGGTGCATGAATACGTGATTCCCAGCCAAAACCACTTTGCCTTGCACAGTACTTCTGTTTTGCATTGTGAGTCATTTCGTGTACCTGTGAACAATGGGCTAAGCAGTCACAGCCTGTTTTATGCAGGATCTGGCCACATCAGTGCAGAGGGAATCGGTGGGTTCCCATGATGGGAGGGCCGTGGTGCAGTGACCTCAGCCCCAAAGATGTAAATGGCTGTACCAGATGTGAGGTAAAGGAGTTTGTGCTGGATTTTCCCATAGGGGAGAAGCAAAGGTATCAGACACTAAAAGGACTTTTGAGCTACATTTTATTTGTGTTTGTTTGGCACAAAGAGAAGCACAATCCTGGCCAGTCTCCACAAGTGAAACTATTAATAATGTCTAACACCAGACACAATCATGCTGTGGAGCTGATCCATTGCTCTCACCTGATGCAGCGCAAGCCTGGCACTGGCAGTTCTGGGTGGCTGGGGAAGGTACAGTGCAGGCTGCAGCAAGCTGGCTTCCTTTCCTCTCCTAAAAGCTGCCAGAGATATGTGGATTCAGGACTCTTTTCGTCCTATGATGCTCTGATGGATGTACTATTTTCTGGAAGTGTGAAAAGTATAGCCAGATTCATTCACCTCGACTTCACTAAGTTTGCCCCCAACAAAAATGTCTCAGACCCCTGAAATCCACCTGAGCTCAGCAGCTCTGACCTTTGGCTGGGCACTGCTGTAGCCACAACTTCTCCCATCCAAACCCTCAGCAGGAGGGACACTCAGAAGCCTCCTCTGCCCCCGTTCAGGCACTCCTGCCACTTTGCCACGGCTGTCGGCAGTCGTGCAGCCCTGCCCGTGGCAGGGAATCCACTGAAAACCGATCCACGGCCCCAGCCCATCATCGCTCCTGCGAGTGCCAGACACCGGTCAGGTTACCCGGGAGCTGACACAGCCAGCGCTGCTGCCTCATCCCCGCATCCCGCACCACCGCCCCCTGCCTCGGGCTTGCAGGGGACAGAAACCGCGTTTTTTCCTACCAAAAAGGCGTCTTTGCAGCTGAAAGGGTGTTGCTTTGGTACTTACAGAAAGTTGTGAAAGAAATGAACAGCAGGAAATCTTATCTGGAACAGTAATGCAAATAGTAATAACACCAATAAAAAGAAAACTTCGGCATTCAGCCAAATGCCTGCTCTAAATGCCAGCAGTAAGGAAATATATATATTTATATGGGTATAACATACAGTTATGTGTGGGTGGATGTGTCTGAGCTATAGTGCAGGGAGGATGCTACTTATCCTTGGATCCATGGCAGGTCTAACAGCGATTCCCTTCCTCGATTCGTCTTTCAGAGGGTGCTCAACTTAAAACCAACTGTGATGGTAACAAAATTCCACAGTACGACTGCAGGACATCATTCCCAGAAACATAATAAATACATTTCAGATTATTTTATAGAATTAGAAAACCTGCAGTTTAGAAACATAACTACACAGTGTGTGCAGCACTTTCAATACATGCTCACATTCCAATTCACTTACTAATGGGCATGTGGGCAAATGCAAAGCCTTTCCCTAAATCAACACTGTGTTGCACAGACCAGTCGCCTGTAAAGAACCATTGCCAAATATGTTACATGGAACTTTTCCAGTATTTCTGTTAAATTATGCTATTACAGTGTATGTAAATTTAAATTTAGCAAATTCACCTTATGGCAATGTAGTACTCTACAGCCAGTACTTTAGGGAATATTTGGTGTTAATGTCTTCAGCAAAAGAGTTTTAATTACCTTCATCCCAGTGCTGGCTGACATGGAGGTTGTTCTCTCCACTTTTCCAAAAAAAAAAGAATCATACTTTACTATTTAGAAAATGAAAACACAGGTTATTAGCATGCCCTACAAGTTAAGAAACTCAGGTTGTGTCAGGTAAGGAGGAAGATCAGATCACCAGTATAGATTCTGAGCAGAAAACACACTATATGCAGCTTGCTGGAGCTCAGGGCTCAATCTTTGCACCTACTAAAGAAAAAATAACCCCACTGATTCCGGCACTGTAGTGGCAGACCCAACTATCAAAGAGCTGAAAAGTCTTTCTTATTTCATTTGTTGTGGCGTATGTTCTAGGGGAGGGCAGGAGGAGCAAGTTATCAAATCCTGATTAATAATAAAGTTGGAGGTATTTTAATGCATTTTCTCTGTGCATATCAACTGTCCAAAGCAGCTCCAAAATCAGTACTAATGAAAAATCTCAGACTAAAATATCCATATATTAGGTTCTCTTACTGCTGTGGCTGACAACAGTACTGACACGTACCTGTACGACTCCATTTTGTTTTAATATTTTATACAAATGAAAATCCTTTAGCATAAGAATGAAGGCAACATTGTGGAAACAGGAATAAAGTTGTCCATTAAGATGCAAAGATAAATGCAAACTGTTTGCTTCATTTTCTTTTCTTTGAGTTACAAATTTTTGCTGTCATGAAAAACCTTTTCATCTTCCCTGAAATTCATCACTGTGGCACTCGGTTGACAAATGTATTCATCACAGTAGTGTACTTCCCAGAGATTCCTGTCTTCTGCCTCAAGCACTTTATTCCTTTAGATGATAAAAGTATTTTTCTGAGAAGAGTTTACATACATATCTGTGTGGCTGTAGGCTCACACACATCATCAAAGTATTCCAAAAAATCCTACTTCCAAAAAAAAATCAGCTTCAAGGAGGGATTTCCTTTATGACAGAATTTTATTTCCACAATGGCTGCGCAGTGACCATCTTTCCACTGTGTTTGGACAGTGAAATGCTCTCTGCTGTAGCAATTAAAGGCGTATGCAAGCTCCTTTATGAATTTAAAAATTTGGTTGGAGGTTCTCAACGTGTGGCAATGCAGCTACATTACTGCATTTGGATGTGTAATAGCCATTTACATAAGATGGCATCGGGCAACACATTATTACTGAGTAGAATATGTGTGTATAGCTACAGCATTTTGGTTTACATAGCTGTCCTGAGGGGAATGAGAGCTGAGAATGTTGACCATTACTGCAGCAACTGTGGTATTGGAAAAATAAGGTTTTCTTCATCTTCACTTTTCCTTATATCACTGTTCCCTTTTTAATGGCACCTACTCTCGAAGTATTGGGTGTGAAAAGGGAACTTGTGAAAGCAGAACCCCAACTTGTCCTCCTTTCTGAGCTCACATTGTGTAATGTAGCTAATTTTCAGAAGTCTCATTTTCACTGGATTTTGGCTAGTGGAAAAAAAGTCTTTTCCCTTGTTTCCCTACCCCCACCCTGGTGACCACTTCAGTGCTTTATAGCCAAATATGTAAACTATTCACTGGAATCACTTTCCCACAACTGAAAACAAACCAGCTTGAAAGCAAAAACCAGAGGATATAGTCAATAAGGGATATTCATCTCATCAGGAGAGGAAATATATGTGTGCAGAAATCCTCCTCTCTAAACAGGCAGCTGGTTTCAATAGAATTCTATCATCCACCATCAGAAACTAAGGAGTTTGGATGCCCAAAAATTTCTCATTCAGACATCAGATCTTCTATTTTTCTTCTCACATGAATATCAGCATTTCCATTTTAATACTTTCACTACTTCCACTTAATACTTTGCTACAGAACTGGTGAAATGCATTTCAACAAAATATCCCTGTGTAGCAGACAAAACCTCCCAACAAGACTTTTATGGTGCATAAAGCTTTCAGCTAGCCAAGGTGACTGACCAAAACTCATTCCCTCTCACTGGGCTTAGGTGCTTCACATTGGGTGTTAGTATTTGAAGAACTGAGAACTGACCAGGCCAGAAAAAATAATTTGCAAAATCACATCCCACAGGAGTTTCCAGTTAGTCAATACTGTCCACTCTGATGTACAATGAGCCTGAAAAGAAACCCAAAACATTTTGAGGCATTTGATTATATATATAAACAAAGCAGAGTATTTTGTTGAATAAATAAAAGTAAAATATTCTATTTTGTTTATATAAAGAAATCTGTCAAAAATATTCTAGTCACACACTAATACACACTAATTCAATGTAGATTGATGTGAGAATGTGAGAGAGTGCTGATGTTCACTGTGTTTTAAGAAGGAGTCATTTTGGGGTGGGCTAATAACAGAAAATATGTTAATTATGTTTTTCTTTAACTTTCCATGTCTCAGGTAATTTTAAAGATACAATTTATTTCTTTAATGTTTATTATATTCATTTTGGTTGGCTTCACACTAGTCAGAACTAATAGATTTTAAGATCTCATTCCCAAAAGCATACAACTTCTTTTCACTATGCTTGGACAGTTTGGAGACATGAAAAAAGAAAGCATAAGAAGATTTTGGATTAAATTCTCCTCTGTGTCTGCCCAGATACAAGGGTCCCTTGTACCTTTCTTATGTCTCCTTGGGACCCCAACCTGCTGAAGAAGATAAACTTAATTTATGGGGGAAAAAAGTTGCATGTTATTCAGACTAGAGGAAAGGTGAACAAGATTTCTAAAATGCAATTCCAGATAAAATTGCTACCTTTGTAAAAGCCACCTTTGTATCCCCTTTTTACCAGTATTACTGTATATATTTTTACACTTAATACTGTAAAATATGCAGCATAAGGGAACACCAAACATCTTGCAAAGTTCCTGCAACATTTTTCCAATCAAAATGCAAGTGCTGTAGTTTCTTGCCATTGCTGCCTGGTTCTACACATTCTAAATTTTCTGTTTTCTCTCACTTCTACTTGAATGTTCCTTAGAATACAGGACTGATAGGAACTTAGAGCTGTTTTGCTGGCCCCTGTCCCTTGCTGATTGTTCAAAGGACACTCCTATTTGTCCAACTCTCCTCTGGATATTAAATTTGTGTTTTGAATAAGGAGGGCACAGGAGTTCTCTCTCCTCCTGTCTGCACCAGACAGGAACAAAATTGGTCAAATGAGCCACCATAAGCATAATGGTCCTTTAGAAGTGCCAATCGATGATACTTGATTGATGAAGACATTATGATACTTAATATGTTTCCACTACAATCAGGAACTGTGAACAGCCAACAATTCAAAATGTAATCTCTGGGACAGAACTACAAAACCTTGACTGTTTCAGATTTTGATGGATAAAACGTGTCACAGAATGTGTAAAAATCTTTATGATGATGCTCCCAGAATACCATTATAAAATGAGTGTGGTTTCCATCTAGCTCCCCAGTAGTGCTGATTCAGGGCCATAAAGAGAAATGCATCCCTCTGTTGGAAACTGTAACATTTATATTGATTTCAGACACCTTGTATTCTGTGCAAAAATAAAATTAGCCCTGCTTTAATTTAGGAGTACAGGGCAGCATTTGGAGGAGAGCAGTGGCAGTGAGAGGACTCCTGGATTCTATTCCTAGCCGCAGCAGTGACTCATGCCATGACCTTGTGTGAGCCTCTTGACCTCTGTGCCTGTTTACCCACGTTGAACAATGAAAAAAGAATGAATACCTACTTCGCTGGGGTTGAAGCCCTCAGTCAGAAAGAGCCAAGTATATGGGCATTGCTGGCAAAGTAAATAAATCAGGAGGACGTTTCAGATGAGCTCAAAAAACATCACCAGTATGAGGTTTCTATGGCCTCTTCAATTCGATCCTGTTATGTATTTCAGTGCAGCACATATGGTCCTATCTTTAAAACACTGGATAGTGTTACGTGCTGTGGGATAAGTTACCACATGAAGATTTAATATTAACATTAATGGGAGCTGTGCAGTTAAAGCCCAGGCTCTCTGCTGAAAGTGTGCCCTCAGGAGAGCTGGGCTGCTAATCATTTACGAATTGTCCAATTAAAAAGTGTTGTGGAATTTTTTGACTTCTGCAGATGTATCTTCTGAACATTATCAGAAATGCTCTGGCTCTTGGTATGTCCACACTCAGACTTTTATGATATATGTGAATGTTCCTAAGGGAGGCTTAAGCAGTTACTTATTCTTTAACAAAAACATTTAAAAGCGCTCATTTCCTTGCAGCACAATTACATCTAACTTCTGAGGTTTCATTTCTGTTTTATTTCTATCACTCTGCAGTTAAATACTGTATTTTGTGGGACACAAGCAGATCAGGTAATACTGTTGATGATATTCTCATTTTTTTTGTTTCAGTTCTAATGACCATTTGGGCTGTTTTTCACAGAATAAGAATAAAGCAGTAATTTATATTGTGACTTGAGTAACAATATCCACATGCAACTGATTGGTATCAGGGAAACAGCACTCAGAAAATCCCCCACTTCTATGTTATCCATCTTCATGTATGCAAACCATCTCAGCAACCTCTTGTGCTTAAACTGAAACAGACAGGTACCTCCAAGATCTATATTTTTACTTCTGCATTTTACCACTTAAACTTTTTCATGCTCTATTATCTTATAACCCAGAGAGGGAAAAAAGAAAAGATCAGTGGTCAGAGATCTGTTGGTTGATGACATATATAAGTGCAGGTGGTAGAGCCAACAGGCCCGTCCCTGGCTGTATCCTGAGTGCTGGAGCAAGGACCTGAAAAACAAATAACATAAATATTTGTCTTCCTCCACTGAAACAGTACCTGGCTCCAAGCTGCACAAAGTGCTCCTGAGACAGGTGAGACATTTACATGGAGGATAAACTGTCTTCATAAATTTGTCGAAATAGCAGGTAAGCTGAAAGTAGATGTTTTTCTGAATAACTCCATGAAGTGATAAGCTTCACGGGGGCAGAAGAACTTTATCAGCTCACAGACATTCTTTTCTTTCTGAAAAGGAGCAGTCTAATTTGGGGACAGACAAAGGCAATGCTTCCTGATGTCATTTTCTCCTTGACTGACTGCATTGATAAAATTATCTCTAATTTCCACAAGCATTGGTCTCTTTACCACATTGTTATCACAGTCCTCAACTGTTTTGCATAGTGTAAAAATCCACCTGTTTCATATTTGCAATTTATGAAATACTTCTGTTCACAAACAAACAACAACAAAAAACCCCATAGGTACACAAATAATAAATTAGAGGGCTATTTGAAATTAAAACATTTACTTATCATCATCAGCATTTCTGGACATATCCAGATGTCAAGAACATTAATTTAGAAAGTGTGGCAATGTTAATTTTTTTCCCTTTGCCTGGTAAAATCAGACTACAATTCTTAACTGGTTAAAATAAAATAACCCAAACAAACATACCCCATCAGATCGCTGGTATTCAAAGCTAACTAAAATATCTGCCTCAGCTAGCATCTATAGAAAGCCCTTCTGTTCTCATGTTGCCATTCACCACAAGAACATGTCCATGTGCCAGGCTCCTACTGGCGTCAGTAGAAACCCATGAGCGAGGGCAAAACCACACAAACAAGGATTCACACACAATACTCTCGTTGCTTTATTAAAATTTCATTTTTCTTATATTAATACTAAAGTCTAAGTATGTTTAACTGTATGTGGAGCATTAAGAAGTCTATTCTGAAGCTACAAGAAAATCAAGAAACTTGAAACATTCGTATCACCATTGTCTGTCTGTATTCCAAAAACCCTCAGTCTCTGCAGTCTGCTATTTTTTTAGGAGGGGAAATCAAAATTCAGGAGAAAATAACTCCTCCCAGTCATAGCTACCATGCTGGGCTTGCTGGCTGGCTGCAGCATTACTTCATGGTAGAGAAGCAGAGCCTAATTTCAGGGTTACATACATCGCTTCTGGTTGCTTTCACAGGAGTTTTTTCAAGTCCCACCTATGTCCTTCCTATTCTAATGCCACTTTGTGCTTGATGTACAGCATATAACAAGCCTGTAAATTATGTGTCAAAATAGAGTATCAGAGCATTGCAGATGACATCTCCGCTGGTCCTCTGCCAAAAGAGGTGAACACTGAATAAATACATTGCAAAACCATCTTCTCTTTTTCGAATTAACTGTCTTCTGTATTCTATTTGTACACGTCTGCTCCGTCTGGCATTTTGTCAGAGCGTCTCTCTGTGTGTTTATCTGGCCTGTTGACACTCTCCAGGACGACGCCCCTCCAGCTCTCCCTCCTTTCTTCCCGGACCCTTTCCCCTTGGATCAGGAGCTCAGAGCTGCCTTTGGTGCCCGAGGAATCCCGCCTCGGGCCAAGCCGCCTGTGCCGGTAACCCCGGTCTCGGGGCATTTCGCTCCGAGTCGCCGAGTTCATGCCAGTGAATTCCCATGGGCCGCGCTGCTCCCGGGCCGCGCTCGCTCCCGCTCCGCTCCCACGTGCCCATCCCACGTTATCGCCCCGTGCCGGGCCCGCCGCGCCCGACCAGCCAATCAGCGCCGCCCTTACTCTGCCCCGCCTCCCGAGGGCCAATCAGCACCGCCTTTACTCTGCTGCGCCTCTCGAGGGCCAATCAGCGAGACCCTTGGTGGTGCGCGCGGGCGGGTTCATTCAGGAAGCGGCTCGGGAGCGCGAGCGGGGGGGGCAGGTCAGGCGGGGCGGGGCGCGAGGAGACCGCGCCCCCAGCGGGGCAGGGCGCGCGGCCGCGGCGCGGGGTGGCGGCGGCGGGCGCGGGGGGCGTGGCCGGGGGCGCGGCCGGCGCGCGGGCGCGGGGTGGTGGCGGGGGGGGCGTGGCCGCACGGCGCGCGGAGCCGGGAGTCGTTGGCGGCGGGCGGAGGCGGCGGCGCGCGCTCGCCATGGTGTTCCTGAAACTCCGCGAGCAGGTGGGGATTCCCGAGCTTCCCTTCCCTCCTCCTTCCTTCCCGGTGCCGGCGGGCGCGCCCTCCGCCGCCGCGAGGTGCCGTGCGTGCGCGGGTGACAGGCGGCGGGCGGCAGGAGGCAGCATGGCTGCTGCCGCCGCCGGGGTCCGGGCTGGGTGGGAGGCGCCATGTGTGTACTCGCAGGTACCGGGCCGAACAGGTGGCCGCGGCAGCCCGCCCGCCCCTCGCCTTGCCTCGCCGGCGGGTCCCTGCCAAGCCCCCGCCCCGGAGCGGAGGGGGAGCCCGGAGGGGTGATAGGGGTGGGTCTGAGGGCTCCCCTCGGGCCAGCCCTGCCCCGCGCCTGTTTTGGAAAGGGAAGGGTCTCTGGACGGGGATACCCGGGCCTGAGGGACTGGCCGGTGTGAAGGGATCGACCTGGAGACCGCCGGCGGGAGGCGGCGTGCCCGGAGCGGGAGCGGGATCTGGAGCTGGCGCCGCTCCCCCGGACCCGGACCTGGCCCTGGCTCTGCGCAGTTTCACGTGCCCGGGAGCCGCCTGCTCGTCCCTCCACCTTTCCCTTCCAGGCCTTTAAAATCTTTTGTTTTACCGCCGTCTCTTTCGCCTCCCGCGGTCTTGACAGACCTTCCCCGAGCCCGCGCTCCCCTCCTGAAAGCGAAGGGGATTCTTCGTGCCTTCAGTGGGTTGTTGCTCTCGTCGCATCACACCCTTCTTTGTCTGCCAGGCTCTTCGGTTTCCATCCCAGCTGGTGAAAAATACTTGTCTTCGCTGCTCTGTCCTTCCCTGGTGTCTCCCCTGTCCTACCTATTGTCTCCTGTGCGGTATCAGGATACAAAGGTGGGAGGGTCTGCGCTGCCAGTTTGCCGCCTATGAAAAGATGTTTCTTAGGAATGGTGTTTTCTCGTTTTCATGTGAGGTCAAATTCCGTGTGAAAAACTCATGCATTCTGCTGTGGGTCTCCTTGTTACTCTTCCTTAAAGATAACGAACTGTAACACTTGAAGACCCCACCCCCTTAAAAAAAAAATTAAAAAAAAGGAAAAAAAAGGCTCATAGAAACTTGGGGGTGGTTAGGCAGCTGGTACCCTGTGTCTGTTTGTTATGCTGATCAGTATCAGCCCATCCTTACCTGCGAATCCTTTCATTAGGTACGTGTTTTCACCCCTAGGTTGCATGATCCCTCGGGATCTTGTTCCAAGAAACATTTGGTGATATGGGGCTGGGATCTCTTATGTCCTGCTGTGTTGTATGTAAACTTTGTGAAGTCTCATGTTGTTTCAGAACCTCATCTATGAATCAGCAACAATTGTGGATCTGAAATACACTTAGTGTCCCTTGAGTTAGCTTTCCTTTCAGGATTTGTTGCTGTTCTTCTATGGGAGATTTCCCACAGAAATAAGCACTTGTTCATCTCGTCTGTTAAATGAGCCCTTCTGTTAAAACCAAGAACTACAACCCTTCTGCAAGTAATCATTGTGAAATAGTTAGCAAAAACCCCATTATCAATATGTTAACATGAAAGTACTGCATTTCAGAACTTTTCTTCTGGGAAGGATCCTGCTATTGACAGGTGTTGAAGTGAAATATTGGGCTGTGTGGGACCATTGATTTGACAGAGGCATGTGAGGCTTTCAGCTTCTATCATAATGCAAGTTTTAATCCAGAAGAACTACAAGGTGGATTTTTTAGAGGCTTCACAGATTTGTAAAGGTGAATAGATACACTGGGAATTGAAGTATTCTTTCACCTAGAGGCGGGAGTTCTAGGCAGGGAAGGGAAGGAGGAGAATGCTGGTTTTGGACAGTCTTTTGTAGAGGGAGTGATTTTTAGCGGCAGCTGCATTTCTGCTGCTAAAGTGTCAGTTGCTTGACAAATCAGTTATTTCAAACTGAATTCTGTTACAACTGTGTAAGAATGCCAAAAAGTCGTGAGGAATCATGTTGACATGAAACCTCTCAGCTTTGGTAGGTACAGAGCATTCCTGCAGGTCAGTGTTGCAGTGTGCTGCAGGATGTCTTGACTTGAGGACAGGATGCTGTACTGAGAGTGTGGCACCACCTGCTCTTTATGAAAACCAACCTGTGGTACTTCATGGGAGTAGATGTGTTCCTCTTCAATAGTTCACGAAACATGCTTCTTGTTTGCTTGAACCATATGCTTTGCTCCGTGGTGGTGTGTCTGGTTAGAATAAAGTAAGTCGTCATGTGTATTTGTAGTCTTTATAGCGACTGTCTTCAGCGGTGGCTGTGCTTCACAGGGAAGTGCAAAGGCTGCTCTGTTGTTTGTACTGTTCAGCTGGCATGAAGAAGGGAAGTGATTTGCTAGTTTCTTTCTTCAACTATCAGATTAACAACTTTCTGAAACAAAAATTTTACTAAAAAAAGTATTACTTAAATGTAATTATCAGGATTATTTTTCCAAATACAACATAAACCTGTTGATTTTATTCTTTGATAATGTAGAAGGGCTCTGCATTAAATGTCAGAATTATGATGGGGACAGGCAGACTTACGCCATACAAGAAGCTTAGTGTTTTCTTGCACTTGCTTAGTTTTTCGAGTTACTGCAAGCTAGTATAAAAGCAGTGCTGGGGACGTTACAACGAGGTGAGAAATTCTGCTCTGAAGCTCTCAGTTGAACTCAGAGGGTGAAATCCCAGTTCCGCTTGCTTGATTTAATTTACTTAGTACCTGATAAACAAAACTTTGATCCTGCAGATGCTTAATGTGTTTGTGAAGCTCAAATATTTGTTTGTCTGTGGGAGCTGATTTTGACACATTTAACCTTCAGAATACAGGTTTTCCAAGCACTGAGAAAAGTAGGCCTTTCCTGGGGTCCAACAACCAGCCAGCCAGTACATTATCTATAAATTTGTGTTACTACTTGGGCTTTATTGCTTTGCCATCCTACCAGGTAGGAATATATTTCAAAGTTTTGACATAATTGTGGGTATATACTGCACTTTCAGAAGTGACTTATGTTTGCTTTCAAAATATATCAGGTATCAAAAAACCTCATAAGCCATGTTTGCAAAAATTGCATTTAAAGCTAAATTGAACTGTATTGGGCAAAGCGGATACCTGTAATGCTCAATAGCAAACTGTAACTCAGGTATAGAAAAGCAATCACTCAATGTCAAATTAGAAGATGTAGATCATTCTCATTGGTGTTGGGTTTTTGTGCAGTGTTGTGCAGTTGTTGTTTATTAACAAAGGAAGCAGATCTGCACATTCTGAATGTTAAACTGTTCAAGGTGGAGAGGAAAGATATGGTAAACGTACATTATAATTGAGGTATTTGCTGTTAGGTTTATTTGCTTTTGTATTGTCTTCATATATTGGTGCTTGTATACCTGGTTCTTCTAGATGAGATGCTGCTTTAACTACAAAAATGCTAGGTGAGATGAAGCCTAGAAAAGTTTGTTTCTTCTTGAAATGCTGTGTTACACTGCTGTAAGAAACTGCACTGACAGTCCAGTTTAGGTCAAGGGTCACTAATGTTTTATCACAAGTTGGGTTTTTTTTCCCATTTTGGGTGATCGTATGGAAGGGAAGGTATAGGGGTGAGGGGAAAAAAAAAGGAGTAACTTTCTTGTGGGTATCCATAGCGGTATGCCTTGGTCTCCTGTGTCAAAGCCTTCTCACCTCTGCATAGCTAACTGTGAAAGGCTAAGTATCTTCTGGGGGGCTTTTGTTATGCAATCATAGATTCTAGGTACATTAGCTATTTCCCAGAATACATTCCTACTTTAAGGGGTTCTGAGTTAGTCTCTTTTACATCTAAGAGGTAATTGACAGCTTAGTTTTTGTTAGTGTGTAGGTGAAATTTGGATTGCCCAACAGCCCAGGGATTTATTCCTTTTCTGTTACAAGCCTTACCTGCCTATGTGCCTACAGGCCATCTTTTAGGCTCACATAAGCCTACATCTCAGCAGAGTTTTGTTGAAAGGTGTGAAACCAATCAAAACTGACTTTTTTTTTTTTTCTTTAGTTTTGCAGCTATATAACTATTTCTGGGAAAAGTCACTGGATGCAGTGTCATTGTATTTGGCAAAGTGGTTTTTTTTTCAGTGCATCATAGTTTTAATATTATGCATTCCACATTTTCTCTGAATCTTAAATGTGTAATGGGAAGATGTCTTAGGGCTAATAATGATGGGCATTTGAAAGGATTTTGTATGGGATTTTCCTGTATGACTGCTATACTGTGCTTGGGGCAGTGCATTTATCCCCAGAAGACAGATATGAGTGGTAAGGATCTGAGTAGGAACAACTGCATGAGGATATTAGAATGACCACTTATCTTCAAAGTCCTTGAACAGTGAAAGCACTGACTTCTTTATTGCCCATTTATATCTTTCTCTTAGCTAAGATGGATCTTGTTCAATTGGCAGTTAAACAAATGTTTGCAGTGTCATAGTGAACGCACTGAATGCCTCTGTGGTTGCTATTTTCATTACTGCCAGAGTTAGACTTCATTCTTTTAGAATTCATGCCAAGAATAAATGTCCCAACTAGTTCCTTGTTACACTAAGAGGAGGAATAGTCTCCTGTGGTGATGAAAAGGAGCTGCTGCTGTTCAATGAGGGAGGGATATGGTGGGAATGGAATTATGTGGTATTGCTCTACAAATTCTGTTCAGATGTAGACTAATGAGATGCGTGTTTTATTTTTGACTTTTTTGGTAGAAGATACTTTAAAGTTATTCTTCTTTTAAAAAACCCAGTAATTTCTTTCATGAGTCTTGTAATGGTTAGGAACCAACTCTTTGTGCTCTGTTGTCCATCATATGTTCTTCTTAAAATTTGCATCTAATCTTTTCAAACTATATACAAGATAATTAAATTAAGAAATTGTAATTCTTACCAAGACACCTAGACACCTGTTAGTTCACTTGTTTCCAGGCTAAGAACTTACATGTGCTGAGAGGATAAGTTTCTTTAGCTGATGGACAACTCTGAGTAACTTGAACTCTGTTTATCTTGTTATACTCAGTAATTACCAGCCCTTCCATTAGAATGTGTTGAGAGAACCTGGTTCTACCACGTGTTCGTTTGGGGGGATCAGATTGCCCCAGATAACTTGGGAACTTTTGACTTGTGAACAAGCAGTTCTTCTCAGTCAGGAAAATAAACCTTTTAAAAAAGAAGGAAAAAGAAGGTGGGAGAGAAACAAAGCAAGCCTTGATTCCGCAGTCAGATCCTTAAGGCGGATCCTGTTAAATCAGCAGCTTTCTGTGAGGATATAAAGGTCTATTCATGTAGATAGCATCAAAGGTTTCTGACCATTATTTGCAGGCAAACATCAGGGGAAAAATGAGACAAGTGGGTACATCTCTATGAAGAAGTAGCTTCTTTAGCACCCACAGAAAAAGATGATTCCTGTAGGAAACTAGTAGCTGTTGAGACTCTGAACTAGCAGTCTGCTATCTGACACGCATTGTTATTTTCCCAGATTCCTATGGTTGTTCCAGTCACTGAAACACGTTGTGGAATAAGATTATTGAAATTAGGTATATTTGGTATTATATACTTCATATTCTCCACCTCATCTTTTGTCAGCAAGTTTGTTTCTCATTTGCCATACCTGATATTTTTCTCTAATCAGCTGGGCCATGCTGAGGTCAAACTAGTATCTGATGGTTTGTTTTCTTGCTCCTGCCAACTTTTTACTTTGTTCTTACCTCTATTCCTTACTCCTATTTCTGGAAATTGAGTGGGAGACTCGTTGCCTTAGTTACAGTGACTAACTGTTTCAAAGTTATTTATAATGTTTGTGTTTAAATAACCTGTATCACAATACGAATCACAGAACATTTTACATCAATAAAGAAGTAAACAAAGCAGTACATCACTGGGAGCATGCTTACAGTGCTGATTTTTGGGAGGTTTGTTTTCCTTTCATTGTTGGGGGTGGAGGACTAGTTCTAATTTGGCATTTGAAGATGCATCTGAAATAAGGTGTCTTGGTGTTATCTTTTGTACAAATGAGAAAGGAATCTTCATGTTTAAGCTCCAAAATATCAGGGAATGTTATTCTTTCCTTGGTAAAGACATTAGCACTCTCCCCAGAGGGTGGCAATATACCGGTTTAACTGTTAATTCAGTTGTAATTCTGGTGTTGATGAATTATACAGCACTGACCCATTTCAGCACAGAAACCAGAGCTAATGTGAGAGTGGTGGGACTGCATAGTTGGGAGAGAAGGGAAGATGAGACTTGTAGCCAGCTGTGTGGGTGCAGAGAGATAAAGAGGAAGCATCAGCAGTGCTATGCAAATAAAAGAGGGACAAAATAGTTGGTTTGTAGCATTCTTGTAGGTTAGGAAACTGCTTGTTAGCTGAAGCTCATGACTTAGCTGATGACTTCTGTCCTTAAATAGTTAGATGCTCTTTACAGTGAATTGAGTATAATCTGAAATTTTCATTGTTTATCTCTACAGTAATGTATATATTTGAATTGAGTGAACAGTACTATGTAAGTAGATTGTTTTTCTACATGAATAAGGTCTACTTGTTAAGAGCAGCCTGAGAACAAATATTTTTCTCAGTAAATTACTCAAATGGTATATAAATTTGAGAAGTATGAAACAGAGGTCTGCCTATTCTAATGCTTGAAGTCTGGTAAAAAAAATTGAAAAAACCAACTTAAGCTTATGTTGTTAAACTTCAGAACTAATTTACACAGATGGGGGTGAAAGTGTTTACAAGTAATTGTAACTGACTTATATTAGAACTTCCTGAATGTTCAGGTTTTGTAGGTAACTGCCTGTTTACATGACTTAAGTCTAATTCTGACTGTGTGCTGTTGTGAAGTCATCCTAAATGTTTAATGTTTCCATATTCTCAGACAATGAAATTCACTTAATGGCCTTTCTAATTCAAGATGATGAGCATTTGCCTATAAGTCATTCTTTGTCATTCTGCAGTCATGCAATTATACTTAAGGTCCACTCTCGCTTTGTGCTGTAGTCCTGTACCTACTTCCATCTGATGCAGAGAAAAAGGCATGGATACATCCGGATTTTTTTTTTTTTTTTTTTTTTTTTTACTTTGGCAAAGTGAAGATACAGCTCTGCCTTAATGAAGGAAGAGAAGGGAGCACAAGCAAGAACAGTCAGCATGACAAAATGAAATTATAGTTAGTTAAAGCACTGACACCAAAATGAGCCTTTTTTAGAGCTTACAGAACTTCTAACAATCATGAAGAATCCATGTTTTTTTTCAAGATTTTGCTGTTTGTCGTTCTTTTTGATTTTATTTTGATAGCTCCATCTATGCTGGCCCCCTTGACAAATGAGGAAGTTGAACCTTCCATCAGGAGCCTGGTCATCCAGCAGCAGGCAGCATAATAGACCAGGGATCTACCCAGCTCATAGATGAAGGAGCTACTTGTGTCATAGACAGCTCACCTGAGGGAGTTAAGAAACGTTTTCAGGAAGTTCTGTAGTTATTTATAAACTAACATAATCTATAACTAATAAATAATTAAGTAATTTAAATCTGTTGCTGCAGACATAAGTTTTGTACTGTGTTTGGGGTAATTGGTATTCTCTCCTTCCCTGTCCCACCTTCAGGTCATCTGCTTCTTCTGTCAGTTGCTCATGAGAGTGGGCAGGTAATCTATGCAAGTCCTTTTTTTCATCCCAAGCACTTGATGTGTCTTTCCTGCCTCAGATCTCTGTGTAGTGTCTGCTAACATTTCATTCACTCACCAGTGTGTCCCCACAAAGTTTTGTTGGTAGGTTAAAATGAAGGACATAAAATCAGGAGAGGAAGAAAAACAAAAAGCTAACATTGTTTTTCTGGTTACATTATTACTCATTGTTTCAAATTAGTGCAATGCCCCAAGTCATGGTAGAAGGATGCTTCAGAAACAGCATGTTAATGGGATTCCCCACCCCTCTCCTGTCCATTTGTAACTGCAGAGTTTTGTTGCATTCTTGCTGTGTTTGCTAAAACATGAGGATCAATAGAAAGAGGTTTTATGCTTAATACTGTGTTGCTGTGCAGTCTCTGCCAAATCAGAACCCTGTAATGGTACTGCCTGATGGCTTTTATTTCCTTTACTCCTCGTCTCAGTTCCAGGAGCTGTATTTTATTTTATAGCTCTGCTGTATCTATTTACTCTATTATCTTGTTTGTTTGTTTGTTTGTTTGTTTGTTTCAAAGAGTGCTCTTTCATTCTGGGGGATAATTTTCAGTATTAAGCAGTACTTGTAGAAGAACATTTTGCCATTATTGACCTGCAACAGTACTGATCCTGCAGTAACCAACCAGCTCATTTATTTCTTCCACTCCTACCCACTGACACTGTTTGCGGTTTCTTTCCATCTACAAGCACAGGAACGTTTAAAGTTTATTATCTAACACTACTTAGATTACAGAATGGTAAATCTATTAAAACAAAACCTTTCAAGTAAAGAATATTTTATGACTTGTCCATAGACATTTCTCTATTCTTTTTTTACCATAAGTTTAGCAAATTATATTTACTGCGATCAGGAATGTAAATAGTCAAGTTAATCTGCTCCATAAGAAACAGATCTCAAGAGAGGAGTTCTTTAAATGTTTTCATAATGAGAGAAAAGGAAAGGTGAAGAGAGGATTTATAAAACACCAGAGAGAACCAGGAGGACAGAAATCTTAGGATATCACAGCTTGTCGGCATCAGTGAACAGCAATGCTCTTCTGCTGAACTTCAAGTTTCATAGTCAAGGAGCATCCAAAAACCAACAGGTATCTGGCTACCCTGTGGAGCTGTGTTTGCAATGACTTGAAGATATTGATTCCTTTTTCTACCTACTGCACCTTTTTAGAGCACAGGAAGGGGACTTTCACAGCATCTATAATCTCAAACTAACACTGTGCATAATACACAGAAGAGGATGCCTCCTGCTGTTTTTCTACACCCAGAGATGTAAAAAATTTTTTTGGATCAAGTATATAAAATTTGTTATTTTTGAAGGGCGAATACAGCTGCATGCAGCCATATCTTTTATCTCTGAAAGAATTTTGACTCTGCACATCATGATTTTGCTTCCTTTTTTTTAAACTCTCAACATCTAGAAGCCGTAATTGTTTAAAAATGTGATTTTTTTATAGTGTGCATTTGAACAGATTATTCAGGGGATTTTATACCTGAAGGTTGATAAATTTTCTGTAAACTCTGCATGTGTTAAAACTGCTTTCATAATAATTTAAGTGTTAAAATTACTGCATACATAATTCAAGAATAGATACGAGAAGTGACATGGTTCATGAGTCTGTGTCCACAAGTATTAGAAAAATTTTGCAGAAAAATTGCCATGACTGTTAAAAACCTGTTGATTATATCTTTCCATTTTAGCCTTATTGTCACCTGGAAGGCTCTTTTGCTGTTGCAATGGCTGTACAAAATACCCCACACATTTAGGATATCACACCGGTTTCCTGTCTCGACATCCCACCTCTTCCATGGGGGAGCAGCAAGATATGTTTCCTTCTATAAAGCTCTCTGCTGGAACTTACATAAGCCAAAGAAACAGTATCTGTTTGAAGGGCAGGAGGAACAGCAATGCCAGCAGCGCTGTGGAGATTGTCAGAGAAGTTAAGCTCCACTTCCCTGGAAGTTTGCCACACCAGTATTAGCAGCTCTCCTCCACGTTGATTGGAGGTGTTGCAGAGTCATTTGGGAACTGTCATTCTGGAGTAAGTTCTCAGAAAATTAGCTCTGCCTCTGCAATGGCCAAAAGCACAAATAAAACCTGGAGGCCTGAAGCTTGATCTGGTGGCAACAATCAGCCACCATGAACTGAACCCAAAGACAGAATGAATGTGCCTGTAGAAGAGATCTCAGAAGTGTCTGCTGGAGCTCAGCCTTCCATGTTGTGGCAACCCTTGTTGCCTCTGCTGACATACAGGTGTTTTAGATGTGTCCAGAAAAACCTGGCTTTGTTGTTTTTTTTTTTTTTTTACATACATGTAGTCATACATTTATGGCTGTAGTACCCACTAGTGCTTCCTTTTATGATGCCTGATGCATCTTGTTTTTGGGAAAAGTAACCTGTAAAAGTAGGATGGATAACTGAAGAAAAGAGGAGGAATTGCTGGAATTACATAATTTGAGCTCAAGGTTTCGTGACCTGCTCTTGGTGGAGTGCAGTGACATGGAGCCTGCCTAGGAAGAGCTGTGTTGTCACAGGATGCCTGTTCAGAATGCCAGGTTCTTAGTTTTCACTGTGTGGCATGGCTGCAGAAGTGAGGTGGCAGCTCCTTTGGTGTATATTTGCACTATCTTGATTTTTTCACTAGATAACAAACAATGAAAATGACCTGTAACAAGCAATGTTAAATACTGACAGAAATATTAGGATATGTTTTTCTTGTAATTCTGTTTTTCTTTTAAGAGGTTAATTAACAGCCAAAACTATGCTAATTATATGACTTGGAAATTATCTACCACAGTGAAGGCCAACATTTTCAGCTGACAGATAGAAGGAAATACAGATACATGAACTACTGAATGCAAATGTATTCCTGGTGTAGGGTAGGACTGTGTGTGTGAGGAATAGAGTACATTGCTGAATCAACCCCGTTCTTTTGAGCCAGTGGAGCAGGTAAATTTTCATGAAAGGTTAGAGTTCAGTAACTTTAGGATGAAGTTTAATGATATGCTTCTCCTTGGGTTTTTTGGTGGGATTTTTTTTTTTTCATTTGCAAAGTTTCTAACAATAATGGTTGAAACTCACTGGCTTCTAATCTCCCACCTAAGGCTATGGTTTGATATTAGGTGGTAGCTGAACTTCTGCAAAGTATGGAAAAGGGAGGGGAGAGGCAAATTATTTAGGTTAGCATAGGACTGTGAAATTGTTTCTTGAAAGTTTTTTTTAAGTAGGAGGTAGAAAGGAGTGGTTTGGGTCAGATAAACTTAGTATACTGTCTGTCTTTGTGTCAGAAGTCCTGTAATCACAGATGATGTGTCTTGTGTGTGTCCTTTGGTTTGGAGGCTGGAGGTGAGTGGAGAAACTTGAGTGTGGTCTGCCTTGGACCTTTCCCTCTGAGTAACTTTCATGTTATTGGTCTTAAACTTCTTAGAATGTGTTTTGAAACTCAAGAACAGGTTTGATTTTCTTATCTGGTTTTTGACTGTTCTGGGGTTTGAGTGTGGTTGTGAATTGCTCTTTAACTGTGAAAGAAGCTAGGGTCTGCAGAAGTCTGCTTCTATTTATAACACACCATGTTGACTTATATTGACTGAAAACTTGGGAAGAAGAAAAGTTCTTCTGTAACATCCTTGTTTACCACATGTGCTGCCTTTCAGGATCCCCAGCTTTTTCTGGTCTCCCATCTGACAGCAGCATGTCAATTTTCCTACAGCATTTTAAAGTTGCTTTTTCTCCCTCTTAGGCTGATCACATGCTCTGTCAGTCAGTTTTACAACTGAAGCTCTGAAAATGACACCAAAAAGACTTTCTCTTGCCTTCCATCTCAAGAGGTTGCAGTGAAAGTGTAAGACCATGTTCAGGTAGTCCAGTTACCTGAAAACCATATGCCAGAAGTAGTCTAAACTTGCTGCAGCCTTTTTTTCTCAGAGAAATGTGTATGGATAAAAGGCCCTTCAACATTTGTGCTTCTTATGTGTGCAGCTTTAATTCTTGGACACCATCCAGTGATGGCTTGGAGTCATGCCTGTTGTGACTAGTGATCCCTCTATCTCCCTGCACAGAGATATATGCTTGGGGTAGGGAAATACCTAGTAAGAAAATACGCTGATAGAAAAATGCCTAATAATAAATGTTGAAATAAACTCTACAAATAGTAATTAATGAAGCATGTCAGTCTAAGAGTAAACTGCAACCTTCTGGAATAGAAGAAAATTTTTCATCTCAGCTCAATAGGAAATGGAAGCAAAAAATAGTAATTAGTGTTTTATATTCCACATATCACCTTGTATAGTGGTATGAATACCACAACATAAGCACACTGGTTGTGCAAATATTTTTATCAGCAGCTAGAGAAGATAACATTTTGAATTATCATTAATGAAACCTTATCAAGGTGAACTGTTCCTTACTTTATTCTGTTTCTCGGTTTGATTATGCTGCAAAAACATTTAATTCAGTGCGTTATGGATGAGGCTATTCATTCATTCATCTGACTGGTTTTGTTTTCTGGAATAAACAATGGTAAAACTAGAAAGCTTCGCTTAAAAGAAAAAAACCCCACCAAATCTGGCATGTCTTTTGACTGTGAGAATGCACTGGGAATAATTACCTTGGCAAATAAGGGTATAATAAAATTGTTCTTAACAGTTTCCAAACAAACAGTTGCCTACATATCACCTGTATGTTTGTGAGGGCTTAGGTTACAGCCCCTACTTCAGGATGGTTCTTGAAGCTGGTCATCAGCACCATTATTTTTTTTTTTTTTTAGTTGTAGCGTAAAAGTTTTAGGCAGCTGTTCAGGGGCTGCTTTCTGAGTAGGTCAGCTGTCTCTGCTGTGGGCTGGAGGATGGTATTATGCTGCTCCTAGTAGGTGTCAAACCCCAGATGGGTGACATAAAAATGTAAAACATAGGCAAATGAACACAGGAATGGGGCGAGGGTGGGGAGAGGGAATGAGAATGACAAAGATTAAATTTTTAAAAAACCTATTTTGCACAGTGTTAATAAGAAACATAGTTTAATATTTAAAACAGCTTACCTAGATTTTCTTGGTAAGGGGACAGAGTATGAGAGGATAACAGAATCTTCTTTGCTATGCTGAAATAAGTTACTAAAAGTATGCAAAGTTTTGAGAATACCTGTATTATGGAGCTATTAGTGTTTAAAAATCAGAGTCAGTGCTGCAAATTGAATTACATTTATGGCAAATTTCTTGTTATTCTGTACTTTATGTTCTTTGTTTTGTAGGAGATACAGAGTACTTTTTGTTGTGCTTTTTGTATTATGTTGTACAAAGGTTCTCAGTGATAAGACTAGACAAAAGGTTAATCTATTTTCAGTGTGGTTTATTGGCATGGATTGTGGGAATTTCAAGGGAATGTTCGAGCTTGAGTACATAGAGAACAGGACAGGGAAATTTTTGATTTAAAAATTACATTAGGAAAAGATATGAATGTAACTTACTAAGATTTAAGTGTAGCATCTACTTGCTTTCAAGGAATTATAAAAAATAACACTTAAGTAGCATATATTTGTTGCCAGAGGATTGAATTCAAACTGCTTCACGGACGGAAGTCATGAGCTAAGCACTTGGAACGAGTTTGTGAAAGCTCACTGTTTGAAAGCAGCATTAGACAGTAGCCTCTTCTGGAACAAATGGTATTTTCTTTACAATTACTCCTCTTAATTGGTCTGTTCAGTGTCGAAAACCAGAAGAAATTGGGAAAAAGAAAAGCTCCTCGTATGAAGTCTGATGGAACTGTGCTAATCCTAAAATTTTGACAGACTTTGTGGCCAACTCCAAATCATTGATTCAGCGCATTGACTGTCATTGTATGAAGGAAATACTGTGAACTACTTAACTCAAGACATTTTTGGAAGATTTTAATTAGTGGCACATGTAATTAAAACATTTTTTTTTCCTGTTTTTGTTAGCTGCTCTGATAAAATCACAAATTAAAAAGTATAGCAAAAGTAGTACAAGTAAAGTAATTAATGCATTAAAGTAATTAATGCGGTGTAAGGGTTATCATGTACTATTTAAGTGCATCCAAAAGCAAAAATAGAACCCAGGATAACTCACTTTGATTTGCCTAGGTCTGCCCTTCTTCTGAACACAGGTAGACATTAGTTGAAAAAGTGTTAGTAAAGCAATCAGCTGTCTGTTCTGAAGAGTGTTACAGCTGGTGATCTTATTTAGCAGTAGCTTGCTTGTCTTCTCCCTCTTGAGGGATTTAAGCAGTCAGGACTGAGAGGTATTGCTGCAACATTGCATTGCAATTGTGGAGAGATGGTAGAATAATCATTTTATAGGGGGTTTCTTTTGTGTCTGGTTTTGGTGTGCTGGATTGCACCTTGTTTAGTGCACATCATTTTCCTGTTCTGAGCTTGGAAGGTTGTCTTCATATCACTATCATTGGAAATGACCTCTGGAGATAATCAGCCCAATCCCTCCTAAGGCAGGGTCACAAAGAGCAGGTGACACAGAAATGCACTCAGGTGAGTTTTAAATGTCTCCGGAGAGGGAACCTCCACAATCTCTCTGGGCAGCCTGATCCAGTGCTCTACCACCTCAATGAAAAGAAATGTTGCTTGTGTTGAGGTGAAGCTTCTTGTGTTTTGGTTTATGGACACTGCTCTTTGTCCTGTCACTGTGCACCACTGAAAAGAATCTGGCACCGTCCACTTGGCACCCACCTTTAAGGTATTTATAAGCATTGATGAGGTTCCCTCTGTCTTCTCTAACCTAGCAGGTCCAGCTCCCAGTCTCTCCTCATAACAGATGTGTTCTCACAATCTTTTCCCATCTGGCCCCATCTTCCCCCTGAAGAAGTGAAAAACTTGAAATTTTCATGTGACACAATTCTTGAGTTCCTGTCTGTCAAGAAAAAAAAACTGATTTTATTTGTTTTTAAGAGCATTACACCTAGATAATTGAAGGTAGGCAAATGTACTTTGGAAGTGAATTCTACTTAGTCAGTGTAATGGCACTTTAACTGAGCAAGGTCTTAGTTTAGTTTATGTGGTCTGCTTTAGATGGCATTACTTGGTTGGGATTAATTTTCCTGGGAATGTCTTGTGTCCACTGTGCAAGTGGACTTAGCTGTAACAGTTACCTGTCTTTTTTCTCATCCCTTTAAGTGTTTCACTATCTGTGAAATGTAATAGTATTTTTTTTTAATTTACCTGTAATGGCCAGATCTTGCTGAACTTCAAAATTGTGCTCTTATGTAAGCAGTCCTCAGGTCAGATAGAGAAGATGACCGACTTCTGGCAGTCAGAGGTATCTGATTTCCTTCCCTTTGCAGGCTGTATTGATGTAGTGGCATCTGCTGTGGCACTTGTGCATGGCAGGTAAGAATGCCAGTTTTCCTCGTGCACTTATGTGGAAGTGGCAGTCATGATTTAAGCTTTAAGCAGTTGACAAAGTGCACATAAAGGAGCTGTTTGGCCATGTGTCCTGTCCAAGCAACTGGATTTTTCCCTGGAGTAAGAAAGTCCTAAAGTGTGTGGTAGTACCCTCTGTGTTTCCTGTGGAATTACAGTGAACTGGAAAATGTGGATCTTGTTTTTCACTCAAATATTTGACTTGCAATTGACTGATTTGTGCCTCTTGTAAGGCAAAGTGCTGGACATCCATATGTGAAAATGTGGCCAGTTCTCTTTTACTGTTTTGCATTTTGGGGAATGAAAGCTGTGTATTACTGAGTTAAAATTGGGTTATTATTGGGTTAAAATCTCAAAGCTTTGTTTGGACACACCTGTATGGAATGCCTCTGTTCCAAGTGAATTCTGACTCTTCTCCTGTCCCATTTTAAAAACATGTTTTTGTTGTGTTACAATAACCTCAAGGTTGATAAAACACCACCACCCCATATGCTCTCGTTTATATGAAATTGCAGACTCTTAAATCTATTCACAGAACTGGTTATTCCATATATTTTGCTATGTTTTGCAATCTTTCTCCTGAAAGGCCTAGTCAATAGGATTAAGAAGACAACTGCTATTTGCATTGCTGGCCCTGGGAATAGAGAAATGACTGCATGTACTGTTATTCCCTGTGTATTATGGCACTTCCTCATTAAAGATCCAGTGAGGCCATTTGGACGTACTTCTATTTTTGCTTTCAAAAATTAATGTAAAAATATTCTTTTCGAAGGTACTGCTTTCCTTTCAGGGAGGGAGAAATAACTCCTAGGAAGTTTTTACTTATGATGGTGTGTTCCTTTTAGTGCATGAGCTGAATGTTTCCAGTGGGCATTCTTTTTTATGCCTGTAACTTAATTTTGCAAATGCATAATTTTTTTTTTTGTTTCAAATAGTATTTAGGTTTTATCATTCTGTCTGATTGATGTGTATTTTCAAAAAATATTCCTAACCCTTCTTCCTGTTTTTCCTACCCTTATATTAGGTAGAGTGGAAATGTTAAAATTCAGTCACATGAAAATTAAATAGTAATGATTAAAACCCATTAATCAAGAAACTATTTCTTAAAGGTGGTGTGCTGGTAAAAGATTACCTCACAAACTGCCACCCTGCTATTCTATAAACACTACTGATCAAGTCTGTGCCTTGGTAGATACCTAAAGTACACAATTCTTTCCTCCCTCTACCCAATATCCATTTTTAACTGATGTCTTCCCATAGATGTTCTGAAATATGTCACAGCTGTATACTAGAGAGTCTATACTACTAGACTGTTCCACAGTCATAATCTGAGGGTTTTAACTCTTCAGTCCTCTTGTATGTTTTAAGCACTGAGGTTTCTGTGAAGCTGGACTGTAGGCTTTGAGAGGTAACCTGCTATGGACAAATATAGACTCAAATAGCTCCAAACCTGTGTTTTCTTCTGATTTTAATGTCTATGAACATCACTTCTTGATTTGTATTTATTGTTGAATGTGACAGGCATCTGTTCAGATTAGAAAGCATTAATCTTTTCTGGTGTAGTGTTTTTGAAGAGTAGCTCTAGGTTCTAAAGAAGTCTGTCCTGATTGTGAAGTTTCTTAATGGGTTGATTTATGTATGAACTGCTGTGACTCATAGCACACTACCTTATTTTTATCCAGGTAATTACCTTGCTAAAAGATGTGTGAAATGTAAAGATTTCTTCGCTCAGCTTGAGGAGCAATGCTATTGTCTATCTGTCCTTTTGATGTTAAGTTTGATCAGAATTCTTCTTCTTCTTGCTTTGCCTTCTTCCCAAAATTTTAAATGGAAATTATCTCTGAAGTGCTTAAAGAATTGCAAAAGTGAAAATGAAGGCCACAGTGGCATCTGAGCTACAGTAGTTTGTTTGTGGAATTTTTTTAAGATACGTAATTTTCAAGTACATCATAAGAATTTTCAATGTTGACATGGCTTTTTGGGTGAGTCGTTATTGTTTGAAATTATACATGTGCACATGCTGAAATGACATGTAGGCAATGTTTTCTGGATTTGTTAGAGAATCTTACTCCTCTTCCGCTTTGATCATTTTTCATTTTTAACAGTGATGTGAACATCAGAGGATCAACACGTGTTTTCATTTATGTCATTTGGGATGCTTCATAGGTTCACAGGTCTTCAGGCTTGTCAGTTCATTATTTCACCTCTTGTTTTATGCCAGAGAATTGTTCAAGCTCAAAGCTTTTATCTGAATAGCAAATCACAGAGTCGGATTCAACATCAGGAGAACTATTAAATCCAATTTTTAATTAACTTTTATTTAAAAATGGTCTAATACTTTTGCCATGACCTCTGACAGTTCTGCTGATTCATAATGAAACAGCTTGAATTACTGCTTTGTTTGCCTGTGAAGCTCCTCCGCATGGTTGTCCTTGGTAAATAGTAGTCACAGAGGAAATAGTATGGGATAGCATCCTCCTACCCCGTCAAATCCTCCTCCTTCCCCTCAATTCAGCTCAGCACACAGCTGCATGTGTGTTAATGGTATTGATTTTATGTTAGTGTACCTACTTGTGAACTGTGATTATTGGGGGCAGACATCCTTGCGAATATTTGCTGCTGCTAAACCTGCTGGGAGTTGTAAATGCTGTTAATATAACATCTAGAATGCTCTGAAATAATATACCTGATTTTAACCAACAAAAAAATTGGGGGATCAAGTAAGTAAACCAATATAAATGCACCAGCGATCTTTTTTTAAGATTGTAAACAGGTTTCTCATATGATTAAAAGATGAAGGCATGAAAACGAGGAGAAAGTGAGATACCATTTTAAATTATTTGTACATTTCATGCTCCTCAAAGCTTGGTATAAATATAAACAAATCATCACAAGGATTTTGGAACAGCAGATGGATATCTATTCTCCTCCTTCCAGCCCCTGAGATATCCAGGAATATATCGGGAAGAACTTGTTGTCCTTCCTGTAAGTAGTCTAGTTTATATGTAGCCATGATAAATAAACTGTGTTTGTGCTACATTGAAACAGTCTTTAGCATCATTTGGCACCACTGACTCTCATCAGATGTAAAAGATGGAGGGTTCAGTGCTACATGTATCAAATTACATATTTTGAGATCCAAAGTAAAGCTTAGTTTTGTACTTTAAAATATGTTGGTTTTATTACAACTAAAATAATGTTGGTAAGCCCAGCCTTCCACGTAGTTTGACTTTCCAGGATTTTTAAAAGAATACTGAAGAAACCTGAACTTGGCACATTTTTCCAGTATTAGTAACTTGTTTTGTGATAAGCCTTGGTTATGACTTCCATGAGTTTGAGTCCCCCACTCGCCCAGCTGTTTTGGCAATAGCAGCTTTCTGTGGCATGTTGCTCCAGACACTGGTGATGGCTTTGTCTGCCCTTGCTCAGATACTGCCACGAGTCATCTTTTTGGATGAGACTTGCCCCACCTTTGCTGAGATTAGTCTCACACTGTGTCTTTGTGATCTCTTTGTTTCTTCCAATGTGGTTATTGCTTTTACTCTGCTCAGCACAACTTTCTTCATAAGGCTGCTTGCCAGTGTTGATTCTGTTGTTTTCATGTTGTTTTTTTCTTAGCCAATGCATTTGGTCTTGTCTCTATAACAAATATTATCTTAAATAGCTTCTCTCTGAATTATTGATGTTCCACAATGACTTCTCCCTCCAATCTATTCATGCTTTGAGCATACCTGCATTATTCTGTGAGATAAAAATATTCATGTGAAATACAGCATTAATCAGCCTCTGCAGTATTGTTATATGTGAGTTTGTAGGTACCTCTGTATTACAGATTTCTGTGCAGCATTCTACAACTAATTATAAATTCAGAGAATAAGGTGTTCAGTGTCTGTCACTGTAGGTAGTTCTTAGTTTAACTGCTAAGTCTCCCTCTATTTCCCAGCTTAACTGCATCCGTAGCATTAAGAGCAGAGCGTCATATTGCTTTGTGTTATCCCTGCTATCTTGCCAGACTGTCATTTGAATGTGAGTACAGATGGTATGACTCATTTACACTTGTCCTAAGCAGGTACTTAACACCAAGTATGTGCCTCCAGCTTTTGATTCCTCTGAAAAAGAGTGTTTCCCTCTCACCACCCCAACGAGAGTTATTTTGCTATGATTCAATCACATTTTAGTTCACTTTCCTTTTAAAATTAGGGAATCAGTCTCTTTTTTTGTTTCCCCTAAAATGCAATTGACACTATTTTTAAAAGATGCCAGACCTCTGCTGATTTTGCTGAGACCACTTTTAAATAGGAAAAATGAAGATGAGCAAATGAATGGCTCCATTGTTTGGATGTAGAAAATGCACTGAAGTACTGTAGACCTACTCTCCTACTTTCAGTACCTCTGGAATATAGAGAACTGGTTTTTTCTAGTGCATGAGGAAGTTAGTGTATTCTGCAACTTGAAACACGGATAAATGGGCAAACATTTTCCTTTCTGAAACAGAGTGGGTCTGATAGCGCTTCATTGTTGTCTAGACCTTGTCTGGCAGTCTTAAATATACTGAGTGGTTGGTTTATCTTTCCTCTTTAGGAGCAGGGATAAAAAAGAAATCTTAGAAACTTGTGTGTGGTGGTTTTAGTGGTGGAATATTAGTTCTTTTTACAGAGAATCATTCACTTATCTTTTCTCCATACCTCAGCTGAGGATCTGCTCTTACAGGTAATGTTGAGGAGCATGCAGTGTGTTGAAGGCAAGCTTCGCACTGAACAGCACTGACATGGAGCTGAGAGTTTGGGATAAAGTGCAGATTGATACATAGTTTTGTGCCGTATTTGTTTAGTGTTTCCCTTTTCATTTCAGTCAGGTGCAACATCAAGTTCCATGTTGTGATATAAAATGCTTTTTTTTTTCCTTTTGAAGGCTGTAAGTTTACTGAAAAAAAGGATCAGGAGCACATTTTCCTAACTTTTAAAAAATATTATAATTTAAATGGGCAGAACTTTGAAGTTTTTCATTGTCCCATGGCTATGTCTTTCTACTTTTGAAAATAGTATAGCAGCTCTGTTTCAGAACAAAAACTTTGTTTTCTTGCAGCTCTTTCACATACATGCTCTTTCTCAACAAGAATTCAGAGGACCAGCGCTCCCTTAAACCTGTGTAGCTGTTCATCATCACAGATCTGTGTGTCTGCTCCCACCGGGAAGCTGAACACTCTTGTTTAAGGCTCGTACTCCCTCCAATGGCAAACTGCTGCGCTTCTCTTGCTTTCTGTGTTCACTTTCATCTCTCTCCCTCGGTCTCCATTTCATCTTCTTGCTGCGATGCTGGATTAGGCTGTTGTTTCGTGTGTGTCGCACTGAAAGTGCAGTTTTAATGAGGCTGATAAAATTGAAGGGCCCTACCAGACTGCATGTAGACTGGCCAACAGTAAACTATTTGGTTAGGTAGGGGGAAAGGAGAAGAGCTTATCTTCTCTACTTAAATTTATTTAATATTTTTAACTACTGCAGTCACTCTTCTGTGGTACAAGTCATACTTCCTAATGCTTGGCTTAAACTGATGACTGTCTCCCTGAAGCTTGTACATGAGTACTCTACTCTTTTAAGCTCACATTCTTTGTTCCAGAAATCAATTGTTTGGATAATATCATCTTATGTGTGGTACAAAAAACCCCTCAGTACTATAAAGGCTTCATTAGTTGCTTTTGTATGGGATTGTTATTAAGAAATGACTGTGTCTTAAATCTTGTAGTTATACCAATAAAGATTTAATATGGAGAAAATAGCGCTGTCATTGCAACTTGTGTGTTAATGATGTGATAGCATATGGTAATCTTTTATTAGTAAATTTGGCATGTAGATTACAAATAGTGCAAAACAAAGCTGTTTGTCGTGGTTACAGAAATAAGACGTTGTATAGTTTGTATGTCTTTGTACATCTGTGTGCAGAAGACCAGTCTGAGAGAAAAAACAGCGATCCCGTTGCCCCTTTGATAAACGACCCTTTGCTACAACATTACTCACAGCAGAAGGAAGTCAGCAGATCTTTGTGTTCCCATTGCATCTCTTTCCTGCTTCAGTAGTAGTAGTTTCAAATGTTTCTTGAAAGTGTTTGCTAAATTATTCAATTATTAGTAATTATTACTAATTTAATTAAATCTAACCTTTGCTTAACATCAATTATTTAAATGGATAAAGACTATCAGTTCTCATTCGTTGTCACTGACTACAGTTGCACGTCAGGTACATACTGCATGTGGATTGCCTTTCGTGTGTGATCCTCACAAGAGTTTCAGCTGGTGGAAGAGATCTAGGACTGTAATGAGTTTTCTGGTGTATTGTCAGGCCTTTTCTGATGGCATGAAATCCAAATCCATGGTGCATCTGACTCAGAGTCCCCTATTTTGTTCAGTTTGTAGGAACTGTTGGGATGTCAGGCTTTTAAAGTATTGCTTTTTTTTGCTTGCTCGCCCTTCCACCTGTTAGGGAATACTATTTACCATGTTTCTGGCAATTTTGGGGGAAGAAGGTCAACCTCTAAACATGTCAAAAAGACTGAAATAAAGCTCTTTTAATTTTGAGCCTTTAGTATCTCCTTGAATGTGAAGTCAGTAGTCTTAGAAATTTAGGTGCCTACCTTAAATATGTGAAGTGATGAGAGCTTTCTAGGAATTCTTGCGTTTGTAGGAGAGATATTTAAGTAGTATGTGCTGGCTGGGAAGAAATTTTGTGGTCTTGCTCAAATGTTTTGGTTTTCTTTGGTGTGCTGCCACCAAGTGACAAGGCTTGATATTGCTGCTCTTGTTTTTCGGTTTTGTTTTGGTTTTTTTTTAAAGAGTGATTTCCGCTAATCACTCTCTTTTCTTTCTTTCAATCTGAAAAAGTTAGAATATTACTTTACACTCCTGGTACATTCACATACAATATTCCAAATTATTCAGAATAACATGACTGCTTGGAAAGTCTGACTGAAATTTTCTAGGATAAAAGAACTGTCAAAACGAAGCTTTTTTTCCCCCATCATTCTGCTGTTCATTTTATATATTCTGGATTCTGTAAATTATTGTGGAGTTTCCATCACTGGAGATATTCAAGAATCGTCTGGATGCAGTCCTGTGCCCTGTGCTCTGGGATGATTGTGCTTCAGCAGCGAGGTTGGACCAGATCACCCATTGTGGTCCCTTCCAACCTCACCCAACTGGTGATTCCATGATTGGAAATAATCTTCAATCCGAAACAATACAATGTAAGCACACGTCTGAACATAAACTTCAAGTATAAAAATGCCGAGACCAAAAAACAATATCTGGCAGATCAAAATGTATTATAGAAGTGATGTTTGAATCCTACATTTAGACATTTCAGGGCATCTTTTGATGAACAATCTTATAAATAGTATATTAAACCAATGTTCTGAGCAATACTCAAAGTGCTCAAAATACCTTCCTGTGCTAATCTATGCAAAAATTGCTTTGCTTGATGAGCTAAAGGATTGTTCGTGTGTCTAAGGGGAGAGTGTTGCAGATGGAGTGGGGTGATCATGGGGTGCTGGGGGTGACCTCACATCTGTGCAGCTCATACATCTGAGGTGTGCTGTCTACTTGACCTGCTGCTGGGCTCTGTGTGTGGACAGAAATGATGGTGGGATGCAGAAATTAG
Organism: Brachypodius melanocephalos; assembly: GCA_013398615.1. Lineage (NCBI taxonomy): Eukaryota > Metazoa > Chordata > Aves > Passeriformes > Pycnonotidae > Brachypodius > Brachypodius melanocephalos. The sequence continues at coordinate 30,071,889 of VZSR01001283.1, read as the reverse complement.
AGAAAAGATTATGCATTGCCACTGATTTTTTATACTCTTTATCTTCTCATTCTTACAGACTTGAGTGCTATAAAATTTGCTGAGCAGTGGAATTATACTTTCTTTCTAAGAAAGTTAAGACATCTAAGACTTTAATTACAGCATTATAGGGAGTATAATTAAAGGTCTGATTTGTAGATGAGACCAATAGCCAAGGTACATCTGCAAAGATTAGCAAATCCATCCTAAGTGCTGTTTTAAAAGACTCCAAACTTCAAGCTCTTGCTAGAAAAGGTAGTCTCCCTTCATATCTCTCCCTTGAGAGTTTCCTGGGTGTTCCCTTGCACTGTTGTTCAGCAGGTCTTACAGCAGGCAAGCTTGGGGGCTGAATTAGCAAAAAACAGGTTTAGCTTTCTGCCCGTTGTTCTCTGTAGGTCAGCTTATGGGACAGTAAGGTAAATGCAGTGACAGCACAAAGAAAACACTGGGGACAAGTAACTACAGCAGTGGGCCCTCTTTGTTCTTGGCTCTGCTGGGGCTGAATATATCACATGCTACTCCACCCAGTTTGGAAAGGTGACTGGGGATTGTTTTTTGACCTAAGTAAATAATTTATCATTAAGACTCATCTAAACAATGTTGTAATCACGCAACTATTTTGGATTGTTCTGTACCTGCTTGCCACAGCTGTTACCTTTCCATTTGCATTCTATACCCCCTCTTAACTATGAAAGCTGAATCTTTTGAGGTTTGCTCCCTGTTCTCCCCTTTTGCCCCTCCTCAGGTGGAAGTGGAGGGAGCTGTGAAAGCGAGGCTTTCTTTGTAAATATCATGTATAAAGGAGGAGGGGAAAATAGTGATTCACTTGTTTTGGTCCACAGAGAGGAAATCCGTCAGTAAAACCTAATAGCAATAAAGACTAGAACTGTTTATGTAAATACATTGAAGCTTCCAGAGTTCTTCTCTCTGGCACAGGAATTGTCACGTGTTTCTGACTGTGCTGCCAGTTCTGTCCCGAAGTATTGGCCTATCAATATGCCATCTGTACTTCTTATTTTGCAAAAGAAAAAAATTAATTACCCAAGGTACGGTTTTGTTTGCCTCAGTAAACTATAGCAACAGTTTTAGCATACTTAAAATGTTTACTTCTGAGGTGACAGTAGTTGTTCCTGTAAAATATATCCAGCATGTGGTATATTGAGTTCTATTTAAACCTAGTGAAAGAGGATTTAAGTTCTGAAATTTTTTTCATGTAAATTGGGAATTAATTTTGCCTGTGGCCATTTCAGCTCCAGTGTAAGTGTTCCTGTCTCATGACACATAAAGGCTACTGCAGTCACATGTCATTTTACAGGGTAAGACGGTTCTGTATAATATAATGAAATTAAAGTGCTCTGTTTCCTGATGTGCATTTCCTTGTTCTCCTAATGTTCTTCAAGTGCTTGTGTTATTTATTAAAAATAGCAAAATAAGTAAATTTCATGAAATCCCCTGTGTGTTCTATGACATAAGTTTCATTGGTCCCCTTTACAGAACTAATCTATAAAGGAATATCCAAAGTGTTTAGAACTGCTATTGTGGATAGACTTCTTAATTAAAAAACACTTACCCTCCTAACTTTCAAAGTAATAGGCATGTGTAATTAAGCACTGTCTTTATTCTATTTAAGGTAAATATATCAAGGTTGTATGTTACCTTAATTCTGCCATTTTCTAGCTTGGCTTGATCCTGGTGGGCAGCTCAGCCCCATGCAGGCACTTGCTCATTCTCCACCAGCGTGATGGGGGAGAGAATCAGAAACATAAACATGAGAAAAGTCATGGGTTGAGATGAAGGCAGTTCAATAGGAAAAGCAAAAATTGTGGATGGAAGCAAAGCAAAACAAGGAATTCATTCACCACTTCCCATGGGCAGGCAGGTGTTGAGCCATCTCCAGGAAAGCAGGGCCCCATCACACTTAACAGTGACTTGGGAAGACAAAAGGCATCACTCCAAACACTCCTCTCTTCATCCACCTTCCCTCATTTTATATGCTGAGCCTGATCTCCTATGGCATGGAGTGTCTCTTGGGTCACTTGGGGTCAGCTGTCCCAGCTCTGTCCCTTCCAGCTTTCAAATCACCAGCTTGCTTACTGGTGAGGCATTGTGAGAAGCAGACAAGGCCTTGGTGCTGTGTGAGCACAGCTCAGCAATAACTAAAACAACCCTGTGTTATTAATACTGTTTTCATCACAAATCCAAAACACAGCCACATTACAGCTACTGTGAAGAAAATTACCCTCTGTCCCAGCCAATACCAGTACACTGAGTATCTTGAACTGGTGTTTTGTGTGCAGTGTTTCTGTCCTTTGTGTGTTTGGACAAAGGTAACTACTGTAACTACCTATTTTACCATGTAAATAAAATGGATGAGCAAAGAAAGAGTGAAACTTGTCAGGATGTGATACCTGTAATTTAACAAGTAAACTGTATGAGATCATCTGGTTTGTGGCAGGAGTTTTTTGTTAACTGTATTTATTTTGATAGTATCTGGATTGCAGAAGGCCATGAGAAAATTGGTTTAGGTTGACAGAGCAGGTCACTGGTGATGGAAGCCTTTAGGAGAACACAAGTAGACTTCCATTGCTGCTTTAGTGCCATGGGTGTGTTTTAGTTTTGCACCTGAAGTTGCATTCGCTGTCATTTCTTACATGTTGGGGTTTTTTTGCTTCAGATTCTGAATTCTGTTTTATGTGTCTTAAACATAAAACTAAACATCATTGTTTCATTTGAAATTACAGATTTCTTTTTTTTTTTTTTTAACTGAAGCATGTGTTCCTGTTTTAACATGACAGTGACTCTTGACTGGTCTATTGCCTTCTGGTTTAGACTAGTTCACCTGCTTCCTTTCTTCCTCCTAGCACGGAAAAATAGATCTAGACTCTTTACACTTAAAAAGTAGTTCTGAAACTGTAGAAAGAGCATTAGTGTTAAGGTCTCCCCTAGGGCTAGAATCTCCCTAGAGGAGATTATCCTATACTACTATGGCCAATGTAATATCTGTGGATTCTTTGAACAAAGTAGTCCCTGTTGACAAAAGTCTGAGTTTTCTTGCATAACTGCTGTAGTGGTATAAAACCACTCTTCTTCCCAATTTGCACAGGTATTCTGTAATTTTTTTTAATATAAGTCTCATGTAGTTGCTTTGCTCTTGATAGGGGCCAAAACAATTTTAAGCTGTTATGTTCTTTTTTGTTGATTCCTCTTGCCAAGCTGAAACACTTATGGAGGGCAAAAAATGTAAACCTGGCATAGTGAAAAAGTCATAAGCACTTAGAGAAGATGTAAATCCCATCTTTTTCTTGTCTGTTGAGGAAGAACTCGTTATTTGTAGACTATTCTGGATTTTTGGAAAAGTGTTGCAGTTCTTAATGCTTGACTTCAAAAGTAAATTTACCTGAGAAGCTAGTGTACATAAACTGAGATTATTACTGCTGAATAAAAGCTGAGTGTGCCAGTTTTGACCAACAGGCTGCATGTTCCCGAGTTCTAATTGAGTAATATGGCTGGGTTTTTTTACTGCAGGGACACCTCCCACCAGACCAGGTTGCTCAGAGCTCCAGCCAGCCAGGAAAACCTCCAGGGACAGGGAGTCCAGAGCCTCTCTGGGAAACCTGCCTTCATGTCTTATCACTCCATACCCTTGTGAAAAGCTTTCCAGCTTTCTTCTAGACCCCCTTTTTAGGGCCTGGAAGGCTGCTTTAAAGTATCCCTGGAGCTTTCTCTCCTCGAGGCTGAGCAGCCCCAGCTCTCTCAGCCTGTGTTTGTAGGAGAGGTGTGACTGTCCTGTGTGATCAACTTAACGGCTCTCCCCAGGGCTCCTTCCAACAGGTCAAAGTCTTTGCTGGGCTGGGGCCCCAGAACAGGAGACAGCATTCCAGGTGGGTCTCAGTAGAGCAGAGCAGAGGGGGAGAATCACCTCCCTTGGTCTGCTGGCCTTGCAGCTTATGATGGAGCCCAGGACACATTTGGCTCTCGGTGCTGCAAGCACACATTGCTGGGTTACAATGAGCTTCTCATCCACCACACACCTGGGTCCTTCTCCCCAGGGCTACTCTCAATCCGTTCTCAGCCCAGCCTGTACTTGTGTTTGGGATTGTCCCAACCCACATGCAGGACTTTGCAGTTGGCTGTGAAGATGATGGATTATATATAGTGGTTTAGTTTAGAAACTGAAAACCATGGTAGCTGATAAACCTTTTTAAACTTTTGTGCCAATACAAACGTGATGCATGTCCTTATTTAGAAATACTGGACATACAGTGCTAGCTACAGTATTTCCAAAATGAACTTGCTGAAAGATGGGTGGTTGATTTTTGGGTGGAACATGCAGTCCACTTTATACATGTTATGGGAATTGCTTATGCCTGTAAATTGTTCTTTTGGGGTAAATTATCCAAACATATTGGTCATGTGTTATCTGTATGTCTTATCTGTATAAGAGACTTTAACATATCAATTATTTGTGTGTAATGGGTACCAGAATATGGTGCATGTTTCTTTCTTTGACCGTTCAAAATTTCAGTACCAGCTATAAATACTGTGCTGCTATATAACACTTAGGGTGCTATAACTTAAATTACTGTGTGGATTTAACAGATAAAGATAAAATTTATTTTTCTCCTAATCTCAGTAATACTGTGTGGGTAAAGGTTCATTGTTTGTTTGGGCTTTTTTTGTTTGTTTGTTTGTTTGGGTTTTATTTTTTTTTTCTTTTCCCTATATTTTTGACTGATTCTGGCACCTGATACAAAAAACATGAATCTAACTTTTAGCTGAGTTAAAAACCTGGATGCTTGTGGCACTTAGTATGTGTGGTCTCACTTTTGTGCAGATGTTGTGGTAGGTCTTTAATGCAAATAATGGGGAGCAAAATAAGTTTTATTTTTAGGTGTGTTACCTTGGGTTCTTTCTCCAGTGCGTACTTGAAGATGACCTCATTTTAATCTTTTAAGGGACTAGTTGTGATATTTCCCTTGCTGCTGACCAGATGGTAATAGTAATGACTGAAAAATAAGCTCACTTCCATGATGAATGGAATTTATCAGCTGCTGCTTTTTGGCAGGGGTGGGAGGGAATGTGTGGTAAAAATATGCTGACTGGCAGTTTGCTTGGTCCATCTTTGTTAAAGCCAGGAGTTCTGTGGGACAAGAAGTTGATTGGATGTTTCTCTGATATGGAAAGGGAATATTTTTGTCCTTCTGGATCATGTTTTGATGCTACAGGAATTCCACTTCAAAATATGTAAAACAAAGCTTGCATTAAGTAAAGAGCAAATGCTTGAGAATCTTTTACTCTTCCCTTAGGCTCAGTAAAGAGATGGAATAAAGGCTTATTTTTACATTTGTTTTTAATAATTTTACTTTTTAAAAATGGAAAGTTTTGCAGATTTTGCCAAAATATTAACTTTTTATTCATTAATGGTATAAATACTTTAGAGAACAGAATTCAAGTGTTCTTTCTTAGAAAGTCAAGAAATTGAAGTAGCATCTCTAAAGAAATTATATAATGTAGCTCCTTCTAATTTTTAAGAACTGACAATATCTTCTAAATGGCTTTGTCTTGCATATTTAGGTAAAAAAATATTTCAAAATAATTGAGTCTTTTTTTCTGTGGATATTAGCATTTCTTGGATAATGTTAATTCAGTTAGCTCTACAGTATTTTAAAAGAGTTGGTAATACCCCTAGCAAATAACATTTCAGGCCTATTACATATATATTACTCTTTACTTTTCACAGTTGAAGACTTTATAATTTTAGTCAGCAAGGAGTAGTTTTTCAGATCATCAGTCTTGAGATACGTAGTGTGTGACTTGACTATTCATATAGATATGCCACAGAGTTCACAATCAAGAAGGAAGAAATGGCCGAGGTTTGGTGTGGTTTTCATACATGTCACCCTGTTGGAGAGAGTGAAAAGTAACACACTTCTGCTTCCAGTATGAGAATCTGGAGGAAGTAATGAATTTTATTAATATTCTTAGGTAGTCATGTGTGTAACTTGGAAAGTTTTCATGTACTTCAAAAAGTAAAAGGCTTTTGTGTAGTGCCAGAAATTTATTCAGAGGCTGTTTCTGTCATCTGGGGAGGACCATTTCTGGTCTCATTCTTCGTAGGGCAGTAGTCCTGTTTATCTTCCTGGTCTCTCTGTTCTGTAAAGACTTCCAGTGGCTGTGGTTGTTTCTCTGCAGTTTGCAGGGTCTGAAGCTGGAGAGAAGAGGTACCTTGTCCTTCTGTCTTCCATGATTCACAGTTTGTGGGGGCACAGAGTTCCTCGCTGCTTGTCAAAAACTAATGCTTGCCAAGTAGTTTCTTACTAAGAGAAAAGGAGCAATAGACCAAATAATGTCATCTAAAAATTGACATTTCTGAAGAGGACAATGTTTCATTAAAAGAATAAGAAATAAATTGGAGTTTTTAAAAGAGAGAGAAAAGCAGGACTAAGAGAGCATAGACCTTAAGTATTTTTTAAATGGCCATGAGGTGTCAGTGTACATCTAAAAAAAAACTTAGGTGATCAACACTTCATCTGAAAAAATAGTTGGTTGCCTTTGTTTCCTAAGGCCTGAAATAATCTCTAGGGGAGAAGGTTACAACAGCTGAGTCAAGGCTATAAAAGTTTATATCTGCATGACTTCAAGGTTACATTTTCATAGTTATGTGGTATTTTTTAACCAAGATGTGTAGGTTTGTTGGTGTATTTCTAGACTCTAGTTTAGTTTGCAAACCAGTTCATGAGTTCAGTGGTGTTCTCTCTTCATTACCCTGCATTATGAGCATGCTGGTTGCAGCAGGTGTTTTCTGGGGAACACACTCCACAGCTTGGTATGTAAGATATAAACAAATAGGACTACTAACCATAGTACTGACTTCTTGTTACTAAATATTGAAGTATTTCTAACATATTTATATTTTATAGAAATCTGGTATTGGTTTTTCATAACACTTTTATTAAATAAAAGTTTTCTTGCCAAGAAGAGGTAGAAAACAATTGCATACAAGATGCCCTCTGGCCTCGTTTATGCCACAAAACTTGACCATATACTCTCCCTTTTTATACCCACTTATTTGCTGAGTGGGGTTTGGTTTTTTGTAGGTTCTAAGATACCTAATCCTAAAGGAGTTTTTAGAGGTGAGGGTGTATAGAAGTTAATTTTCTTAATATTTTGAATAAGTAATATGCAGCTCGTGTGTGTTGTGTATTATGTGTTATGTTTTGATAGCATCCTTCTGATGATATCCTTTGATAATGTATGTATGATAATATTCCTTTATAATACAATTTGTCGGCTCTTAAGAATGCCAAAATGTACTTTGCAAGTTCTCCTCTAGGTGTCGTCTTAATTGAATAAATCGCTGAAGCCAATGTTAGGAAGATTTTGGAAGACATGAAGCCCAAAATAATACTTGAAAAAGAAATACAACACCACCCCCTCAAACCTCACAAGTTTCAGATCATGTATGGATAATTGTGTAAAAGTTGTAATTACCATGTTGTGCTTATATTTAATATATAACATGCTTGTGTATGGATTCTAGAAACATAATTGGTTTTGTCTGCTTTTTTTGAAGTCTGGGCCCTAAAAGTCTCTAGTAATTTCTTTATAAAGCCATATGCTTTACAAATGCTGTTAGTACTGTAGGGACAGTTTGATTAACACAATCTGTGAGATTTCTGTGTTGTGAAATGCTTTTTTTTTAAAGGAAATTTACTAGGAGCAATTTACATATTGTGTCATGGGAGGAGAAACTTAGAATTCTTTGCATAACTATGGTTTTGTGTAATTGGAAAGAATTTAAGGAGTGATATACTTGGTTGTAATAGTGGCCAAGTTTGGAAAAGTTCAGGTGTCATGAAAACATTTTTGAGATATTTTAAGGAAAATACAAGGAACGGAATAGTTTTGATACGTGGTTGATGAAGGGAGCTCGGTTGATGGGTGGGGGTTTGCAAAGCCATCTCGTCACTGTGTGTTGCACTGAGCAGTTTGAATGCTCCCACTGCTCTGTGGCAGCTGCAGGCCCATGGTGAGCTGGCTCACACAATTCACCAGCAGAAAAAATGTGAATAGGAGCAGTTGGGTCATACAAGTTGTCAGTGCTGGCTCAGGAAAGGGATGTGAATGTGCAAGCATCATGTGGGGAAGGGAGGAGTACAGAGTCTGTCTGGTGACCAGTAGTTAAAATCAGACTAATAGACTTTTTCAAATGTCACTTAAAAAAAAAAAAAAAAAAAGGCAATCTACAAATAACAAGCAAACGGATTTCTAGGGTGGTGAGAATTTAATTAGCATTCTAAAGTAATAGGCTGTTGCATTTTATGAAATTTCATTTGATAATAGACTTTTTAGGCAAAGTGCTTTTTAATCTTTTAAATACAGAATTGAAAAATTGATAGGAAAAGTAACTAAGAGTGAAGGTTGTGCACATGCTCTTATCCTGTAGCAATGTGTAAGAGCCCTCCTTGGAGCTGCTTCCCTTGTGGGCATTGTGGGGAGGACTCCTTGGAAGGTTTGAAGCAGGCAGGGAAGATTTTTGTCTGCAGCTGTGTTTCTCCTTGCTCCGTTTGGGAAAAGCCACATCTATTTTGGCAGCTGCAGAAGTTTTAGATGAGCTCTCTCGTCCTGTAGTAATGCCTGTATGTGTGTGTGTGTGTGAATATGTGGATTTTATCCAGCTGTGTTTTATACAGCATTTTCAGTTGCCAGACAGGAGCTTTTTCTTGGACATGAGGGAGATGTACGGGGTTCCTAGAAACTTCTAGGAAGTTTAGCTTTCCTCAAGCAGCAAATCCTGATGCTTGAGGCAGCTATTGACACACACTACTTTAAAGATAATCAAAATTATTTGTGTACAGTGACACTGACTGTTTATGGACTGAAGAGAGAAAAATAAAATGTGGTATCCATAGCAACTGTGATTCATTTTGCTCACTTACATACAGTATTTTGAGTTCCTTGGTATGTATGGAAACCAAAATTTCACATGTGAGCAAGCCAGCTGAACTGTGGTTTCTGTGGTCACAGTCTATTCCTATCCACTCAAAACTGAATTGAAAGTATTGCACTAGTAGGAATGTTATATGCATTTTTAGTATTATAATAGTTAAATATTTATTTAAGAGTTTGTTCCAACTCTTATAACTCTTCTGCAAGAGAGAACTGATTTTAAGAAAGTTTTCTTTAAAAGGAAACTTTAAAATCTTCTGAAAAAAATTAATGTATTCAGGACCTTTCTCTCCCAAACTCCATTCTGAGAAAAAAGCCTTCACCATTAAAGTGTGCCCCCCCTTTTTCACCTCCTCTGTCCCTGCAACAACACTCATCCCTGGGTGGAACAGGGAGGGGGAGACTGGGTTGTAGGCAGATTGTACCATCACATGACTAATGAGTAGGAAAATCTGAACAGAAACTTTTAAAGGCCACAGTTTTTTTGTTTTCTTTTAGAGCTATGAAATAATTCAGCCTCTTCCTCCCCTCAGTATTACAGACTCCCTCAACTTTCTACTAGGAGAGTTTCAGTAATGACAATACTGAATAGGTATTTTGAATGAGCAGATTTTGTAGTCCTTTTCTTCTTAACAAAATCAGAGCTTCGTTTCGAATAGCAGAAATTATGCGGTCCTGTTAGAAACTCTATGCTGCTACCATTCTGTCATTCTAAATAGTTTCCTGATATATGTAGATAATGCTTTTTAGTTCTTTTTCTTATCAGACTGAGTGAATAGCAGACATACATTTGAAGCTGAGTAAACTTTCCTTCCCTAAGATGGTCACATATGGAAGTGGTCTCTTCCTGATGCCCTTCTAGTAGAAGTAAAGCAGCCTGTACTGTATAGTTGCTTCTACTTAGGTTTTATCTATGTTCCTCGGTCCAACCTGTGTTATTTCCCCTTTTGGTCATGTAACCACTGGAAGCCAGTGAGTGCTGTTTAACATTTCTTTGGATGCATTGCTCTGCTCTGGTTCTTAGTTTTTCACAGGGTGTTCATTACTTCTCACTCTTAATTGGTTATATCTTCTTGCTTCTGTGACTGGATTAACATTTTGTTAGTATTTGCTGCTGAAATAACACAACTGTGAGTCCAAGCAAAACATGGACTAAGATAAAACCCTGCTAATATTGCTGAAATGAGACAGGTAATGGAATTTTTGCTGTAGTAGCATATCCAAGCTGATTCTTGCAAATACTGCTAAAATCAAACTTAAATAAGCATAATTAGCAGTTGGAAGTCAATGAGCTTTCTGACCTTGGCTAGCAGAGATAGATCCACTGAACTTCTTGAGTGTTGTGCTTTGGGAGGAGAGAGGAGGGCAAAAAAAATCCCAACTCTTTCCTTTTTACTAATTCTTTGATAGTTGTTGAATGGTTCTGTTGAAAGTGGGTGTGTCAATGTTGTTTATTTTTTTGAACAGGCAACTGCTGTTTGTTACTTGAGAAAAGCAACTGCTTCTGGAAATGTTCTAAACTGATGTGAGTCATCAGTGAAGGATTTAAATAGTTGAATATGATGTTTGTTTCCTCCCTTCCATGGCTCAAAATGGTATGAATCATTTTTTTTAGTGCTTCCTAGATAATAGTCTGAGTGGAAGTGGTATGTGTTTCTGACTCAAGTTCCTAAATGTTGGTGGAGCACTCCCAACCACTGCTGATTTTGGTCATGTGGGAATTCCATAGGAACTTCTGACAAATGTATAAAAGCAAACATTTTGTAACGATGGCAACTTAGCCACAAGGATTGATGTGGTTGGTGACGTAAAACTTTGAAAGTCCTCTTCTGACTGGCATAACTGACTTGACTTTTCTGCTTAAAATGTGTTAAGTGGTAAAGGATAAAAATTCAGTCATGAGAACTGCTTTTCAAGTGCGTAAAATGTCTTGTAGAACGCTAGAATTTGTGTTACATTTTTATATGGCTGCCTGCTACTGTTCCTGTCTTCCAAAATTGAGGTGTTTTTTGTGAAGCCACATCTCCTCTGTAGTTACGTATGCTCTTAGCCAATTTCAGGTTTCCTTGTTCTTTTTACATAACTTGGAGCATCAAAAGAGATGCATACTCCAGTGTTAACTGAAATGGTGCTGAAAAAAATTAGTTAGCTAGTGAATTTTACAGGGGAAGGAGAAGGGGAAAAGCAAAAGAATTGGCACATCTGTGTTAAAGAATGGTATTAGGAGGATAACCTTGATGGGACCTGGACTAACTGATTTGTCTGTCATCCCAAGCTCATCAAACATGCTCCAATGAAAGGTTTGATATTTCATCAATATAGTGGAGATCAGGATTGAATCAGAGTGGTTACTCACCATAGGCAGCAGAGCAATTCTCATTTATAGAAATCTACCTGACTACCATTTTCTTCTTCAGAAGCTCAGCAGTATGGCAGCACAGCAGAGTGTTAATGAGGAAATGATAAACTTTATGCCAGATTTCTTGGCTCCAGTGAGAACCTCCTCATTTTCAGTCTCAATACCAGCACTGTCCAGTGCTGAATCTGGGTGTTTTGCATTGTGCTGCCTTTCCTTTAAGGGGGTTTCCAGCCTTCCAGCCAAAGAATCAAGGTTAGAAAAAGAGCAAAGGATGAAGGTTATTGGTTTATAGCCCATCCAGCTAAATGAGCCTCTGTGGGGAAGCTAAGCCCTGCAGACCAAATGTAATGTGTTCCTAATCATTTGCTGGAGAAACAGCAGTTTGTTCAAAAACACACCAGAAAAGCATGTAAATCCAGGGAAATTGGGACTTCTTTTCCCATGTAGCTATGAAAGATCACACTCAGTGATTTTTTTTTTTTTTTTTTTTTTTTTTGAGTAAGCAGCTGCCAGATGAGAATTGCTTCTTTTCCTTGGGATACAAACACAGAGAATTGGTTTCAGTGCATCAGAGACAGAAGAAGCCTGTTATGCTGTACATTAGAAAATCCCAAGGAATTTCTGGTATTCAAGGATGCAGTCTCTGAGAGGCTTGTCATGCTCTTGTGTGTTACAGTGTCTGTCCTTGAATCCTATATGCTATTCACAAACCCCTTAATTCCTACTGAAGAGGGAAGAGCAAACCTATTGTATGGTGAAAAATAAGGCAATGTTATGTTGACCTTCTGTGATGTGGGCTAGTTTTCTGTAATGAATAATGAGTTTGATTCTTCTTTTTTCTCTGCGGGAACAGTATTGCAGGAAGAAATTTTCAAAGAGAAAATATGTAAAATCAGCACTTCCTCTGTTCATCTTGAGCATGACTATAGATCAGTAGAAAAGTAGATCAAAGGAGATGTACTAATTCTTCTCAGTGTATGCGTGCGCCCACAGGCCCAAAGGGAATTATCTTTGTTGTTTTACCAGCTGCACTAATATAATTTAGTAGGATCATATTTTAGTTAATTTATAGGAGTGTGTACAGTATTGGTATAAACACTTTCAAAACAAGGTGACATGACATAAAACTATGATGAGGAATTCTGCAGTCGTTCATTTGCTCCAGCCAAGCTACCTGTTTCTTCTCCTTGGGAAAATGTAATAGCATCAATCCCTGAAGCATCAGGCTGTCAGTGCCAGCTGTGACAGTGGGTGGGTCTTCCAATGTGTCTGGGTTGTTATCTTTGTTCTGCTCTTATTGGCGTTCCTGTCCAGCCTGACCTCCCAGCAACGGGCTGGGTGTGCTGGGAGAGGGTGGTTGACATGTGAAGGAGCAAACGGGGGCTGCTGAGACTGAGCCTTTGATTTCTGTTTTGTTTTCATCAACTCTGCTTTTAGAGCTGGGGTGCACAGCTGAAATTACTGCCTTCAGTAATTATTCCTGGAAGGACACTGTGGTTATTATGGTAACTGATGCCGTTTTCAGTGCCAAAACCCAGAATTGGCTGTGGACATGATCTGAGCTGGAAGGAGCTAAGGAGGCCAGAAGAATCGCTCCTATCAGTGTCTTTTCTGCCTTTGCTCTGCCAACAGGTGGAAATACTTTTAACAAACCTGTGGGCCTTGCTTTTTGTGTTATGAAAACATTTTTAAAGCTGTCATGCTTGCAAAAACCTTAAGCATACAGCTAATAGTTTTGTATTTGTGTGGGTTTAACAAATGCTGAAGTGTTTTGCCTGCTTTTCTCTTTGACTAAAGTAGTATTTTAAGATAATACCTTCTCCATTTTCCAACAGAAGTCATCTCCTTTCACTTACCTTCTCCCAAAAAGAAAAATTGCTTAAAAAACAACCTGTCTTCTGTCCAAAATCCACACCACAGTAACTAAAGTAGTTTGTCAAGGTCTTTGTTTGTCTTCATGGATGCAAACTTACCTTAACTATTCATAACAATTTAAGTGGATAGGCGCACCTTTTTGTGGTCTCTCTTCCCTGAAACAGGAGTTATTTTGACTTCTAGTCAATTTTGCAAGTCTGATAATACTACTGTCAGACTTGTGTGGTTGTTATTTAGAAAAGCTGTTGGATGTAGTTGCTGCCTTCTGTTTCTCAAAAGACAGAGAGGTGGCTGCTGTTGGGTGCAGCTGATAAATCTGAGCACACACATTTTCTACAAAGTACCTTGAGACCGTGAATTCAGACAGGCTGGAGGACTTCTTTTATGTACTGTGTGTTAATGTAAGATTGAATTGTTGATTTTGATTACTGGGTAGTACACTGAAAGTGCACAAAGTACCCCCTCCAGCCAATGAGTTTAAATCTGGCGTGAAAGGAAAGTGTGCTGGGTGTTATCCTAGCTAGAAAAAATGTTAGAAGATGCAGGACTCTCACATTTTCACTTTCTTTTAAGAGAAATAGGAGTTGCATTTGCTTTTCTGGGTTTTGATCTGTGCACAGTTTCATTGCTAGACTCCATATTTTGGACACTACAGATAATTATTTAAGGTATTTCCTCATCTTGTACTATGATGACTGTATGGTCCTTCAGCCAGGAGTTTGTCTGCAGATGTATTGTTCAGACATATAAAAGAGAAATCTTAAGAAGAAATTTGCTTAGTAGACTTTTAACACTTCCAAGGTGCTTTATTGCTCTGTGATCAGATGATATTTTTAGGATGTTACAGGTTGTTTAAGTATACAACTGAAGTTTATGTCTGAATCACAGACATTTTTTATTATTAACTTCTCTTATGTTGCTCCAGTTGAGAAAAGTTAGAATGAATGCTGGATTATTTTTCTTCGTTGTATTTGTGTTTCAGTTTCAGCTGAAATGGCTGTTCAGATACAGAATTTTATTAATTACCAATTGTTCAAAGATAATATAGTCTTTAAATAATAAATAGTTCTTTAGATTAACAGAGGCTGTATAACTGCATGAGAAAAAGTAGGAATTGCCTATGTATTATGAGGTGCAAGCAGAGCTCTTTTGCTTGTCCTTAGAAGCAGAACTGTGGAGTCCAAGGGTTAAAACTATTCTGCAGATGCAGACGCAGATGCTCTGGAATAAACAGAACAAAACTGGGAAGAAAGGTACTAATTTCTTGCTTTAGACTGTTCTCTTTCCTGACTCCACCTCATTCCCTCAGGAGTGGGGAGGAAACAGCAGTTGAGTTCAGATGAGTGACTCATGAAGTATTCTAGAAGTATTGTAACTTATATTCATGGTGATGCTGAACACTCATCTCTGTCTGTGTGTGATCAAATCAGCTTATACTGGGGCATGCCTGTTTACTTAGAGCTGTAGCTGTTAGAAGCAATCTTTGTCTTCTGAAGAAATACGCAGATTAGGTATTTGCCTTGCAGAGTTGATATACTACTTGGTTCTAAGTTTTTTCATTTTTACTGGAACCTGACAGAACAATTTTCTTCCTTTTCTAGATCCTTTAAATGATGCAAAATATTGCCTGAAACCGATTAGATTACCCTCAGCCCAGAAAAAAAACTTGGTAAATGCTGATTGGCGAGAGAGAAATCTTTATTTGAGTAGATTCTTTGATACTGAGTGTCCTTTGGTTTTCGGTGTCATCAGCAGTGCTGCTATTGAGTCTTCTGCTCATTTGTTCCTAGAGAAGAGGGCAGATCTGTAGAAAAGGTTGCTATTTTTAGCTGATTCAGAGTTCATGTTTTTTCTGTCTAGCGTAGATAGCAGACATCTGTGTTTTAACCTGCAGATTGCATTCTCATAATATATTCTCTTTATATGTGCCCATTAAACACTCTTGAAACTTGATTTACTTAAAGACAAGTGTAGTTTGAAAATTACAACCTTTTACCTTTTTTTCTTACAGCTATCATGTCAACAAAAAAGCCTTTATTTTCACAAAAGTGCATATCATCGTTGCACTTCTTAAAATTTGATAGTTAAGTGTGGAGATCTTACTTTGCTAACTGATCTTGTGGAGGTCACCAGATCACCACTCAAACCCCTGTAGACATGGCATTCTTTTTTTAAGTTAGGCCATTTTTGAGCCTTGTTTCCTACTTCTCATTTCATAAGCTTTTTTATTGGAAATAGATGACATTTGAAGAAGATGGATGGTGGATGACCTGCTGTCTTCAGTAATTTTAAGTTTTATTAATACAAACTGTTTGAGATGCAGTGTTCTTTATACCTTCGCAAAGTTCTGTTATGATGCCTAAATTAGTTCGAGGAGCAGAAGCTTAAATTAATCATCTTGAATTTAGTCTGCTTCCATTCTCTCTTACTCTTAACTCTTCTACACAGAAAGATGTTAGTCTGGATAAGCTGCTGAAAAATCAAAACCTGTTTGGTTTCTCACTGTTGAATTATAAACAGCTTTTGGTTTTTAGAAGACCTTTTAGGTAACATTAGAAACTGTATTTTGCACACCAGAAGATACTTTGGATGATTTTTTGAAGTTGAAAGAAGAGGTGATTAGATATGCTGTTTGCATTGAGGTGAAGGCACAGCTTTTGGTTGAAGGAGATGTAAGGGGGAAATGCCAGTTAATTGTGAGCAAAAATTAAAAATCCACAACTGGATTTTCCTTTGGTTATGGAAGCAATTGCACACACACAGTCCTATCATGAGTAGGGTGTTTTTGCTCACTTACATGGTTTAGATTGCTATAGAAATCAATATAATATTGACTCAGTTGTGCTGGTTCACTTTTTAATGCAAACTGTGACGTACTGGCTTTTAACTCTCTGTAGTAATGTCACAATTCAAAAATGTACAATGTTAGGTGGGAAATATGTTAACTTGCTTTTGGAAATAGTTTATATTAATTGTATTATGATTATATCTAAGATCACTAGAATAATTAGAGGAAATTAAAATTATATTAATTTTCACAATTAACTGAGTGTGAAAGCATACTTTTTAAGGTAACTATTGAATTTCTACCTGACTTGAATCATTAATTACAAAAGTGAAAAAGGTACTACATTTAGATAATTTGAACTAAATTAGACGTTATCTCTATCTAGCAGTGTGTCCAGTTGGTAATTCCAAAGAAAGCATATGGAACCCTTGGCATTTGCTTACTGTATAGATGTACTGACCCTTGAAAAGTGTTCATTTACACTGAACATATGGGCTTAGCTGGAAAACCATTATCTAGCAATCACATAATGATATGTGTATATATCATATGAAGCTTGAGTATGCATTTTGCCAGTATTTTGCTTTTACACATAAAATCTGATTTTTAAATTTTTTAAAAGCATGTTTAGTTATACAAATAAGCTAAAGTGTCTGATCCTTAGGGCATTTTTCCCAAATAGAAAGCAAGCTATTTTCTATGTCGTGGTTGTTGTATTCCATAGCAGACAGTAGGGTGTTGCAATACCTGAGCTTTGAGGACATCCATAGTTTATTACAACTAGTTCTGCTGTGGCCAAGAAGAACACAAGCTGTCATATGTACTCATGTGAATCTGTGTTGTTGCTTTTTAATAAATGACTGATATGCTAGAACAAAGCATTGTGGTGTACAAATAATGACTTTTTTGTAATTAAGACCAAAAAGATGAGATTTCAAAACAAGAAGACTCTATGTAATGAACAGAATATATTTATAAAGTTATTTGTTAGTCTTGAGAAATTTTAATCTGAAATTTCATGGTGAATCAGAATCTACCAGGCCAGGACTCTTGAGGTCAGGGAGCCCTTGGCCAAGGTACTCTTTTGCACTTAGAAAACTTTCACCTGCAGAAAGTGTCAGGGGGAAAGGGAGGTGTTTAAGCAATTTATTATGCTGCAATGAAGCTACTGTAGACATTTTTGCAAAAGAGTTCATGTAAGCTTTTCCTGCCTGTGGCCCCCAAAGGTGGGAATTCAGTATGTCTATTTATATCCAGACCATTTACACATCATTTAAACCTGTCTTTCTCTCTGCCTGGATTCCTGTGTGAAACCTGAGTGCAAATACGTTATTGAAGAACTATGATCTTGCTCACCATTGACAAATTCTGCTCTTAGCAGCCACTGAAGGACACCAGAATTGCCTTCGTGCTGCACAGCCAGGAGCAAAAACCCTCCCTCTGTTCCTGTAACACTGAAGCTTATCCAGCAACTTTTGACAGAAGCCATTTACATAATACACCCACGAGCCAGCACCATTTAGGCAGATTCAAGCTGAAGTATTTATTCAGCAAGTTGTAGGGCTTCATATTATACTGCATTATTATGGTATATTTTAATAATATTATATTTAAATTATACTTGATGTAATTTTTTTCAAGCTGAGGTTGTGTTTGTCTGTAGTAATTGCAAAAAACCCCACAGGTTTGGTCATTAATAGCTGGCTTTTTAATAGTCTATTGCTTTAAGATTTTACTTTTTATTTAATTTTCAGAGGATTTATGTGGGGCATTTGTTGCCTTCAGTGGGTTAAGTGAGGACTGTTTTGCTGCTCTGACCAGTGCCATATGAAAGCAGTTAAAGTGCTGCAATTGTTTACTGTCTAAAGTGTAGTTAGTCAGCAGAGCCACATTTCTTTGCGGCTTTTAGTGGAAAATATTAAACAGTCGCTCTTTCTTCAGTTATAGAATTTTTACGTTTTCAGCTGCGTTAGTCACCGAACTGGCGCAGACTGCAAAGACTGCCCCCAAAGAAAGCAAAAGGCGGGTTTTTTTCGGTGCCAGAGGAAGTTACCCTGGGAGCGGTGGCTGGGTGCTCTGGTAAGTGTGACATGTGAGCATTACGAGGCATTTCACCCTGCCAGGCTGCAGTCGCTGCTCGCCAGGCTGCTGCTCAGGGGGAGCGCTGCCGTGGCAGTGCCTGGTGCGCCGCTCCTGCCGACTCGGACAGCCAAGCTGCTCTTTGAGCTTTACAAGGCTATCTGCTGACCGTATCAGCTAATTTGTCAAGGAAAAAACCTGATAAGCAGAAGCTCTAACTGAAGAGGAGAATCAGGTTGGCGCAGTGACAGATGTTCGAATAAAGAAGTTGGCTCAGAGAAGATGTACAGAGTCTGAATTTTTTTTTCCTTATTTTTCCTCCTCCTCAATCTGAGTGAAGACTATCATGGGAACTGCATTCACATGGCGATCAAAAGAAACATTTGAGTGATGAACTGCTTTTGCAGAAGTCATCTAAGGCAGTAATTGGAGTTTTTGCGTGCAGTAGCTAGCTTGTTTTGCTGAAGCATTCCTCCGCAACAGTATTTCTGCCTTACGCATTCCCTGATGGAGAAGCCACAGCTACTGCCTGGTGAAGGAAAAAGGAACGCTCCGCATTGCTCGTGTCCCTGACGGAGTAACACCGGCTGCTTTGCTTTTGCTGGATTCAGCCGGCAGTGTTATTCAAGGAGTTCATTGTCCCTGTGGTCTGACTCATCGCATGTAAATGTGCTGCAGCCGTGCTGCACGTTGCAGCTTTTTTCTTGCATGGGAAAGAATTATTTTCCTCTGAGCAGGTCCTGAATAACTGCTGGAACCGAGATGTGTTTTTCTGTCTGGACTGTTTTTGACATTGAGAAAGGAAGCTGTAGAATGGCAGGATGATCGTGAGGCGCGTTTATTTTCAGTCACCAGAAAGCCTGGGAGGGTTGATTTAAACTGACCTTGCAGGAGTGGGAATAGCTGCGGCCGTCTCTCTCGGGGCAATTGTTCCTTGTTCCGTCCCCTGCAGGACGGAGTCGTGTCTTCTGCAACAATGTCTTCACTGTGGGGGTAGAAGGACGCTGTGGAAGTTGTGACATTAACAAAGACAAATTTGCTGGTGAAAGGACAGCTGTGTTGCGACAGTGAGTGCTGCTCGAATGGGATTGGATCTTGGGATATTTTTATCAGCTGTTCCACAGTTCTGTTATTGTGGTTTTGATACTTAGGGACTTTTTATTTTATAAAGAACAACTTTTTTTTCAGCAGTGTCTTGAACATCTCGTGGTGTTTAAGTCTGAAAAATGAAGTGTGAGGGAGGATTGCAATGTCCCTTTCTAGATGGTAAGACACCAGCAGTAGCACTCACAAGTTTGTGAGGGCATGTGAAACAGGTGAAAGTATTTCCTCTATGGTCACTGTTGCAATACCTGCAGTCTGCTTCCAAAAAGACCATCGCTGGCATTTTTTTGTTTGCTTTTGCTTCCTCAAACGGATCGAATGAGTCGAGTCTGTATTGTTGTTTTGGAGGAGGAGGAAGATGATTCTCCCACATTTATTTCCAATTTACCTCAGGAAAATGCATCTGTACATCCATCACCCTCTGGAAATGTGCTGGTAAGGCATGTTGTTTGTTGGCATATTTCCTGCTGTAATGCTGTCTCAAGTACCAATAGCTATATTCCTAAGATTAGGGTGAATACCTGCAACATTGAAACAAGACAAGGTGATAAAATCTGCATGTAATAAAGATGGGAAAAGCTGAAACTTAGTGGGAGAATTTATGGTTGCAAGGGTCCATTCTATTTCGTGTAACCTCATTTATGGTGCAGCAAGAGCAGGTCTTGATTCTTGTGTAATAGCAGTGGTGTTTTAGAAGGCTTGAGGAAATGTAGTTGAAGTAAATGGGTTTTCCCTGCTCCACTTCTCACTCTTCCATAGTACATTTAGGCATTACCACTTTAGAAGCTGATGAGATCATTGTATTATAATAATATGCTAAGTTTATTTTAAGAACTGATGGAATATATCATTATATCAAACTAGAGCAATTCTAAGCTAAAACAAAAATTAACATAATTCAATCTTGGTATAATTGTTGGATTCAAGTTATCACTTTCTGGAAATGATCAACACTGGGGACTGTGCTCTTATTACTTTAAATTATTTTATGCTGTCAAGTGACTGACTTAAATCTTGCTAGCATACCTCAGCAGCTTTTCTTACTTACTAAGAAATCCTGCTATATTTAGTAATAGATGTGTGAGTGTGAATTTGTTACCATACTTATCTGATGCACTTTCCTTTCCCACTCTGTCTAAACAGGTGAAAGACTTCCAGTAACTTGAGTCACTTGCTAATGTAAAAGGGGATTGTTTGCTTATACTGTATAGCATTTGCAGCATGTAATGACAACCCTAATTTTGTTCTAAGGCATTCTCTTTTCAGCTGTTATAAGCTTGTCTTCTCAGCTCCTTTTTTTTTCTTTCACGTATATATTTAATTGACTTAGAGGATGTCCGTGCGTTTCAGGTTTTTAAAACTTGCAATTTCTTTGATTCTAAATACTGGTGCTGGTTTCTTTGTTTTACTGCCTGGAGTGGGGGTTTTTTGTCATTATCTCGTGTTTCTGTTATGTATCAAAAAAACTGTATGAACAACCCTAAAACCTAAAATGGGGTTTTATTTTAAGATGTGTTTTTTCTTCATTTCAGCCACCATTGGTTCAAGCTATATTTAATGGAGATCCTGATGAAGTTCGAGCACTAATATTTAAGAAAGAAGATGTTAATTTTCAGGTAAAATCAAATATAATTATCTTTGAACATATTTTAATTTTATTTGTTATGTATTTTTGCTGGACTAATCTCCTTAAAACTTTGTTAATTCTTGAGCTCTACATCTTATATACTAGGCTAAGTAAAGCCTATACATATGCTTAAAACTGGGAATCAGGGGTATAGCTTTGCAGATTTGTGTCAATAGTAAAGACCTAATTTTATATTCCTCATGCATGTTAGTTCTGCAGTGCTTGGGTAATTGCAGTTTGTTAGCATCAGACTAATTTACAGAAAGCTAGACTGGTTGAGTGTGATGCTGTGTATACTTGAAACCTATTTAAATTGAATATAGCATACAGTATACATTAGACAATTATAAGAACATAGTGTGGGGTTTCAGTAGGTAGATTTAGTAGTGGATTTTAAAAAGTGAAGCCTGATGATTATATTAGTGAGAATGAGAAACTGGGACTGGGTTTGTATTTTTGCAGTGCTGCAAACTCAGGCACTGCAGACATTAAAATTATACTAAAATGGTACTAAGTTTGTTCCATTGGGTGAAATTCAAGATTTGAACAGCATGCAGTTACTGTATTTCTATTAAAATTCTAATATGTGTGTTTGACACTATGAAAGATATTATAGCATAAACTCTACGTGGATTAGAAATTGCTTTGGTTATTACAGCAAACTGATGCAAACCATTTGGGGCTTATGCTACAGGAATGTATATAGCTGTTTCTCCTCCAAATGCCTCAGAACAAGAGTCATACTAAAAGGCAAAGGCTAAGATGTACTTGCTACCTAGGGGCCCATTTAAGACCATGATGATTGTTTACACTTTCTTCTGGGGAGATGTAAACCCAAAGCAAATATTTAGTTTGATGTGTCTCTTTTGACATTTAAAAGCATTCTGCAGAAATAACAGCTGAGAAATTTTCAGCTTTTCAGCCAGTTGAAATGTCCCAGTGTAAGGGAGCCCTCCAATTGTCTTGAAGAGCTTGAGTAGGAGCCTATATAAAGAAATTTTTTGTCAAATCTGAAGCTTTTTTGGTAAGGTTGGACTTTTTTTCCTCTTTCAGGAGTTTTGTATGTCCTTAAGCAAGTTTGCATGAGGAATTATACCAAAGGGCTTAATATTCTTTTTAGTTACGAGAGCATTAGTTTTGTATCTGCATCTATGTGCTCCAGTCACGTTGCCATTTTTATTTTTAGGTGTTTGTGTTGTTACTTTGTATTCATTCACATGTTAAAGTCAAGTTTAGCCTTCATAGCTGTAGAGCTTGTAAACAAAGTTAGGTTTACTATCTTTCTGCTTTTTTAAATTATGTATTGCCAAAGCTTCTGCTATACTTCAGGATGCATGTGAGCGTGGTTTGGTATTGGATTTTGTTTGTTCTCAAGTTTTGTCAAACAGCTGCAAGTAAATAGGAAGATAGGAAGTCAACTGATGTACTTAAATAGGAAAGCTCATAATTTTTGCTGTATTTGAAGAGAATTAATTCAGATTGCCAGGTACTTATATTGTAGATAGAATACTCAAAATATGGAGGTTTTTATATTTTATATCTTTTTTTTTAATATTTTATTCCTTTCTGTGGATACATCTTGCTTTAATAGAGCATGTGTGCATTAGGTGTTAGCCTAGTAACACCCAGGGTGTGGTTAGAGTCCACACAGGACAAATATGCCATTTGTTCACAACCACCTTCTTTGGTGTAGGGAGATGCTTATCACACATGAAAACTGTTTATTATCATGGCAATCCTAGTCCTGCTACAGTATTTAATATTAATTTTACATTTATCCCTTAGATGCTGTTTGTTGGGACTAGATGAACATGTAGATTCTTCTGTTGTCTGGTAGAAACAAAGTAGACTGCCTAGTAAATTTTTATGTGTGTCTGTGTGCATTTTGTTCCTTTCCTTGGATTTTTTGTTGAAGACATCCTTGGCTGGAGGTAATATATCTTTGCATAAGTCTAGATCCTGAGTTGCTTCCTGAGTTATATGCTACAAATTGGTGTGGATAGAAGGAGGGAAAAAGTGAAGAAAATTAAGTATTCATATACCTAAAAAGGAGAAGGATCTGAAGGATCCTAAAAAAGTGAAGGATTTGACCATTGGGGATTGTGTTAGACCAGTGTATACCCTGGATTTTTTTCCATTTTGCTATCCAAGTATATCAGTACAGTTATTTGAATTCCAGAGTCATTCCCTCCAATGCCTCTGCAGAGTCATTTCCCCCTCTCAATAGCAAGTAATTATTTTGCAGTTTGTATTCTAATAGTTGAGATTCCTTCCATCCTCCCTTCCCCTGTGCTCGGGCTGGGCTCTGTAACGGGAGACCCAGCGGCGTCCTGTGAGTTAATTTTGCCCAAAAGTGAACTGAAGATAGGGCTGTTGGACATCTTTGGTGTGACAGTGACATTCATCTAGGGAAGATTTTTATGATGAAATGTGGGTATTTTTTCCTTGTGTTTCATCTGCCTTCATGTACCTTCTTACTTTTATGAAGTCTTTTCAGATTGTGAGTTGCTGTGTGTGACTGTAAGATGATGTACAAATAGGAAATGGGCTTTATTCAGGAAGATGATTTTTCTCTGTTCATGCCGCACCGGGCTCCTGAGTCACAGGCTCAGTTTAGATTTAGAAAGTATGTATTCTATTCTGTCTGCTCTTGTAATCTTTTGTGAAGAAAGAACAAATTAAGTGTTTCCCTAGCTGCTTAAACTGGGATTCAAAAAGGCTTACCCTCTCTGCAAGCTGGAAATGTGCAGCTCTTTACAGACAAAACTGATTTACAGGAATTTTGTTCAAATAAATTGTTTGGAAGGTGTACTTTCCTGAGGCTCCAGTTAACAGGGGGAAAAAAAGCAGAGGGGTAGGGGTTGCTTCTCACTCCTCTTTTCCCAAGAAAGCTTGAGTAACTGTAGCTGCTTGTTTCATGAATCAGGCTTAAATCACACGCATCACATGTCAAACAGCATGGAGTTTCTGTTACAAGCATGGCTTTTGCTATGCTCTGTGTGTGTTTAAAAATTATTATTGCTTGGTACCATCCTGAGCTTTTGAGATGTGACAGAAAGGAAAATCTTGCATGATAATGGACACATTTAATATCTATAAGTTAATGGAGATCCTCAACATTTCCTGCTCTTGCTGATTAGATTAGTGTGGCTGGTTTGAATTCTACTTTTCAGCAATTAGTTTTAGCTAACTGAATGATTTCAGCATTGCATTTATGAATTAGTATTCGTTTGGACTTTTTTTTTAAGGTTTGGAAACCTGTTACTGTTGTAAACTCTGCCATTTCTGTTTGTAATCAAAACTCATTTGATGTATGTTTAGTTTAAAAGATCATGAAAATGGAATATTTCATCTTGGCTGTTAGCTAAGAATGTAATTCTCTCAACAGAATACCAGCTCACTGTCAAAAATGATTTAAAGGTTGCAAATCTGACTGCTGAAGTGATGGTTCAAAATCAGATCAATTTTTCCTCCTCCTAGACCTATTAGGGTAGTATTTCTTGCCATGAAAATTGATACTTCAGGTAACCCAATATGCATTTTTTTATAACCCCATTGCACTTGATCTTAGCCGAGGGGACAAATATCTGATCCTCTTTGGAACTGCTGTCAGTGTGCCCCTTGCTCTTCTCATACTAAAGCCAAACAAGCTCTTTTTTTGGAGGATTCCCAAAATCACACAAATCTCTAACAATGCTCAAAAGTGCTCACTGTTACTATATAAAATAGTAATATTGACATATGTGACAAGGGACTTAAACATGAAGTACCTGGATCTTACTGTATATTGTACTTTGTGAGATTAAAATAGATTTAAACTATGAAATGCTCTAAAGCTGCTTTATGTGTGAGTTGGTGTTTTTTTTCCCAACATAAAATGTAATAATGGGAAGTGAAATTCTTCATACTGTACCATTACAGCCATTGCTGCCCTGTAGCAATCAGGGCTCTTTGTATAATTTCTATTCCGAATTATTGATCCAGCATGGCTCTTAATTTAGCATCTTTTTTTGTATAGTAAGTAACCACAAAGTAAAAATTCACCTAAGCTGCTATTTTGGGAAGAAAAGAAAAACAAAACAAAGCCATGGAACCAAATGATCTTTGGTCAGTGCTCCCTAACCCACACCTATATTAAGTAGCAAAGAAGTGTTGCCCATAAATCCCAAGTTTTGTTGGTGGGACTGACAAGGGGTCTGATCCTGTAGCAGCAAAGTGCTGGGTACAAACAGGATGGCTAAAGCTGGGTCTGACTGGTATTTTGAGTGGTAGGATGGCTCCATGGATGACTGTTCCAGTAGAGATATGGAATATGGACTGGGATTCATTCCCAGTCCTGCCAAATGTGGGTTTGAATAACTTCTTCTTTGTGTTTTTTGCATAGTAGGAGAATGCTGCTGGATGTTTTTCTAGGGTAGGTCACAACACTAGGTTATCCTACTCTGCAGGTCACTGTATATAGTGAAATAGGAAGATAATTTGCTTTTTAGTCTAGTGACAAGTCTAGGACTCCTTATACAGCATCAGGTCTAGGTACCAGGAGAATCAGATTATTGAGGGTCTGAAATATATTAGTAATTTAAGAATGAATAATGAAAATTTCAGTGCAGTTTAAATAACAAGAAAGATTCTTTGAGATGGTGGTTATGGGCAGCGAAGCCCTAAAAGAGGTTAAATAGTAAAAATAGGTAATGGATCTATGGTCACCTGGCTTTCATCTTTATACTTTGGTATAAAGTATAACAACCTCGTTGTTTGAACTACTGGAGTAACAGGTGTTTTTCTGTACGCTTGAGAGTCCAATGTAGAACAGGAAAGCCTGAATTATTTGGCTGCAGTATGGAACATTCTACAAGATTTAATAAAGTTTAATGTTCTGATCATACAGATGAATCCTGTGCCTGTTTCATACATTAAAAGAATTTCTATATATGTTGTTCTGTGAGAAATTGTAATTGTTCTCTAATTCAGCAATTACATTGAAATATTTCTCAGTGTAAAGAACCTTACATGAGTAAATATCATGGACTTGTTTGAAAACAAATGAATGAGAAGCCATCATTTGTAATGAGGTAAAAATAATCATTAGGCATTTTCTTACCTTTCTGTTCACAGTCTTTCTGTAGCCAATTGTTTTACCAATTACTAATGTGGATTTTCTCATTTGTTTGGTTTTTTTAAGAAAAAGTATACATGCAGACTACAAATGTAAATTCATTTTAGTTTGACTTATCTGTGTTTCTAGAAACTTTTCTGCATTAATTGATGTGCAGAAAATGTTTGAGCTATGCCTTTTGTTATCAGTACATTTGTAATTTAAAGTCATTGTTAGTGTAAGAATTTGCTGGTTGGGACAACTGCAGGTTCTGAAAACAGCTTAATATGTGATGCTCTTTAAACAGTGGTGGTTGATGTGCAGTGCTATGTTTCTGTGCTTTTGGTGAGGGCAAGACTCAGAGAGGCTGTTTTTAACAAGGAGTGGAAATAGTTTTGAGAACAGGGGAGAAGATTTTGCAGTTTTGCAGAGTTTTGTATGGGCCAGATAAAAGCAATGGGAAGACAGGTATGTGCAAACAGTACTCCCTTCCACTTCAGGAATGCTGACACTGTTGATCAGGAAAAGGGGTTCATAGTGGTTTGTGATTTGGTGCACTCAGACTATGTTTGCAGGGAAATAGTTTCCCAGGCCAGTTCAGCTGTAACACCCCTTGGTTCTAGAGGAAGCTTCTGGCAATCACAGCAAAGCTACCCTCTGCTTTTTGTGCCTGAACTGATGAGAGTAAATAGTGGTTAAAAAGGAGTGTAATGTAGCAAAAGCTAAGCAGGAGTTGTGAAAAGTTTTTAACTCTTTGAGTTATGTTTCTGAAGTGGTGAGATTATGGGTTTGCTAATCAGTCTATTTGTCCCAGACATGCCTCGCCCCCACTGTTGGTAACTATTTTGTCAGGTTCCTGCAGGCAAATCAGACGATTTACCGGAAGGAGTTTTTCACTGGCAACTGGAGTTGGCAACAGAAACTTGCAGTAAAGTATTTGTTACTGTGGAGCAGCATCTTACTCTGTTCCTTGGCAGGACAGACATAACGTCTGCTTTGCTCATTTGAAAGCGAGGGAGGAATTAAAAAGATGCCCAGAAAATTGTAAAATATTCTGAAGAGCACAGTTTATTTTTTTTTTTTTTTTTAGTTCCCGTTTTAATAGGTCAGCTTATACACTTTTGGTTTCTTAGTTGTTGCCATTGGTTAAGAGTTTCAATCTGTTATCCATTTTTCTTCTCTAATAGTGTCAGTCACTGTTTTTCTATTGGGTCTTTTGCTAATTTCCAAATGCAGGCAGGCTTTTAATAAAGAGACACTGCAGTTATTGTAACTTGGACACTGTAGTTATTGTAACATGAACCATCTTAGGCTGACATTGTGCAAGTGTAGCTGGGGTAGTATTTTGGAGGAGTGCACAATTTAGACCTATTAAAATAAAACTCGAATTTAAGGCCTTCTTTCCAAAAATATTATAATATCTTAAGTCTCTAATCATGGTGAAGAAGTATTTAGTGAAAAATGGTGACTTTTGAGGTATTAATAAAGTGCATAGATATATCTACATGTTTTCTGCTATATTGAGAACACTTTTTTTCCTTTGGAGGTAGAATAAGGACAAATTTAGTTTCCTGTCTTTGGAATGTGTTTTTTATAGCTGGTGTGTATCTTAATATTTAGGTCTTCTTGCTATTATAGCAATCAAATCTAGAGGAAAAATTGTTTTAAAACTGCTTGCTAATTTCCCATATTATTTATCTATTTAAAAATCTGTTCAACCTTCAAGTCCTTTTTTTCTCCGCTAGAAAAGTTTCTGCTTGGTTGAACATTCTAATATGTTTTTATCTTCAGTTTAGAGTGTAGCAGATTAGGGGGATAAAGTTACAGGTATATGGGAGTTTGAAAGACTTTTTAATGTGATGAGAACATAGGATATGTTATAGCTTAGAGCTTGGTGCTAGTTATTTTAATTCAGTTTCATCCTTTGGATTTTCAAGGAATAATTCCTCCTCAGTTTTCCTGCAAATAAGAGCTGTATATTGAAAGAACACATACCTCTATATAAATGCATGCAAGTTATATATAAAGTGTGAGGTTGTTTTTTAGAAATGGTCACTTATCTAATGTTAACAGTAGGCATATAATGAAATGACAGTGAGAACAGTCCTTTGAAATAACTGCAGGAGGTTGCAGAGGAAATAAAAGATTCCTATATAAACAAACACTAATAAAGAGAATTCCTGCAATAAAATACACTGCTGAGAAACTCAGGGCAGCAGCTGCTGCCTGGCAGCCTCTGCCTGGAACCCAACTTCAGGTGCTGGAGCAGAGGCCAAGAAATCTTATATTGGGAAAGTGAGGGGCTGTGAGACTTCACAAAGCACAGATGAACTCAGGGTGGACATAAATCACAAAACAAGCTGTCTGTGCTTTCAGACCCCTCTACTGCTAACTTCTAATAAAAGAATTTTTATTACCCATTTAAATAACGTAATTATACCTATGTCTTAGTAAGAGCTGATTTCTGAGAAGAACTGAGAGCTTTTTTATTAGATAGAGGCATTTAAAATAGTTAATGGCTTTAATTTGGTATGTTTTCATTTTTTGCAAAGTACATGTAAATATATTTTTTGAATGTATGGGTGAGAAAAATATAGTGTATAACCTCAGAGACTGATGGTACTTCTCCATTTGTTTGCCCACATACTTCTAATAAAATACAGCTTTCTAATGGCAACAAGATGTTTCTTTGTCCTTAAACCTGTGTTCAGATTTTTGTCCAATGTGCATCTCAGTGTACTGTACTGCTTTCTGCTTCTAGATAGTCTCTGTACTAAACTTTCTAAGTGTTTTTACCACAAACACAAACCCCCATTTCCTGTGTGACCAGCCTGATGAAATGATGAGTCATATCAGACTTTTGCTTTATAATGCATTCAGTTAATTGAAATTTCTTCACATCTGAAAAATGGCAAGAAAATTCTGTGAAGACTTCTGGTTTTGAGAGGAGGGTTTGTGATCTTGAACAAACAGGAGCAGGTTGTGGCTGCTCAGAACTTGCATCTATGCATCAGCTTTTAATGTGGAGCTGAAATATCTTGCATGTAAGAAAGTCCAGGAATTGATTTTCAAAAGGACATTTTGTGACTAGCACAGGCCAGTGTGTATGGTGGTGTATTAACAAGAGACAATGCTTGTGAAATAGCTTATCACTAAGCCTGATCAATTTTCAGAGAGGTGTTTTTCAAAGAGGAAAGGAACCACCATATAGGAATGTCCAGGAGTTATTTTGGTAAAGAATTAAGTACCTTCTTAAATACATGAATATTCATGTTCTGTGACAAAGAGATAAGAAGAAACTTTGCTTCGGGAGAGCTCTTTCTATACAAAAGCAGATTCTGCTTCTAAAGGATTGGATATTAGGTTGTTTGATCCATTGATCTGAAGCCTGACTGATTCCAGAAATGGAGAATTTTGGAGACTAATTCTTCCAGGTGCAGTGGAACTTACTGCCTGTTGTATATTATAAACAGTATCCACCAGCTACTCAAAGATAATTGGACTTCTTCATACAGAAATTATTTACTGTAACTCAACTTTAAAGTTGAGCGTTTCCTGTTCATTAGTGTGGGATGTTTTTCAAGCATGTCATCTGTAATGATTAGTCAGATATCTTAGTTCCTCTGTAGTGGTTTAGAGTGAATCATGTTTTTCAGCCTCAATATAAAGTCTGTCCAAATGGTGCTGAGTTCCTTTTCTGGTGTAGAAATAGATTCAAGATGTTTTAAATACAAATCTGTATAATTAGGCATTTTCCTTCCTAATTGAAATGTTTAATGAGAGAAACTTGCCAGTCCGGAGAGGAATAATTCTTTGCTTTGTGTCAATAGCACTGTCTTTAGCCTCTGCAAATGAGATTTTCAGATGTATCAAGTTATCACTCTTATTAGAGTGGTACAAACAAACCTTCAGCAGAGTTATAGGACAATCTGACCAACATCAGCAAGCTGGTACTCAGTGCAGCAATCTTATGGGCAGTAGCTCTTGATAAGTTACCATTGCAAAGGGTAGAACTGAGAAAAACATTGTGCTTACATGGCATGCTGCTGCCTTGAACAGGAAATGGGAATTGTTCTTTAAAGACTTTAGTATGAATTAATATTAGTGTGCTACTCAGGCAAACATCTCCTCCTCCTCATCAGGCCTAGTAAGCTTGCCCAGTAGTATGCTAATGTGGATTTACTGTTTGCTAAACTGGGCAAACAAGCCTGGGTGTTTGCATGGCAGTGGTTTACAGTATTGGCCAAACACTGAATTTCTTTTGCAGTAATTGGGAATTTGACAGACAGCTTTTGTTTCAGTCACTGTGATTTCTTTAATGTTGAAAAATTCTCATTGGTGTAAAGCACCATGAATAATTACTTCAAATTTAAAAGTTTCAAGAATTTTTAAAGCTTCTAGGGTTTTGTGTTTGAGTCTCCATTATGATTGTTAGTGATAATGATTTTGTAGATCATGTCTAATTTGCCCTTTTACTTTTAGTGATTATTGCTTAAGATTTTAACCTTCAAAACAGAATTAAAGTTCTGCATTTCCTGTTGCTTTTACAAAACAAGCGAGAGGCAAGATCTTGAATAGTTGGAGCTTACTGGAATTATTCCTGGCAGTTGCTGTGCCTGACATGCAAAGGATTGGTATTTTAGAACAGAACATCCCCACTGAAAGAGCAGAGAGAAGAAAAAAGTTCAGTAGTCTTAATGTGCATTAGCTTCCCAACATAGACACAGTCCTTAAAGAGGGCATTGGTGGGAAAAGCAAGATAGGATTTGAATTTACTGATTATTTGTAATCATTTTTCTGGATGAAAACCCTTAAAGCATTTGCAATGTACCTTTGAACAAGACAATTTTGTCCACTATGCAAGTTGTTGAAGCTGTCTTACTGTGGGATATCCAATATGCTGTCAGTAAACATAAGTTCCTTCTTCCAGTTTGGCCCTTGTACACAAGCTCTACCTGAGGTAGATGCATCTTTTAAGGTCCTTAAATCTTCTTTAATAAAGGATGGATGTACATCATAAACAGTGAAAAGAAAGTGTTTCTCACTTGTTTGCTACATGAGGTAGGGAGGCCTGTCCCATAAATACCCAAGGAGGAAGACTCTTGTCTATTGTCAGTAGGACCTGAAAAGGCTCATACTGTCAGGTATCAGGACCAAGACACGGGAAGGTCATTGCAAGGAGTTCTTGCTGAAGAGTATGCCCCAAAATTCAGATACAATGTCTTGATTACAAAGTTTAAGGTGGTGTTTTCTCAGGCCTATGATACCAGCCCGTACCTTTCTGTTTCCAAATCCAGTGGAATTCTGTTGTGTTTCCAGTCTTTTAAAGTCCTACTTTTTTATTATCATCCTTCCTGATCATTAATTTAATTTCTGTTTGAATTTGTGTTAAATACTAGTTATATACATATGCATATGTGTAATTATGGTAACTTATAAATAAATTACATGATGCTGACTTGCTGTCTCAAAGGAGTACAAATATCTTGCCTTAGTTGTTGCAAGCTTTTCCTGCAATGACAGTTTTCTTCTAAGCTTTTCCCATGTCCACTTAGCCTAAGAAATAGTGCACATAAGATACTTAGATGGGTTCTTATCCTCACTATCACAGGCTTTCTGTTGTGTTTCTTTTGTGACCAGTGTGGGGACTTTTCATTTTCCATTGCAGACTGTTGTGGGGTGGAAGTGGTTTTTTAACTCTCATTTTACTCGTGCTTTTCAGAATAGATGTGTTCTGTGGGATTTTTCTTGCCTAACAATTAGTGTTTGAAATTAGCATAGATTGTGTTGTATGCTGTTTGAAGTTCAGAATGGTGCAAAGATCTCTTAAAAGGAGGACTTTGCATATTCCAGCTGGATGACCTTACTTCATGTTCAACTTAACACACACCAGGAAAATGTTTTGCCTTGCTCCAAGAAAAGGTGCTAACATTAAACATATAACCTGAAAAGCACATCTTTTCCTGTCAGCAAGACGATGCAGTTAGTGGGGCAAATATCTGTTTTACATCGGTGGTTGTCATTTGAGCACTTGCCTTTGCAATGAAGAGGGCAGAAACCCCAGCTTTTCTGAACAAAAGTGTCAGTGGCCCGAACATAATGTGCTGGATTTAAACTGTGGTGGTGATGTGCATACCTTACCTAGTGTGGTGTGTGATCTTTCACTGGAGCATAAACAGAGCCTGTATTGTACTGTTTTCTCTCTTGGCGTATTTTCTTACTTGTGTCCTCAAACATTACAGATGATGACACTAAGACAAGGCAGTGCCCCTATTCCAGCCCACTCTGTGAGCACAGGCTGGATTACATAATGTGCTCCACAGCACTGTACTCTCATTATGGAAAATCCATTGTTTTCTCATACTGCGTTTTTTTTTTTTTTTTTTCCCCCCAGAAATAGTTTCAGAATTATTTTTCATTTTTCTTACCAGCAACTTCATTCTGTTTAAAAGCTGGGGTTTTCTTCTGCCATACGTACCAGGTAAATGTTTACAAATCATATAACTGGTATTTGGGAAGGATAAAGCCAAGGGCAAATATTTTCAATTATATATTATTGGTTTGGGGGGGTTGTGTTTGTTTTTTTTTGGTGGTTGTTTTTGTTGGGGTTTTGGTTTTTTGTGTGTGGTTTTTTGTTTTTTTTTTTTTTTCTAGTATAGCAGAGTTCTCAGTGCTCTAGAGGTTAATAGATGGGTATTTTTAAATTTTAGTGAATTTTTTTTTTGCTCTCTTCCCCCACAGGGATCTAGCATGCTAACAAATTGTGTTGGCCCTAAAAGTTGCTTTTTCCTTTTATTCCTGAGTTAAAGTAAGGAAAATAATCCAAAATGCCTCAGTTGCACTGTGAGATCGAGTTGTTCTTACCAAAGGGTACAGAACAGCTCTTCATTCATTCTGTGTATTGGGCAAGAATTCAGTAACCTTTATTAGTGATAAATGGGACCAGTTCTTGATGTTGGAACTTTTCTGTGAAAGGGAGCAGCAGCTTGCAAAACCTGCTTGGTTATTCAGGTCCTTACCCAATATCCAAATGAATGCTTGAGTTTGCTCACAAGAAATCCTGGCCTTTCTAATTCAGCCAGAAACATTTACATGTTGTGTAAAAATGTCTACATAGCATGTAAAAATGTAGAAGCATGTAAAAACCTGGGTTTAGCTTTTCTTACAAGCTGTGTTTGTTCCGTACACAAGTGCTAATACCAGAGCAGAAGAATTATGATAGCGATATTGCAAAACCTGCACGGAGCATCAAGGTTACAGGGTATAAGAAAATGTGTATTTCCAAAAAAACACTCTGACTCAGTACTTTCAAAAAAGAATAATTGAAGATAAATGGTTCTGAGCTGAATTACTTGGAAGTGGAAAAATGCAGAGATGTTTGGTTGTTTCAAAATCTGATTCTTTAAATACTTGACAGCAAGTCAAAAAGTCTTGTTGTGGACTTCTTTAGTTGAGACAAAGATGCAATGTCTACCAGCACACCTCAAGCTCTCCTGTTCTCGTATGTGAAGAAGACATGCTCAAGTACTGAACGTGACTTTTTAAACAACTCCATCAAAATAACTTGTTGGGTTTTTTTTACTGTACATACTTGAGATGAGAATTTTTTACTCTCACGTTCTGAATGAGACATTAGCTTACTGTAAGGTCCAGCAATCATAATTTTAGATGGAGTTTGAAGCTTAATACCTGTTTCTTGCTCTAAATGTGACTCACTTTCTTTTGGGGTGGCTCTTTTAAGAGGAACAGGGCTTCAAACAATTACACCTGAATGGTATTTTGTACCTAATTCTTGTCACATAAGACAGCATCTGAAGTTAACTCTTTTAATGAAAGATGTCTGGAATGGTGTTATTTAACAACATTAATTATTCTGAACTTCGGGTTCCTTTTTTACCAATTTTTTTTTTAGTGTAATGTCAACTTAGATTTCTCACTTTACTGAGTTTCTGTGGACATTAAAGTCTGGGATTCAGTAAAAGTTAAGCCAGCAAATTTTCTCCTGTCCTCTTCCTGTTAAGTTGTTCTACTTGGTGCCGAAGTTAAAGACTAGATTTTCTTTTAGACAAGAGTAGTTTGGCATCCAATGTATTTTGTACAATTTTTATAAAAGAGATTTCCTGGTGTTATTTAAAAATACTAGAAAGATACAAATCAGCTATCTTGTTTCTAAAAAGGAATTTTTATTAAGAGGTGGTTGAATGTAAGTGAATGTTCCAATGTCACTATCATATATATATACATACATATATATACATGTATATGTATAAAATGAGGTTTTTTCTGTGCAAACTTAATTTTAAGTGATTCTCACCATGTTGTTTTTAGTGTTCAGATGTTTAAGACATTAACCAAACCTTCAATGTGCTTTGTGTTTATAAGTTTTTGCATTATGTATTAATTGTATGCAGTGGTTCAGTAAGGATAGAGATTTTTATCAGTTTTAGGTTTATTATTTGACTAGAATCATTAGCTGAATGGGAAGTAAATTATTTTTCAGGGATTTTAGTGCTGTTCTGTGAACTTGAGCTTAAATTCAGTCACAAAAATTCCATTTTAAAAATGCCCAGAGGCATCATGCTAAATGAGGATGCTTTCGCAACTGCCAAGTCCATACAGCAAAGCCATGTAATGTGAATTCTTCCCTGCCTCCTTCTTAGTGAGGATTCTCATTTGTGTGCATGCAGTGTGGAATGGTGTGCAAACAGATAATGTCATTCTGCTCTTCTCTAGATAAAGGTAAAACTCAAATGTTTGACTTCTTTCTGTAAAACTTCAAATGTTCCCCAGGTTTCACGTTAGCAAAGAAACTTGATTGCTTGGGATATTCCAGTAATCAGAAAAAGAAAGGACAGTTGTTGGTTATGAAATGCCATATTATAGTTGGTCAGTTGGTCATTGTTTTTATAGGCTCTAAAACTCCAATTTGATATAAGTGATACTTTTTTTCCCTCTTAAGTTTTCACCATGGCAGATAACTTACTGTCCAGGAGAAGGTTTCCAAACCATGGTTCACTGTGTTGCTCTAATTTATTCATTGCTCATGGTGGAAATGTGAATATTTCTTGATAGTTTTGGTAGGCAAATTTCTTAGCCAGTTATGACTGCCATAAGTAATGAAATCAGAATAGTTCAGACTTTTTCATTGCTGTAGTTTTTAATGCCACTCAGCATGGGTTTTCCCCCCTTTTGCTTGTCCTGTTCATCCAGACTGAAATTTTGTCTTGTTTCTGAATTATGCCTACATGCAAGATCTGACCATTTGCAGTTGCTGACGGATTTTGATGTTTGGAAGATCAGATTTTGGAGTGGAAAGTTAATGTCTCCATTACAATTGTACAGCTAATAATAATTTCCTCTAACATGCTACAAGTATGGTCCTTCATGGTTATTTTGTCAATCAGTGTGGATCTACTCAAAATTATCTTATCATTAGATTTTATTCTTTATTATTGTTCCATGTGACAATTTAGAAAATTGTGAGCCTGTGCTCTCAAGGAATGCAGGTGTTTAGAATTACT
The DNA here is from genome assembly GCA_013398615.1 of Brachypodius melanocephalos. Lineage (NCBI taxonomy): Eukaryota > Metazoa > Chordata > Aves > Passeriformes > Pycnonotidae > Brachypodius > Brachypodius melanocephalos. The sequence goes on along the minus strand of VZSR01001283.1, from coordinate 30,036,474 downwards.
TATGTTCAGGTAAACTCTTGGTTTGTCATAAAATGGTGCTCTGGTGACATTTTTCCAGGCTACCTTGTGGTTCTCTTCTGACGTATCTTTCATTCTTTATTGTAACCTACAGCTGCTATCCAGTTTTTTTAAGGCCTCCACAAACTCACAGTGTCACAAATGATAGTCATGAGTAAATGATTTTGTGGTTTATTCCATCATATGCCAGTTTTTATTATTGTTGTTGTTACCGTTATCATTGTCATCATTATCAGCTAGAAGCAAGTAAAGAGCATGCACTATTAAACTGGTACTGAAGATCTTAGCTAGAAAGAACAGTGGGGTTGGCAGGTTATGGCTGACATGACTCTTGTTGCTAAAACTACTTCTTTTCTCCTACAAGATACAGTCTCTTGAGTCAATGGTCACTCTGTCTTAATGAATAAGAGGGCAAAGATTAATCTCTGGTTTTTTGTGATTGTTTGGAGGTCTAGATTTGCTCTGCCCTCCTAATAGATGGCATGAAGAGGACATGTCCTGAAATTTAATGAGTAGTGATAAGGTCTTACTAATGAAAATTAAATACTGGGCTTTCAAAAATGTTTCTTGCAAATGCAGTACAAGTGTTCATACAAATAGGAGCATGACAATTAGCTCAAGAAATAAGTACAGTCAGTATGACTAATTAATAATTTCAACTAAAATATATCTATTGTCTGGCTTCAAGGATACTTTGTGGCTAGCCATGTAATATGTATTGGGTTTTTTGTTACTGTCATGCTTTCTTCATATTTTAAGCATGCAGGAGATCATTAGTGTAACATTAGCTCGCTCTCTAGATTGGATATGCAACTTAATTTTGACATATGGGGACAAAATAGAGGTCTGCTTCCAAAAATTATGTCAAACAAAATTAATTAGAAATTAATTGATTTTTGGCACTGCAAAGTTCTGAGAATTGACTTAAAAATACAGGAAAAAATCCAAAGAAATAGCAGATGAATTACAGTTTAGGTAGGGCAGTGATAAAGTATTAATTTCTCACATATTTACAAGTCTCAAAAGACTAGTATTTAATCTTTTTCTTCTAGTTTCAATTCACTAATTTTCTAATGCTAGCGTTAGAAAGTTAAGACAGTGTTGTGATTGAACCTACTCCCAAAGAGTTAGTCCTCACTTCTGGAATCAAGTACCTAAAGTAAACTTCTAAGAAATTTAAAGTTGGAATGTAAAGGCCAAATATTTACATGTGGATTTTTGTTGTTTGGTTTTGTTTGGTTGGTTGGCTTTTTTTATAGGAACAAAAATTTGGTTAGAGTAGACAGTTATTCCACCTGAGAAAATTATTATTCTAAAAACTGTAGCAAAATTTGTAACTAAAATTTGTTGTTCTAATGACTCCCAAGAGTAGCACTGGGACTTCCCACTGTGCTACTGGACACTGTCAAAGAATTGGAAATACTTCGTAATCATTTCTTAGACATTTTCCATGAACTCAGGAGTTATGCATCATCCTGGTTGAAAAGTCTTGTCTCTCTAAACTAACTGAAAAATACACTAAGAGTTATATTTAAACCCAGTTTCACTTCAAAGGAATGTTTGTTAAAGCTGCTGCAGGGTGTGTTGGAATTGAAACTCGTCCAAGATTTGTGATCATGTATTTAAGGTTGATTTCTACCAGGAACAGATGGCACTAGAAGCAGACAGATGACAAGTCATGCAGCACAAAACACCTATTAAATGATATTTTATAAGCGTGATCATGAAATAATGAGAGTACATAAAGTGCTATTGCAGAATTTGATTTTGAAGAGCAGATAGCTAAAGAGGAGTTTTTATGAAGGGGGCAGTTGTATTCAGGCTATTTCAAAAAATGCTTTAATTCAAAGATTCCAGATCAGTAGATGTTGACCTATTTGAAGGGCAAATTGAAGTTTATTCTAATGTTCTCTTGAGGCAGTCATAGCCTGGTTATGGCAGTCTTACTGAATATGCATGGCATGAGAAATTTGCCTTTAAGGCATCTTGCTCCTTAAAACTCACTGTAGTTGTATGTGGTTACTCTAAATCAATTACTGTGATAGAACTCAAACCAGGAATAAATTGTTTTATCTCAAAGGACACTTACTCAAAGGATACTTTAAAGAGAGGTAGGTTTGAAACACAAGTCTTTAAATCTGTATAGATTTGTCCATGGTAGAAGTTTTGATCCATGAAGTAAGCAATGAAGCAATTAAAGCTTCTGGTTTAGGCCAAAGGTGGCATTACCATTGTTCTAGGTTAGAGTTTATGAAGAAGCTCACAGTGCCACTGTGTCACTTTATTCCAAATTTGGTTTTGGCAGGGTCATAAGGCCTGCTCCCATGCATTTCTCATGTTGCCATCTTATGCAAACTCCTATGTAGATGAAATGCTTGGGAAACTTGATAAATGGAAGTACTGGAAATGGCAGGATTATAAATTTTTTCATGTAATGCAGCCCAAAGGCACATATAGATATGATGCTGGGGCTTTTGTGATGTGGAACCATCATTCTGAAAACTGATTCCTTAAGGACTGAGCCCTTTTATTACTTTTTAGTTTAATGACAGTACTGACCAATATCTGGAATTAAACTTGAGAGTTTCTTACTGGGAATATAAATTTCTTTGTTGTTTCCACTGGAAACAAGTTTTAAAATGTTGGAAGTTATCTCTCAGCTATGTAAAACCTGCTTAATACCATCAATGTGATCTGTGTCCTTACTGCCATCACAGTTGATTTAGTTGTCTTAGTCCCATTTGCCTTGCAGATTTTTGAATTGGAAAATGAAGGTGCAACAACATTTGCTTTTCTGTGTTGTCAAATACTGCTGCAACACTGCAATACTTGGAATTAAATAGTACAAACAGTGTTAGATTTGTACAAAAATTATTATGTATAAAATCTCTTCTCTAGTGAAATTTTTCTTTTAGTGTCATTTAAATTTTTGAAATTAAAGGAAGAATATTAGTGCCAATATTTATCTTAGTATGACAACACCAGTGCTGCAAGATGTTAGCTTTCAAAGTTCCTTGTTAAGGCTGAAAGCTTTCTTAGTGTTATTTAAAATAGTCCTTTATACACAATAGTTTGTATTTGCAGATTAATTTTGTTAATGAAATGATTACTTTTTAAATAAAAAGTAGTTGATCTGTTCGCAGTACTTTAGTAGCATTTAAAATACAGAATTCACTTTAGTTTTATTCAGGTTTCATTTATTAAAATGTATTCGTTAAAGGTACGTCTTCGGATGGAGCAAAATGAGAATTTTCCTTTAGTGGAAGTAAATACTTCTTCATGAGAAGTTGCTGAATGCAGCATTTCTGCTTTTTAAAATAGGTTCTGAAAATCAGGTTTTTAAATACTAAACAAAAAAACTTTTGCACAGAGACGTTAAATTAAAAAAAAATGTTTGGAAGCATTAAAAAAAAAAAAAAAGAAAGCCAGCTGTGAAACTAGAGGGGAAAGAAAGTCCAGGACTTCTGTCAAAGCACCCTCAGCATGTGGATATATTTGTGGTTGGTAGATACCCTGGGGCTTGGGATTGTTGAAATTCCAATCTCTGGAGTTGACCCAGAAAGTGACAAGCCCAGAGTGTCCAGCAGTGCTGCCCTGGTGCTGCAGAGAGCAGGGGACATGTCCAACCTCCTGCCTAGGTGTGCTCCCAGTTTGTGCTCTCTGCTGCAGAGCTTGGAGCTGGGCTTTGAGTGTTTTCAGTTTGTCAGCTTAAGGGCAGCAAAATTGAAATATTTTCATGGCTAGAAACTCACAGCTTGGAAACAGGAGTGGTGGAGTGGAGATGTTGCTTGTGTTTAAGCTGCATTTATGTTTGTATCTTGGTGGTTTTAGGATGCGTTTTCATTAATAGAGGTTGGGGGGTTTTGGTATTTTTTACAGGAAAATGTATTTTTGGCTTGGTGATTAGTGTATTTCTAGATAAACACTTCTGTCCACCATTTTATTGGAAGATTTCTGATTCATTCGGTCACATTGGTTACTGGTATGACTTCTGTCACTGAGATGTTAAAAAAACCCAAACCAAAACAAAGTCACCAACAACACAAGTGTGATGAACATTTTTAATTTAGCAAGTTTTGCCCTTGGAGTGGGGAATGCAGTTTTTCTCATGTTCCTGTGTAAATGCTGTCTCTACAGAAAAATGTGCTCATGACCCATCTTATTTTCTCTAATTCTATGTTGAAATTGCAGACAGTATCCTATCATACTCATTCTTATGTGTTCCCTTATCTCTAGTTTATAGGCTCTTTGGCATTATCAAAAAGGCTTCAATGCTAGCTGCCTATAGGAGCTCTGTTCTCTGTACTGGAGGAATGAAAACAGATTTTCATTGCTGGCTGGTCTTTACTGTCTTTCAACTGGGGAAGCAAGTTTAGTATTTGTATTACTTTTCTTTTACATTTGTGCTTCTACTATTTTTCCCTTCCCTTCCCTATTTGTTTGTTTGTTTCTGGTTTTGTTTGGGGGGTGGGGGGCAGTGTTTGGTTTTTCTCCTTTAATTAAAGTTTTTTTTTCAAGATAGCAAGTCCTTTGTGGCAGGAGCCTGTCTTTTTTTATCCTAGATCTGTAAGCTGCATTTGAGACCTCCTGGCAAGAAACTGATGAGGTTCTATGTGGTGTTAATGATAAGTGTAGCATTGATTCCTTAGGGTGCATCAGTGTCAGGTTTGCACTGCTCAATTTGGAATTTCTTGCATGTAACTCAGAAATTTTGTTAGGAAACATTGCTAAAATGGTGAACTGTGTTGCTCTGACTTTTTCTGAGCAGGGACTAGGTGATGTTTTTTTGGAGGGGGTGGTTTGAATGCTCTGAATTCTGAAGTTGTCTTTTTAAGTTTCAGAAGAACCTCTTGGGTCTCAGCTCCAGTTTTGCTATAAGATCCTTCCTGCCATGAACTCTAATTTTATTCTTACGTGATGCTAGCTCTCAAGTTGGGGTTCACTACATAATGTTATTCTAGCAAGGGAGAAGAATGCCTTTCACAATAAAAACGTCAATTTAAAAATGTGTGTTAATTTTATCATAGTCGTGACACAACAGTTGAATTAATAGAAATGTCTTGCCACTTAAAATTTCTTGCTGCATATAATCTTGATCCCTCACCCTCGGTGTATTTGAAATTCTACTAAAAAGATCTGGATATCCAAGCAGAGCTTAGGCCAGAACCAGGATGCTGACTGACTATCTGTCTCTTTTCTGATTTCTCACCAGCCTTCCCTCAGAGAGCAAACTGGTTGGTTCATGTTCATTTTTATAACTCACCGTGATGTGATCTTATTTTTCTGCTTAAGCTATAAACTGGTGCAGGGAAATTGGCACTGATCCTGAAAGAGTTACGAGATATTTTGTCTTAATCTCTCAAAAGAGAATCCTCATTGGTATATATTGTGCATGAATAAATAACATCTCTTACTGGTACCTTCAGAAGCACCTTAGATCAGCTTGAACTAATTAAAAGTACTGGGTATTACTGGTAGAGTGGGTTTTTTGCAAAAGAAATTTCACCTCTATCTTGTCTTTGCTTATTTACAGTAAATGAAACAGTTGAAATTGGATTGCACTATTTTTTGCCCTTACACACTCTAGCTTCTTTTCTATTTTCTATTAAAATAATAACTTCTGAAATTGCTTTAAACTTCACAAAGAAAATCGTTGCATATGACAATAACACACTTTTTAACTGCATAGGACAGACTCGAGTTCTTGTCTCTGGAGATAAGTGAATGGTGATTTGTAACTGGTGGGTTAACTTAAAGATGGGATGAGCATCCTGTGTGTGTCAGGAAAACTGTGGTTGACTATGGAGGTGTTAAGAGCTCCTTAGGGAAAAGCATGCTTGTCTTAGTAAATGTGACTGATGTCTTTAGAGTAATTATGCTTTTTAAAAAATATATAATGTATAATATTTGAAAGATGAACTTTTATGCAGTGTTTTTTCATAACATACAAAATGCTAAACCATACTTTAAAAAATTTAAATAAAACTTTTTTTTCCCCCTCTTACCACAGGATAATGAGAAAAGGACCCCTTTACATGCTGCTGCCTACCTGGGAGATGCAGAAATTATTGAACTACTTATTTTATCTGGTATGTTCTGTTCCTGTTAATGGAAAACAAATAACTCTATGCACATCCAAAGAAGTATTTATGTACATCTTAGTCTGTGTCACTTCTATTGAGATATTTAATGTACTAGAAATTAAAGATACTTGTACTGAAATTACAGTTTCCAGACTTATTAGTGTTACAATACTGTGTAGTTCTGTAGTTCTGCTCTAAAGTATTTCTTTGTAGAAAGCTTTCTTGGTTATAGCTATTTTTACTTGATCAGCTTTCAATAGTTCAAGACTAATTTAAAGAAGTAGCAGTGTATGTGGTACAGGTAGGTGTTAGCAGCATTGCTTTCATTCTGAAATGCCCTTCAGAAAAGCAATTACATTTGAACATAAAGATGCCATCCAGAGTTGGTTGTATTATTTAAGTATCTTTGCCTGTTGGCTTAAATGCACAGAATATAATGAGAGCCAGCTGAAAATGTTTAAATCACACGATTTTTTAGCCTATTTATTTGTACTAAGAAAAATTCCAAGTTCTGTAAAACAGTATACTTTGAGTTGAGGGTTTTTTTCTGCTAAAAAGGGTAGAAAACCAAGAAACTAAACCAAAAACCTGAAGAACATCATGACTGAAGGACTGCATGGACTGTCTTTGATCTTGGACAGACCTACCCATCGAGTAGCTTGAGGCTGAATTTGTAATACAGAGCTTCAAGCTTACATAGAAAGATGGAAACTTGTAGCAGTCCCACAGAACTACTTTAATCTTCAGTCTGCTTAATTGCACTCCTTACCTGTGCAAAACTGGCTACTTCCATCACTACCACACCTCCTCAACCCCTTCTAACAAATTCTGCTTTGAGGAAATGCCACTTTTAGGATTATAGGAGTTGCTTCCAGACCTTCAACTGAATTTGCTAGGCATTAATTAATTTGTTATAATTTTAGTATGAGGTAATATTTTCATTATATGTATTACTTGTACTCTCTATATAAGTATATATACATATCATAAAAATATATGATGTGGTATTAATTAATATATCTATTGTATGGACATACTCTATAGTGACATTTTCTCCAGAAAAGTTCACTTTTGAAAAGGTGCAAGGTTTGAAAATCTAAAAAGGTGCTGTTTTTCCCTATCAAAAAGAAAGGTGACTTTTGGTGACTCTTGAAGATGTATAGTGACCCCTTTCATCAACTTACAAAGTTACAAACTTTGCAAAGTTGTAGTCAGCTACTTCTGAGAGGGAATCCTCTGTTTGGTTGGGATGAACACAGTCTGTTTACCAAGTCCATGACAGAATAAAATACCCCTTTCCTGGGGGAAAAGCATATGGAAGGAGGGGAATTCCAGTTCAGATGGGAATGAAACAAGATCCTGACTGGGAGGAAGTGGTAGGAAGAGAAATATTAGTCCTGCTATTTGGGCATGTAGCATGGGGTTAAGCATAAGGAAAAATGAAGAACAAAGAAGGGAGGTGAGAATTAGGACTGTACAAATAGTCCAAAGCTGAGCAGTTGCATGGAGGAGAGGCTGTGGGTGCTGTAGTGTCTGCAGATTGTTCAGGGAGGATGTGAGGCATTGATATGTCCCAGATAACATTTATTTAATGAAAATCAAGATTTGCTTACAACAAAATAATGCATTAGAGAGTTGCAAATCAAAAGCTTTGAAAGCTGTGGCGATGTCAGTCCAATTTTGCTGTGCTCACGTGCTGTGCTGTGGATTGCAGAACCCTGTTGTGCCTTCCTGGAGAGGCACAGCCTCCTGAAAGCCCCAGAGAGAGGCTGCACTGGGAGTGAACCGGGGTGGTGCAGTGAGGGGTGCACAGGCAGGTGTGAGTTGTTGACACGTTTGTAAGTGAGTGAAAAAGGGCATCAGTTGCAGGGTGAGAACAATGTCTGAGTGTTCAGGCTGTTCAGTTTGCAAGGCTGTGCTGTACTTGGGCACAAATCTGTATATTACCTGCCTGCAAGCAGGCATGCCTCTTAAATCTTTAAAAAGTATTCACCGATTTAGTCTTCCTCATTTCTGAATGCTGGATTTGAAATCTTTGTGGTTGGTGAAGTATGAGCACTCAGCTGTATCAGAAGTGCTGAGCCAGCTGCTTCTCAGAGAAATTAGGTCTAGGTGTCTCAAAATGCACAAGCTATGATTTGTCTTTTAGCTCTCTTAATTGAAAGGTGGGGAACAGAGGTTAAGTGTATTTATCCTCTCCATTTAATAAAGATAAGGAAAATTCATCTGTTGTGTTTCAGCTGGAAATCAAATCTCTCCTTTGAGACAGATGTATAGTGTTACATTTTGTCATAATAGATGAGCATTAAGGAGCAAATAAAGAACATCTGTTACCACAGCAAGGCTTGAAAACTGTTGTGTTGCAAAACCCCTTTTTAAAAATTGAGGAAAGTGGCTTCTTGAATAAATAGCATTTCTGTGCAACCATTTCATCTGTGCAGTAAATTTGCATGTAAAAGTTGGGTATGTGACATTAACTGACCTATTGTAACATACCTGCACAAGAGATTGAATTAAGTGTAGACTTCTTTCATCCTGACATTTCTCACCTTGTGAAAGCTTGTCCTTGCAACTTGTAATGTCCTCTAATATAGCTTTACTGGAATGTTACCAGGAACCACTTGACAGTTTTCCTGCTGTGTAAACTATTCTACAAAGACTCTTTGCTTTGATGTTTTTATTCTTTTTTCAAACTGGACCTCAAAATTACTGAAGCCAGTATTATTCTTTCCACTATTTGGTGGCTCTTACTTGATTCTTTCTCATTATTCTCTATTCTTAAAGTGTTATTATAGACTACTTACATATAGTTTTTGAAAAAATTTGATTAGAATGTCTTCTTCATCCTGCTTCAGGCAATCCACATTGCTTTGAAATATATATTGTGGATCACATATTGCAGTCACAATGTCTTTATATTACTTTACTACTGACCTAAGTAACCCATATTTCACATCCTGAATATATAACTGGTTTAGCCTTTTTGCAGACTTTTTTTTGGAGTAAGTTTTCAGTCTCAAGAGCATTCTTACTTGGTTGTTGAATTCTCAAGATACTTTTCAACTAAATCCTAAGGTTGCTTTATGACCTTTCCTTTTGTCTTTCACCTGGAAAAGGAATCTGTAGGTGATGGTTTGGACATAGGCTCCAGACATCAAAGAAAATTGCTTTACTGACTCCATTTTGGGCCTGGACATTAAGTTACCTTTTGTTTTTTATTTTGAGACACTGAACGCTAATGAACTTGTCCCCTGAGGATGTGAATGTCTTACCAACAGTTTTTTCATACCACGGTGATCTGTGGAAGTCTACATTTTCAAATAATCTCTCACTTTCGGATTGTAGCCTGATAAGCAATTATTCTAGCACTCCTAAATATGTTGTGTAGGGAAGTGACCGAGAAGAGGCATGAAGATTATTTATAGCATCCAGAAGGATAGAACAGAAGTTTATATTTTAGTCACTTGAGAATCATAATTTTAGTATTACTCTGGGAATAGTAGTAACACTCATCGCAGTTGTATTTTTACGATTTTATGTATTTTTATGCAGAGCTTTATACAGCTCTGCATCCTGGTGCGCAAATACATCTGTCTACTTTGCATAATGGCACTGACTTTAAGAGTGTAAATGATGGCAAACTACTGAAAAGTAAAAAAGTATAATAGTTAAGTCTAAATTAACTGAATGCCCAGTTTTCCGTTCTTTCCAAGAAGTCCTGATTAAAAAAATCAAACCCTTCTTTAAGTCCTGCATACGAGCTGTTCTGGAGAGGCTTCTTGCTGTATAAAAAAAATTGTTCTTTCCAGCTGTCCTATGATTTTTAATTCCATCAGAGTCTGCTGTGCCAGGAAGTGTCATGTGCAAAGCAGAACAGATTAGTGTGATCACCGAATGTATTCTTTTGATTACTAAGTTTTTCTATTTATTTTCTAAAAATACCATGGAGATGATTATTGCTTTCACTGAAATCAATGTAATTCACAAAAATCAACATTTAAATTGTCTGTTGTTTTCTTCTGAATAGATTTAGTTAGATTATAGTTACTATATTGCATTGATACTTAAATACTGTCACAACACATTGCTGTTTGCTTAACCCAACATTTTCTCTGCATGAAGCTCAGTGTTACATGAGTGTGGTCAAACTCCATCTCATTAAGGTTTGGCAGCCCATGAGTTTTTGTTTCCTCTGGGTCAGCTGGGAAATGTAAGAACTGTGCTGATGCTGGAAAACTGCCACTGTAGTAATAACAGATTTTGAAAGATAGTAAAGACCCTTTAGTGTTACACCACTCTACCTGTGTCTCTTTCATCTAATTGTGAATATCTGTGAGTTTTAAAAGTCCATGCCACGGCAGTCCCACAGCTCAGCTGTTGAAAGGCTCTTGCTGCCTCAGTCCCAGGCAAATGAAGCTCTCTTTGTTTGGATTGCAGATGTCCCCACACACTGAGGCTGTTTCACAGGGGCCCCTTTGACACTGACTGTATCTTTCGGCTGCTTTCTCTTCTTTTGACAGTGATGTTGGCTGATGTTTTTTCTTTTCCAAGCTGCCCTAACTTGCTCCTGGCAGCGGTAAAAGTCAGTTGCTGTGAAGAAAGTAGCTCTGATGTTCTTTGAGAGAAAAAGTTAAGCTGACTCAGGAAAACATAGAACTGTTTGGGTGTTTGGGAGTGGCTTTGTTTCTTAAGGATAAAAACTGTTCTTGAAGTCTCATTCTTTCTGGACAAAAGATTCCAGACCTGTTCCTCTTGGATTTTTTCGCTATTCTATAGATCTTCTGCTATGCATTTAGCTTTCAAAAAGCAAGAAGCTTTCTCTCCATAAGGTCTTACTCATTATTTTTGCAGCAATGATTTTCCAAGTATCCAAGTTTTCAGTAGGAATTACACTCAATTTCTATTATTGATTATTCCAATTTGTATCTCAAATCTTCTTATACTTTAAAAATTTCTGTATCTCCTCCTGACTGTTCGCATGTTTTTCTATCTAAGGAAAAGTTTTCATCTCTGTTTATTCCTCAGTACAGTCTGAGAATTTCTGCTTGCCAGCTTAAGTGCTTCCAAGGTTATTGTCTCTAGATAAAAAAGTGGATCATTCAAAAGGAAGAACTTCTGGACCTATTACTAGCTGTTAGAAAAATAATTAAGTAGAATCTAATTACAGTAGGACTAGTGATTATTCTCAGTGATTTATACCTGAGATCTTCCTAATTTCTCCAAAGATGATATCTAAAATTATTTCAGTATACTAGTTCTTAGGACAAAGTTTGTTACTTTCCTAAATGTTCTCTATAGAGATCTTATTTATGTCTTTGACTCCTAAATAGACATTTCAGAGCTTCAAATACCAAACATTGGGTGTCTGTATTGCATAACTGAATGAAAACACTTTTGCTTTCTTTGCTTATGTTATGATATTGCTCAGTCACTAGCACATCTTGTACAATAACAAAGGAAAATACCATCCTTGAGAGTCTAAAAATACAGACTGCAAACAACAGTGGAAGGCAGTTGAGTACTTAACTCAGTACTCTGAGCGAAGATGAAAATGTCTTGTCAGTTCTGTTGTATTTCTTAATCTATTTCCAACTAGTGACACATAAGTAATTCAGCCACTGCATTCATTAGTCTTCTGAGGACATTTCCAAATAGGAAGAGTGCTGGTGCAGAGGAGCTGTGGAGGAGTGTCACAGCAAGAGTTTTTGTGAGAGGAATACAGAGGTGGTGTGAGACAGGGCAGTGAAAGAGTTGTGTGGCATTTTATGAGTGAAGGAAGAGATGTGTGGTTGTTCCTTGCAGCATTTCCTGCGCAGTTGTTCTTGTCTGTCCTTCTAAGAGATGGTTGAGATCTAGCTCTTACTGGAATATAAGGATATGGACACCAAAAAGTATGCAGAAATAAATGTCCAGGAGTTGGTGGCTAATATTACATTTAAATGTGCAATTGCCACTTGTGGACTAGTAAAATTAAATGCTCCAGGATCATTCTGTAAGTCAGTGCAGTATTCAATTAGATAATGTGTCTCTTGAAACATAAATTTGCCAGAAGTAAGCATCACAGAGCTTTTCAGTAGCTTCTGTGCTTTATTTATTAAATAAAACATGTCTTTCTAGTTGTTAGTCTTGCAAGTGCAACTTGGTGAGATAGGATGTAAGATTCTCAAGGTCAAGGGAAGAAAATTATGTAATACTTCTCTCTAATTCCCTCCTCTTACCCCACCTATTGCAGGGGTAAGAGGACTCCTGCTTTTCTATTTGCCTCGATGTGTAAACTTACTGGGCTGTACTAGCAAAATTAGTGATGAAGGGGGTGATCTTGTTTAATGTTTTGGCTTAGTGCACCAACATGTAAGAATCATTTGCTTCCTTTGGAAGGTGCTGTTTTATGGGAGGGTCATTTACATGATTGGTTCTTAAGTTCAAGTTGAATATTTGTGTTCCAGTATGGTGATTGCTCTCTCTGACAAGCTCCCTAATCCTTCTCTGGCAAACTCTATGGCATTAAAAGAATTGAAATATAAGAAATTTTACGGTAAACAATTGAGAAGTTTTGATAACCTTGTTAAGACCAGACCCCTGAAGTCTGGAAGATGCAAGGGACAGAGGCAGGGAGCAGGGAGAACAGCAGTTTGTTAGGGTTGGGTTTTGTTTTGTTTCTTTGGGTTTTGCACACAGGGAATTAAGGTACACTGTACTGTGCTTTGAAAGAGCAAACTGCTCGTAGCTGGCATTTGAAATGTGAGAAATGCCCTGGTTAACATGTCAGCAAGTTGAGCTTCACAGGGATAATATTGCATTGGCAGTGCTGTGCAGTTGCTTATCCACATACATGTGTTCAGAGTCTCTTTAAGCCAACTGTGAAGCAATATCTTAAAGCAAAGGTTATTCAGTAGAGGTGTAATACATTTTTGTAACATTTATTTGCAGTGGTCTGGAGTAGAGCTTTACCTCCAATGATGAAGGCTGTAAACTCCCTTACTGTTGCATGGTAGGACTGTGATAGGTTTGAGGGAGCCCATGAAGGAGGGCTCTGTTCCCAGGGAGGAACAGTGACATTTTCCCCTAATCACATGCTGTGCAGTAAAGAACAGCCTAGAGGAGGATTATGTCCTCACATACAAGGCTGTTTGGAGAAGCTCATTTATGAAATTTAAATAATTCTTGGCAGCATGGCTTCTTGGAGAAATTTAAGGGCAAAATATCTCTCTTTTAATTTAAAAATGTTATTTTGTTTAATGTATCTATAGCTTTAGATCTTCCAATCCACACGTTAATAATGCATATGTGGGTTTTTTGGTAGTACATTTATTCTGATTATTGCTTAAAACCTTTCTTTCAATATAACAATTTTGCAACTTCTTTAAGAGATTTTGTTGTGGAAGGAAAGAACAAGCTGGTGGTTCTTTCTTAAGTAAGTCCATCAGAGATTCGGATTTGTTATCAAAAGGCAGCTTTGGCTTTTCCTGTGTCACAGAATCTACATTTTTTTGTGTATTTGAAAAGTTAACTAATTTTAGTATCTGTATTTTACACTGTTTTGATGTGCCAGACCTAGGCATCCTTGTTTCTTTGGGTGGAAGACCACTTATGGAATAGGGGGCAGGTATTTGCTATGTTGATTTTCGTTCTTTTAAGAGGACCACGTTACTTTTAGATATCACTTCAAATTTCCTTAGATATTTCTCTGGCTAATGCTGATTTTCTTTCTTGCTTTCACATATTCTTTTCTTTTAATCTTAGTAAGTGTGATTAACTTATCATTGTGAAAACCTTTTGTACAATATCTTTTTGTCTCTTTTTTTCTTCTCTCTTCCGGTGTAGTTTTTAGGTTTTGTGTTACAAGTACCAGAAATGCCAGTAAAACCTGGACACATAAACGCTGCTTGGACTCTAAGCACATTTTCACTTAGAGCTAGAGCCTAGGTAACTGCTGCTTTTTTGGAGTAGGAGTGTGCATTTCTTCTCTTCTGATGGGCACATTGCTTTTCCTATCTTGGGTTTCATTACCTGGATGGATTTGACCTGGCCCCAAGTCTTGCAAATGCATTTTCCTGAGGAAAATCAGGATAGTAATTAATGACTTAGTAACTCGCTCAGGTTCTTTCAAATGTTTTAAAGACACTTGTATCCTAAAGTTAGAGATAGAAATCAGACTATGAAAGTCTTTATTCCTTGATTGTTGACTGACGTGAAGTCAGGTGGAGCTTGGAGTACAATTTTGGCTCTTGTTTTTCTCTCATCTGCTAAAAACAAGATGTGGCCAACAATTACCTGGAATATAATCAAGAATTACAGACACTTTTGAAATACATTAATTACATTCTCACCCACCAGTCATTACTTCATTATATTTCTGATGTCATTCATCACTTACTGTCTTTTGAGAAGGATTGCCAAAAATCCTCAGGCATTTCTAGTAACTTTTAGAATACTCAGATTCTTTCTTTGCTTGAGTTCTATGCAAGCCTTGATATAGTACAGTCTGCTATGGCACATGATGCAGTGCACCACTGGGTCCTTAGGATGTGTGACAAAACCAGATACTTGTGGTATCTCCTAAAGTTTTGTTAGACTGTGGGAGTTTTCTTCAAATGGGCTTGGACTTCTTCCCTATTTACTAGTCTTATTTTTCAAAAACTTTTGCACTCGGGAAAATAGGACGAAATCCTATTCTGAAATTTAGATAAGGAAAGATGGAAATCCCTGAAACTGTAGCCAGCAGTTAGACCTCAGTCTCTATCCAGTGCATGGAAGACCTAAGATTAAACTGGAAGTCTGGATCCTGCATCAGCTTCTGTGTTCTGTTCTTATGACTGAAAGAGATGGATTGATTAGAAACTCAAGAGAATTGACTTCAGGTATTTGGGTTGCTTAGTATATACAACCATGATTTTGTACACACTGCTGTGTTTCTTGATCAGGTGGGCTGGGAGAGACTTCTTTGCTGGTGCAGATCTTGGATCACAATACCCTGTCTCTCAGTTGAATATCCTCACTTGACCAGCAACCTTTTTGGCATCTTGTGTCTTATTAGCCTTCTATCCTTTTCTCTTCTTTGCATAGAAAAAACTGCAGTTGGTGCTGACATACCAGTATTATGTTTAGCTTGAGATGTGAATCAGCTCTGATCATGTAGCATTAATGTTACTGTGTGATTCTTTCCAACAGTATTTCTGAACTTTTTTTTTTCAAAAATGTAAGATTTTGTCTAAGCTATCCCTGTAGAATCTCAGAAGTTTTGAAATAAAGATAAGCTTCCACTCAGGGTATAAATATCCTACAAGGTTCTCTATGTGTGTGTATCAGTAAGAAATTAAATTATTAACTTTAATCATTAGTGTTGGAGTTCACTAGAAGTTAAGATGTAGTTCAGCTGCTTCCTTCAAGGGAAAGAAGTTCCCAAACTCTTCTTTCCTTTTATTATTAAGAAAAAAAAATTAAAATCCAAACCCACGCTTATGTCCCTTAGAGATGTTTGTGCAGCTTTATTTCCTGGGGACAGGGATGGCTGTTCCTTGAGTGTGCTTTCAGAAGTACAGAGTTGTGGCTGTTAGTCTCTCTCACGAAGGGAGGACCAGGAGGTGACCTGCTGGAGTAGTGAAGACCTGTCCAAGCAGAAGAATCATCCTCATTCTATATCCCTGTCCATCAGACATGACAACCACAAGGAAACTCTAGGCATGGGGAGTAAATGCAGCCTCTTTCTGTATTTTCATGGAGAATTTCAACTATAATGGGAAACTAAGAGATCTTTGTTGCTCTGTGAAGGCAAGGAGTTGGTCTTTCTTACACAACAGCCTTTTATGTGGCTTTGGAAGGGCAAAAGATTATAGAGGATGACCTAGTGTAAAAATATGAGTATATTTTGATGTGGAAGGGTATTATTGTGTTTAAAGAGTTTTCTCAAAGGGTTGACTTCAGTTGGAGAAAAGATTCCTTTTCATTTTTTTGCATGAAAAATGCAAAGAAATGCCTAGAATAAGTAAATTAATTTTATTAGAATAAGTAAATAGTTCTATTTCTGTTCTTGAAAATATTCCAATCATTCTGTAAATATCTTTTAAATTTCTGTTACTATTTTTTGTTACAGGAGCTAGAGTTAATGCCAAAGACAGCAAATGGTTGACTCCTTTACACAGAGCTGTAGCATCTTGTAGTGAGGTATGTTGCTCTTTTTGACTACTTTGTCTTAAAATAAAACATCTCAAATTACCTTCTGTCCATTGTTAATTTTTTTAAAAGTGAAACTACTCCAAACATTTGGAATTGCAAACATTTTTGCAATTTTTTTTTTGCTTTTTGAGCGTATATATAGGTATATCTGTTGCTTAAGCAGTAAGAAAGGAGGAAAACTATAAACTTTGCGTTCTCAGCTTTGCTCTCTGTGACTTCTCTAGCAGAGGACTCTGCCTGCAGTGTTCTCAAGTCCAGTTTATTTCTCCTGAGGTAACCAGAATGGTTCAGCATGAGGGAAGTACTGATGAATTAAGATTTAGAACAACTTTTATAGCATGGTCTTTGCATTACTTCATGGGTTTTTTACATGCTTGTGTGTTCAGGCATTGAAGTAATAAATGGTTCTATTAAAGGCCTGCCAGTGTCTTTTTAAAAAAAAGTGATTAATTAATAGTATTGAATATCATTTTAAAATTTTTTAAGTGGAATGTAGACTGTTTCTTGAAATCTACCAGTTATACACTTGGTATTATGAGAATATCATGATGCAAGAAATTGCTTGGTTATTGTTTCTCTGTGGTGGTTGTCCTAATAAAAGATTTAAATGCCTGTAGAAAATCAAAACAAACAGAGAAATGCTAAGCTTGTTATGTGGAGGAGTTTATGCAAAACTATCTCCTTTGAGATCATGAATCAAACTGATGCTCATTTCCGTAGATTTCAAATAAAGGGTTTTTATTAGTAAATTTTTGTTTGGGAAGATAGAATTGAATATTTTAGTTTTGACAAGGGTTGAACTTCAAGTGTTTGATCCATGAGCTATCTAAACAAGCTTTGTTTCAGTTTTTGCTTTTGAATTCCCTGGATAAATTGCAGTGTTTTGTCACTAGCATTAATAGCAAAGTTATGTAGAGATCATGTTATTCAAAAAAACAGTGTTTGAAAATGAATCTTCAAGGGCGCCTTATTCCCAAATGCTATTTGTTCTTGGGATATTTTTAGACTGTTCCTTTGGGAGCTGACCAAAGCACCAAATGCTGCATTCTTCAGAGCTGAGGAACAATAAAAGCTCTCCACACCAGTAATGCTTGCAGAGGCAGGGGAGTGCTGCAAACAAACTTGGTTTAAATGATAACATCAAGAAATGCAACTGTGGTCATAATTTTTTTTATATATAATATGAAAGATTTTAAACAACATAATAATCAGAGGCAAACAAGACAAGTGAACCAGTCAGATGCTTGATAGACACTTGTCAGAATTCTCTATTTATAAGCACAGTGAGTCATGGGAGCCCATATACAGGGCTGATACATGTAGGCACTATTTTCTAGCTGACAGACCTGTATGAGTTTGGGGCACTGGATGAAAAGCTGTAATGAAAAAAATGGATAATGATTTTAGTAAAACATCTGGACTCTTGAAATAAGGACAGCTGCAATTAAACAAGGACATTGAAACTTAAATAATAGCTGGAGTTATGAATTTAGCTGTCAGCTGCACAAGTTCAGGCAGCTTCATGTCAAGACAGTCACATTTTTATTTGTGTGTGCCTGCTGTAAGTTGCAAATTTAAAAAAAAAAGAAACCCCAAGTAGATTCAGTCATGAAATTCAGTCATGCAAATGCACATAAAAATGGGATTCGTTATGTTTATACTAATAATTTGGTGCTTTCTTCTGCAAAAGGGGTAACAGCTGTTCTGAAGTTTCCTTGTTCTGATATGGTATTTCTTAATATTTGGGTTTAAAAAGTCAAGACTTAAAATATAATTAATTTTTTAAAGTACTAAATCTGCTTCAGTTTCTCACAGAAGATGTATTCAATTTTCTTATTAAATTACAAGCCTATGATGCAGTATGTTCACTTTTGTGTTTGTTTCTATTTTCTTTTTTATTGACAGTATGAGAAATTTCAACATTTAAAATATAATTTATTCTTATATAAATAGAATTAATAATCACTTAGCATTCTGTCCATAGACCTTGCTATTGTACCACTGTGTAATTCGGAATCTCTAGTAACAACTTGTGGTAACATGTTTTAAGTTCAAAGTGATAATCAATTATTTGTGTGCTCAGTGACTGAGTTGGCAGTCACCAAAAGCAATTAGTGAGTCGTGGGAAGGTCACACAGCTGATGCAAAATGCAATATTCATCATCGTGTTGATACTGCCAACATGTTTATTTTTTTATGCAGTCCAATTGTGTGTGCTTATTTTAATGGGATTTGTTTTATCTTGCTGTAAGAATTATAGTCTCATTTGTAAAATTTTCACAGCTTGTACTTCTAACAAAAGGAAATGAATAATCATTTTGAGAGATAGTATCCGGTGCAATATTTTAAAACGTTTTTCAGGAGTTTTGCAACAGTGTATGTTGAAACTTTTTGTGACCATGAACTGTTTTATTTGTGGTTTTCTAAATGTACATTTAGTAATATCAGGTTTGCCATTTGTAGACTTGGACAGTTGAAAACTTTTGTTTGGCAGATTGATGGAAATTCATTATAAGTTCATAGTACTTCACTAATCCTTGGCTAAGGATTCCACTAGTGAAAGAAATCCTACGATGGTTTAATAAAACTTTGGAAATTAGTTGTGATGACAAAACAATTTTCCATATGGCTTAAGAAACTGGATAAAAGACTTGGAAATGGTTGATTTGGTTAAATTATTCATGTCCTTGAGAACATCCCCAAGCTTGGATTTATGATAAAGTACAAATCCCAAAGTATTCCAAAGATTGTTTGCAAATGAACAAATTGTAAAAAGTTGTTTTCTGCTGTACTGTCCTTAAATCTGAGGCTGTCATTTCTGATCTTTACTAAGCAGCTTGGTTTTTTTGTAAATGCTTCCAGGATGCTGTTCAGGTGTTGTTAAAGCACTCAGCAGATGTCAACGCTCGTGATAAAAACTGGCAGACACCCCTACACATAGCAGCTGCAAACAAAGCTGTGAAGTGTGCTGAAGCTTTGGTGCCTCTCCTAAGCAATGTAAATGTGTCTGATCGAGCAGGCAGAACTGCATTGCATCATGCAGCCTTCAGTGGACATGCTGAGGTAAAAGTGAATTTTCTTGCCTTCTACTCGTCATTCTGTCCCTCACATTTCTGATGTTTCATTTTTGAGTTTGAAACAATTTCTCCCCCATTCCCTCAAAAAATCCTCAACTCCTATTTTGTATTTGAATTTGTGTATGCATCTCTGTGCAGAAAAGTTGTGGAAAATAAATGGTACATCATTTAATTAGAAGTTATAACAGTATTCACTTTTCTTATGACAGAAGCAAATTTTTCAAGTTAAGTGGAGTTAAATTAGGAACAGGTAAATTTAAAATGGAAAAGGCCCAATAGTTTTCTGTTCATTGAATAGTGAGCACAGGAAGTTTGTTATCACTGAAATTTAGAGGAAATATATGTAATAAGCTCAGGCTCATTAGTCCCTCAGTAATAACCTGAAGATTTAGAAAATTTCATGGCTTTGCAATATTTAAGAAGTGTTTTTGTTGACATCAAGTTTTGTGTTCCTTACAGTCACTTCATTGTGACAGCCATTTTTTTCAAACTTACGAAATATTCAAAACCCAACACATTCAAATCCTCTGAAAATGCCTAATTTTTTGTTTTCTCCGTTGAAGCAAAGTTTTTTTTTCCATTATGAACAGAAGATTTCTGTTCTTATTCTTTATTTCAGATGGTCAGCTTACTGTTGTCTAGAGGGGCCAATATTAATGCATTTGACAAGAAAGACAGACGAGCTATACATTGGGCAGCATATATGGGTATGTACATATTTCTGTTGATTAATACTAATAGTAATAAAAAAAAATCTCATGTTTAGTGGTTTGACATATTTATAGGAAAAATATTTGCATTGTAAGCATTGAGGTTACCAGTGTCTGCCAAAAAAACATTAATAGTATAGTTCAAATTGCCTTGTAAAGGTGTTTTGTGTTGAGGAAAATCAATTTGTTGGAAAAAGAAAAGTAAGGTAAGTAATTTTGTTCTTTAAAAAGGCGGAACTATATTCTTTGGCCAGTAACTTTAGTCACAGGTGAAAAATTTTGCAGTAATGCTAAATAAAAAGTCAGCAGTTAATACAAGGGGCACCTGAAACAGAAGATCATTACAGCATCCTTGGGGATTGTGTTTTCAAAGAATATTTAATCTCTGAAACTACAAATTCTTGCCTTGCCATTCTTATTCCAGGAGTGGATAATTATTGTTCTCATGGTCTTGATCAATGCCCTGGCAATACTGTCTGTCTTCCTTGCATTTTATCAGACTTGAAAAGAATCAAATGTGCCATTCAATTATGAAGTGATCATCACCACAGCAATAATGCTCTTAATTTAATATTTGAAGCTGAATGAGATTGCTCTTCAGGTATTGATACCAGTACTTAAAACCCCAAAAGTTAAAGAACAATCTTCATTATTGATCTAATGTTCTTTCAATATGTTGCATTAGTGTTTTTAATGTACTTATATTTGCAAAGCAGTGTCTGTGGCAGTCTGTCCAGCCACCTTACTAAATGTGGTTATTTGCCAAATTTCGTTGAATGAAACTTGTACATGAAATTTCAGAGAACTGACAAGTGTCAGTGAAACGCCTGAGATACCTTCTGTCTTGTTCTTGCCTAAATGAGAGAAAAGTCTTCTGTTTTGCAGATGAGCTACTATGTTTATTCTAATTTTAATCAGAGCTATTTTGTAGGCTATTTACAGGGAACTCTCCTAATGAACAAAGTTTGGACAGGAGAAATATAATTTAACTGATGTGGATCTCCCAAAATTTCCTTGTATACAATAGAGAAGAAAAAACTTCTGAAAGTCCTCAGTCAAAGTAAAAATAATTATGACATTCTCACAATTTAGAGCCATTGTATATTGCTCCAATTGTTTGGAGAAAACCTTAAAAACTTTTCCACCATACAAAACTGACCATAAAATAAAAAAGTTACACTTTTCGTCACTCTACTATAAATAACTTTCTGGGGTTGTATCCATTGTTTTGCTTCCTTCCTGCTTTTCACCGGGCTCCGTTGCTGTCCAGCTGCAAAGCTGTGACTGAAATGGACTGACAATCCTGTGTGCTGGTGTTGCCCTCACTGGTGCACTGGGATGTCTCTGTAGCACTTCTCACATCAAGTACCTTGCTCTTCTCTTGGAGAGTCTTCCACGGATCACTGCTTGCCTTTTCAATGCAGGTCAGGGTGGGTTTTTTGGCTTTTTATCTTTTCTTTGGAGGTTTTTCTGCCACTGTTCTGTTCACTGTCTCTGTTACTTTCACTGCTTTCTATATCTTCTGTATTTCTGTCTCCCATGTAGGGCTTGCTCTCATTCTTGTATTTGGGTTAAAAGATGAGTATTGTTTGCATTTCTCTTTCCCTTCTTTCCTGCTATACTGAGGTAATTAAGTGAAGTGTTATTGCAGCACTTCACATTGCACTGGTAAAGTCTTACAGTTTGGTATAGCTAGGTGAAATGGTGGTTCGTGTGCTGTTGGGTACCCAGCATAAAATAAGTATCACGATGTGTGAATGTTTATAAAAATAGTTTTGTCTGTCTGTACTTCTTTGGATAGGCACTTCCTATTCAAACTTTTGCAAATTCTCTGAACTGCTTAAAAAGCAAAGACTCACACTCTTTGTGAAGCACCTGAACTCAAAGCTGGATTTGATACTTTCTTCTTAGATACCTGACTGGATAAGTATAAACATAAGTATTCAGTGTGCCCCTAACTAAGGAAAGGGTGTCACTTGAAAAGTAAAATAAAGAGTCCCACATATGTCTGTATGGGTCAGTTACAAAGGTAAAGCCCCGAGTGTATTGTGCTCTGTTAAAGTCATGTATTTCTTTATTCTGCAGTCTTTGTTAGGACTATCCATGTGCTTTCAGTGATGAGTTGTTTGGCAGTTACATTAACAATTGTGCAAGAATGACAGATATTTGGTTACCCCATTTTCATGGCTTCTTAGCAGGCAGTGTCACAAGTGCCTACAAGCAGAGGAGGAGCACATGGGCATGGAAGAGGAAAGCTCATTGCCTTTTGCAGCAGGGGTGGGTGTTGGTATTGGGGTCCCTGGACCAAAGCTGGCAGTGAGAGCTACTGCCCACCACTTCAGGGTCAGCTCCCTGCCCTCTCTTCTCTTTTCACCTGGAGCTTCCCCCATGTCATGCCTTCCTCATTATCCCAGCTCTTACTCTCTTACTTCTCCTTCCATTGTCTTAGGAGAGCACTTCATGCATTTAAAAGGCTGCAGTTCCTCAAAGATCATCTGAGTCAGACTTGAAAATAGAGCTTTACTAAATCCTGTATGATGTGGCTTAACATTTTAAATGCTTTGTGGGTAAAGGCAGTTGGGTTGGGGGGATAGAGATATTTTTATGTAAAAGTAGAATATTTTCTTCTTTTTATGTTTGTGTCAATTTTTCAAAGTTTTTGCCTAAGATTTAAAAATCTGAATGGGTGTGTGTTTGGAATTGGGGTGACAGTGGAAGATTGACATCGTCTCTCAGGTTGTTAATGTAAATTTGCGGTAAATATTTAATAATTACAAAGTTACTTTGCCTTTCTAGTTCTCAAGTCTTCAAAAACCTCCTTCTATTTAAGCAGAAGATAGGATTGTGTTTTGAGTATACAAATTTATTTTTGCAGTGTAAATGCTATGATTGCTGTGTGGGGTGTGTGGAGATGATTATTTTATGTTGCTTTTGTAGTTCACGATAAGATTAGAAAACAAGAACAATTCTTTGTTTTCCACGTTAGATCCAAAGGAATAATGTCTTGATCATGTTATAACAATTGTAGAATTATTAAGTTTGTGAACCTGTGCTAGTTAATAAAATATGATATGTTTTATTTGTCTTTATTATTTTAGGTCATATTGAAGTTGTGAAATTACTCGTGACCCATACAGCTGAGGTGACATGCAAAGACAAGAAATCATATACACCCTTACATGCTGCAGCATCTAGTGGGATGATTAGTGTAGTCAAATACCTTCTGGATCTTGGAGTTGATGTAAGGAAAAATAAAATTAAATGGGAAATACGTTTTTAAATTGTTTGAAATGCTCCTGTTATTACTGTAGCACACTGTTTATTTAGGGACAGTTAGGATATGGTGAAAGTGTGAAGGAAGATCTCTGGAAATACTACTTTTTCTTTTATAAACCCTCATTTCTCCTTTAAAAGAAAACCTCCTGAAGAGCCTTGCGGATTTTGCACAATATTTTGAAAATAAATATGTATTTAGTAGGGCTTTTTGTTTATTTGATATTTCTTGCTCTTAATTCATTGGACTGGAAGTCAGGAAATAGGAATTCCGATCCTAGCTTTGCCACACAATAATTTTTGAAGTGCAGGAAATTAAATGCTTTTTCCCTTAGTTGATAAAATATACATGGAATTGAATTTCCTACATGACATAAATTTTAGTTAATACTAAAAATTGTGAGAAACTTCAATACTGAAGTGAGGCCATATTAATAATGAAATGCAAAATAAATTAAAAGGTTCTACCTGCTTACAGAATGTGTGTTAACAGTAAACTGTGTAACTGTGTAAGAAATCTACATTGTGAATCACATTCTTAGTCTTGCAAGGCTGGAGATGGCAACTCAAGCTCTATATTGAGAAGTGGATCAGAATTCAGCATTATATTGTGCACAAGAAGTTCTGTTTTTATATGTGCACATACATACACAAAAAGGCTCTTTGACCTCTGTGTCTAATGAAAACTTGCAATGCTGTTTTATAGAGGTCTGTGCTATGCTTTGTGTGTAGCATCTCTGCAAATTGCCACAGTTGATATTTTTGGCATGTATGAGTTCTCTTAAGTTGCATACAGGAAACTGGTGTGGAGACAATTGGAGGAGGTTGGCTCACTTGTAAAGCAATCATACTCTTCCCCAGGACACAGATCTCGATCAGAAAGCTATATCCAGAACTTGCTTTTAATTTCTGGATTCAGAGAGTTCCAAAACATAATCTGATGACGTGAGACTTCTTCTTTGTTAGAAGTAACTGCTGCATTAAGTACAGCTTTTTGCCTACTAACTAATCTTGGGGTTTTTTTCTCTTATAGATGAATGAGCCAAATGCCTATGGAAATACTCCTCTCCATGTAGCTTGTTACAATGGGCAAGATGTTGTAGTGAATGAGCTCATAGACTGTGGTGCTAATGTAAATCAAGTGAATGAGAAGGGGTTTACACCTTTGCACTTTGCTGCTGCATCAACACACGGAGCATTGTGTTTAGAGCTCTTGGTCTGCAATGGAGCAGATGTAAATATAAAGGTAGGTGTATCCAAAGCCATCCATTCACACTTACAAATGCTCTACATCTTTATCAGAGGTAGAGTTTTCAAAAATACTTGTTTTGATAACATGGAGAGGTTCCTACTCATAGATGGAGTTTGAAAAGTACTACAGTGAAAATGAGCCAGTGTGTTGGGTCAAGAAACTTGATCTGAATCTGGAAACCTCAATGGGATGTATTATATAGCCCAAAAGGATGAAGAAAAATGACAATATTGTCTGGTCAGTCTTGATTACATTTAAATATCAGAATTCTGTGTGATTTGTTTCCCCTAGTTTAGCCATATAAGTAAGAGCAAGTAAGTTGAAAAAGAGCAAAACTACAAAAACCGGCAAAAAAACATGTTTTTTCTTATAAATTAGTAATATGAATTAAATCAAGGATATGTCAGGGAAATGTGTATGACTTGGCTAATTGCTGCAGTAGTTGAAAAGGTGATAATGTAAGATCTTAGATTCTAATCAGTCAGGGAGATTTGGGAAGAATGTGTTAAAAATACAAGTAAAAGTACATTGGGCCAATGGAAAGTCTCAAACAGCTGGTGTTTTAATTACTCCAGCAAAATTGTGTGAGTGGAGCCAATATGCATTTTACTGACTGGTTGATCACTAGTCTTTGACTGCAGAGTATTCCTTAAAATCCAGCCTTATTGTAGGTAGAATTTAAAGCAAGCAAGTTTCAGAGGAAACTATAACCCGTATCTTCTATTTTCTTCTCCAATGTGTAGGGTAAGGTCTTGTGTGTGAAAGAAATGTAAGACCTTCTGCTTTGTATTATGTTGATTTTTACTGTAGTAATGAAAACTGTGTTCAGAAATATTTAGTGGCATTATCTGGTGTCTTGGCAGATTTTAGGCTGAGGGAAGTGGGAAATGGGTGTATGGAATGAAGAGTCCAAGTGTTCCTTATGGTAAAATGTCTGGTTGTCTGAACTGTCACCCACATGTAGTATGAAGAGAATTATCTGTTGTTTAATTTCTTGAAAAAAGTGGGGGAAAAAATCTGCTTAGTAGGTTTATGCTTGAATTTCAGCACAGTCTGTGCAGGAGGTGAATGTTAGAATAAGCTGACATTTCTGTTAAAAATCTTGGTATTTGTGGTTCACTTCATGTAAGCAGTTATTTTTACAGTGGTTCATGCTGATTTTCAGCTAACTAATTCTGAAACACAATTTTATGTCTACTGTTAGTGCAAAACTCATAACCAACCAAAAATTTGGGAGTATTTTTAAAATAAGCTCTTTGATGTGGAAAACTCCTAAATATATGTTCCTGCTCACTGTTACATATATTTAGACATGCAGCTCATTTAATGAAAATGTACATAACTCAGTTGTGGAAAAATTCATCACCAAAGTGCCCTGCAGAAGTAAGGAGCTGTGTTACAGGGTTTATTGCCAACTTGTCCTAAAATATCCAGGTCACAGTCCATTTATTTTTGTTGCCAGCTTTCTGCTCTGCATAATGTCCCAGGCTGCATATGACTGAGTGTTCAGTGTTGCAGGGCTGGCTGACTTTTGTCCTACATTCTTGAAACATCATTTTTCAGTAAAGTGTGGTCTGCCATGAAAATAACCCCATGATGTTAAATATACTAATGATTATATTTGTGTGTTATTCACACAGATAAGAGCAAAGGAGAGCCTGTAGCACCTTCTAGTACCTCAAGGGGGGCCCACAAGAGAGCTGGAGAGGGACTTTCTGAAAGGGCATGGAGTTGTAGGACAAAGAGAAATGGCTTCAGACTTTGAGGGTAGGATTAGATTAGCTATTAGGAAAAAAATCTTTACTGTGAGGGTGGTGAGGCACTGGAGCAGGTTGCTTAGAGAAAATGTGGATGCCCATCTCTCAAAGTGTTCAATGCCAGGTTGGATGGGGCTTTGAGCTCCTTAGTTAAGTGGAACCCTGCCTGTGCTAGCGGGGTTGGAACCAGATGATCTTTGAGGTCCCTTTGAACCCAGACTCTTCTGCCATGCTATGACAAATATTAACAAGCCAAGAATTACTGTTTCTCTAAATGTGGGGCTGCAAGAGTTTGTGATTTTGTGCATATTTCTGATGCAGAAGAAAGAAGTGGGCAGGGCTCCATTTCAGCATTAGCTATGGATTGGTTGTGATTAAATTGTGTTGATTTCATACACAGTGAAATTAAGAGAGCGGGGCTGTGTAGGGATTTTAAGCAATTATAGCTTGAAAACAGCATTTTCCCCGGTTTCCTCATCAAGGTGTTTCTGCTGTAATTCTGTTAGTAGCATTTCTGTGGATTTATACCAGTATGACTGAGTTTGGCGTGCAAGTTTGCACCTGAAGGTGTGAACACCTTTACTTTGCATATGAAAACTTAGCACTTGCACTGTGGAAAAGTGCAAGAACTGAGACAAAAGAAAATAATTCTAAGTCAACTTCTACTTCCCTGCAAAGGCCTATAAAGATAAATCTTGGATTTAATCAGAAGAGCAATCCCTAAAAAAAATATAGAATATGTTGTATAACTAAGAATGAATTGTGGATTTAAAATTAGATGGAATTAGAGTGTTCTTACTAAATATTTATTGAAACCAAGCCTGTTCAGTTTCCAAATACTAAGGCTGGAGTTCAAAGTAGTTCTTAAAATGCCTGTAAGATGTATTTTTAATCATAATTATATTGCTTGTGCAGGCTGATTCAATAATTTCCTCCCATGTGCAACTTTTCCAGTGATTTTAGAGGTAAGAGAGTGGATATGGATGATAATCTAGGGGCAGACCAGACAGTACTGTTAAAGTGCTTCCTGCTGTGGATGACTTAGTAGGGGGAACAAAAGGGAAACACTCTTATTCTTGATGGCAGAGGGGAAGTTCTTGTGCATATCTGTGAGTGCTGGTCTCATCTCAAGAAGAGATTATATAGCAGAAGATAATAGAACAGTAGAAATATGTTAGTTATATGCTTTTTGTCACCTCTGGACATAATTTCCTACTTCTTTTCATAGCCTTGTCAGTGTCCACTGTAGAACAGTGAATCTTATTAAGTATTGCTCATTACTGCAGCACTCCCTCCTCACTATTCAGGATTTCCATGCATGGAAGAACACATTGAAATGAGTATGTAATGGGACAGTATTAATTGTTTTATGGACCCGTTGCTGTTTGAAAATTCAGTGACCTAAATAGAAAAAGTTTTTTACTTCCATTGGTGGTACGAGAACATAAGAATTGTTGCTAGGGGGAAGTTTCATTTGGAGGAATGCTGTGGCATGAGAGACCCACATTTCCTCCCCTGCAGTGAGGCTCAGTAGTCTGAGTACAGTTAATATGTGAGTAATCACTCAATAAGATACAAGGTGTATTATTTCTGTCTAATAGCAATTACTGTTCTTAGAAAATTTGCTATGATCTAAGTATTTTGTGGATATATTTTCTCTAGTGACAGAGGGTATTGGCACGATTTCTTTCCTATTACCACATTTAGCTTAGTTTCAGTGAAAACAACAAAAATTGTCATTAGCTCATAGCTGTCCTGTCATGTGCTGTGATCCTGTCTGAGCTCCTCAAATCACACAGCTGTAGTTAGCTTGATATTTAGAGAGAAGTTAAAGACATAAAGAACGGGAAATGGAAGCAAAGTTTAGAAGATACCTCCCTGCTTCTGCAGTCCAATCTCCTGGCATCTCAGGAAATGGTGATTTGCTTAATAGAGCCCTGGTATTTCATTGCTTAAAGAAATGTTTGGCTGTTACTTCTGGTTCTGTATATCCTTTTCTAGTGACAGTGTCTTAGAAGGGAATTTTAAATGCAATCCTATACCTAGCAGTTCAGCTTCAACATGGAAATTGTCTTCATTTAATTTTATATCTGTTCTATGTTTATATCTTGATAGACAATTGCATGTTATGTTATTCCTGGGCTGGAAAGGAACCTGAGACTGTTAGACATGAGAGAGGCATTCTCATAAAATCCATTGTCTTAGAAATCTCTGTTAAGTGCATTTTTAATTAAATTTGAACAGAGTAAATCTAAAAATCTCTTCTTGATTGTACTGTGGTTTTTTCATTTATAAGTGGAAAACGATTGTGTAGCTTGTTTCGCTGTTCTTTGCAAGATCTTACTGAAGTTCTCTTGTGAGGGTTCTCACTTAACTACAGTGCTCTTCACTTTCTAATATTGTCACCTTAAGTTATTCCTATGTTTTTGTAAGGTGCATTATTAGATCTGTGTTTTTTCAGCTCCATCTTCTTCCTCTTCATTAGCCTTCCTTTGAAATACAGATTTATCCCATCTAAGCCAGTGAGACTGCAGGCTACTTTCATCTGAGCCCTGAAATTCTTCTGTCTGTTACTTCAGTAAGCTTATTTTATATGATAATTTTTCTTTAAATTAATAGATTCTATAGATTCGTCAGGTTGAAGAAGGATAAAAGTGAGGGAAAAAGTCATCAGATGTCTAACAGTTGTTTTAAAGTTATTGGACACGGAGACTGCTAATGGCTGGATAAAGAGATGAGAACTAAACTGTAGGGAGAAAGATGAAAGAAAATTGGAGCACAGAGGTTGCTTGGGAAAGTTGTCGCTTATGGTGTGTTTATTTGGCCTTTTCTTAAGGCCTCCAATGACAGAAATAAAATTGATTGTCTAATTTCTCAAGAGGATTTCAACGCTGTTTTCTATGTTTAGTTGCATCTGCTATGAATATGTGGATGTTGTCTTTTGGATTATTGATGGTCAAAGAAATCTGCTAGCTGGAAGATCTGGAGATAACTTGATTTTCTTTATCAAGTATTTTATTTCTTTCAATCTAGGTCTGAGAAGACAGTGTTCCACATAATTGTGTTGTTATGCTGTTCAGGGCAGTGGCACAATGAAAAATTCTGTATCCATCCCTAAAAGGGTCTCCAGTAGACTTTCAGTATCGCATCCATAGAACCATGTCTATTTGGTGTCAAAAGGAGAGTAAATATGGCAAGACACATTTGCATATGACAGCAGTTTGTGATGTTTGTATTGAAATTATGATTTGTTCATATCATATGTTCCCCTACCATCTTTGTCTAACTTTGTATTTTGTGAACTTCTCATACTTTTCAAAGACATAATTGAAAACGTAGATGTGGTATGCATGTGCATTCAAGGGTCCTTTGATTTTCTGTGTCATATTTGCAATTTTTTAGTGCATGTGTAGGAACTTATTTCTGCAGTAAAGCTTTCCCATTACCCATGATAAGTATGAGGGGAAAAATGTTCCAAAGTAATAGCAACTGAAAAAATGGGTTTGTAAATGCACTGAGACTGAGCTGTTAGAAACTGAAGTTTCCGTCTGTTACTGTTGGTCTGCTTCAAGGATGTCTTTACTGGGTGAATGACTAAGTGCACATTTAAGGTGAGCATTTCAAGTGTATAGTACCCAGCAGAGTTGAATAGTTCTACCCTAGGATTACTTGTGGTTTATGATAAATTGCTTACAAACATCACTTTACAGAAATTTCCAGGAAACACATGGGCTTTGTAATGTGTTGTTTTCTAAGATAGTGTGTAAACCTCTCTAGTAAATACAGCTACTTTCTTTAAAGAAACAAGCTTAAAACGTTGTTTTATTTTAGCCTTGGGAAGGGGTGGAGTTGGACATAGACTTTTTGCTGAAATTGTGTGCTGTCATCATCCTCTTGAGAGTTGTTATCTTAAGGACATAAGTGTGAGTGAGTGGGCATCCTTGGGTTGTCACTCGCAGCTGGAAGAGTGACTAAGAGCAGCTCTTGTGAAAAGCTTGCCTTGTCATGCTGCCTTGTCATTGCCAGCATCTGCCTGGCAAAAGTGCATAGAAACAATTTAAAGGATGGAGTGTAGAGAGAAAAGAAGAAAGAAATGTCCTTTTTGGTTTTTTGGGGTTTTTTTTCTTCTTTTTTCTCAGTTCTAATTAATTACTCTTACTGGCCACAAGTAAACATGGGATTTTTTTTTTCTTTTCTAGAGTAAAGATGGGAAAACACCTTTGCACATGACAGCAATCCATGGTAGATTTTCAAGATCCCAAACCATCATTCAAAATGGTAAAAAGGGGGAAGGAGTATTTTTGTCATAAGCTTTCCAGTTTGGATGTTTTCATCCTCTTGTATTGATAAAAACATGCTGAATTTTTTTCATGTCCAGTAATAGTGGTGGAGTCTGCCATATCTGTTTATAAAGTTTGATAAGTTACACTGATGAACCATTTCTTATTCAGAATACAGGAATATATATAGATTTGTTTTCCCTATCCCAGGTTGTAGAGAGTTTGTCCCATAAGGTTACATTACAAAATACTTTTCTCTACCACTGAATTCCATATGGGTTTTAAATCCAAACTAGTCAGTCACTGACAATTAATAATGTTGCTTGAATGATCATCAGTGCTGTTTTTCTAACAAAGTATCTGTATGCCTACATATACCCACCCTTACTTAGTAATTACTCTTTATTATAGGAGCTGAAATAGACTGTGAAGATAAGAATGGAAATACCCCTTTGCACATAGCAGCTAGATATGGCCATGAGCTATTAATCAACACTCTGATTACGAGTGGTGCTGACACTGCAAAGTAGGTAACTTTACTGACATGAATGCAAGCTGACATAATTCAGAAGTGTATTTATTAGGTTAACAGAACTAGTGCCATTTTTAATATCATCTTCAACTTGCAATAGAAAATACTTTGTTTATTATCCTGTATTGTACTTGTAAGTAGCTAGTCAGTATATCACAATTTGTATCAAAACAAAGAGAAATAGAGGTGTCTGTAATGCATTTGAAGTAAAAGCTCTGAAAGTTTTAATAGGCTATTGCACTGATAATGCATGCTGATAGCTTGGAAGGAAGTGTTTAAGATGTAAAGTTAGCTCAGTATTCTAATTAGGTGGTTTGCTGAACCCACCATGCATGTGCACTTTGGCACACAATCATGTTTGTTTTATTTTAATTGTAATGAAACTGTGATACCTGATTATGGTGTATCTTAGGCGGGGTATACATGGGATGTTTCCTCTCCATTTGGCAGCATTAAGTGGATTTTCAGACTGCTGCAGAAAGCTCCTCTCATCAGGTAGGATACTCTTTTAAATTCCTACAAAGTGCTTTTTATTTCATTTTTTATTTCACAGAATAGTTTTTAATGAAACCTTAATCTAGTGATGCATAGAAATCCTTATAGTTTACTAGTACCTTGGGGCCAGGACAATCCACAGTTAAAGTGAATGCAAAATTTTGCAGACATAATTTAAAAAAATCCAAATTTTAATAATGCACTTATAATTTTTTTAGTATTGTGTTTGTGCATTTGGCCACAGAGGTGGGATGACTGGTTTAGACCATAATGGAACTTCAAGGAGAAAGATTGATAGTCTTTTTTATTACTTCATGGAGCATCCAATCTCCATTCCATGGTGTCTTTAGTTTAATACAGATCAGTCTATTCCTATCTATTCCTGCAGTGGGCACCTAATAGCTCTGAAGACTCTGTGGACTGCTATATTAAGAAACTGTTGCATTGGTAATTGTGCAATGCAATGCAAACTGCACTTTTCTTTTGATGTTTGACTCCTCCTTGAAGATGTGGATGTTGGGAGGTCATTACTTCTTGTTGACCAGAATCTTATGTGAATTTTGGGCTCTTTGAACCATTGCAATTCTGAGAAAGTAGTTTTATCCAAATGAAGCTTCTGGAACAGAAGAAGAAGAAAAATGAACTGAATGGTTCTGTGTTAATCTGAAGGCACTTAATGTATTTGAAAAAAGATAAGTGGGGAGGAGAGAGTTGGGGAAAAGGAAGAGTAAGAAGTTGTGTCCTCAGCTTTATACTGTTTGTTAGGGAAGCCTGGGAGAAGAACTAAAAAATATAACTAAAGCTACCTACCTGTAAGGCTTTTTATTTAGGGTTTTGTCATGAACAAACTTGCAAGGATTCACTTTAGGAAAGAATTGTCCAATACTTGACAATATTTCAATTGGATGTGTTCAAAATGAGGGATACTGGCTCTTTCTCTTCCTTGTATGTGCTGTGGTGCTGGCTGTGCCCTTAGTGGGGGTTCAGTATGGCAAAGGAAATCATGTGGAAGACTTGCAAGAGGTTTCTGTGGCTTTTACATGAACTGAGAAAACTTGGATGCAAATCTAGCCTGGAGCAGATCAGGACTTGAAGTGTATGTTTCAGTCTTCAGGCTAGAAAGACTAGATACTGCTAAGAGCTTTTAGGATGTGCTCTTGGTGTGGGGATTGGTATGTGCAGAGTATGTGTCCCTTTTGGGGTTGGGAGATGTCTCCTTTATGTAAATTAAAGATCTCTGATTTTTAAATTAATATTCGTGTACAAACCTTAACAAAATGTCACCAATCTGCCTTGTTGTTAGTACTGAATGACATTCAAGTAGTTGTGAGTAGTGGTAGTGGTGGTAGTGATGGTAGACAAGCAATTTAGGGATGTGGAAAGGCATCAAAGGCTATTCTTAGTAAACTCTCTTAAATTATTTGCTGTAGACCATTCCCTACTAAAATGGGATAAGAGCACAGGGGTGTGTACAAAACCTGTTTTAGAGGATATGGAGTAGGAAAACAGTCTTGAAATAATAGTGTTCTTGAATAACACATCTTGTGTTGTTCATTATCTATTGTTATTGAACAGTTCTTAAAAAGAAAAACAAAAAAAGTCAGTATTCCCAGGTACCACAACTGGAGATTTAGTAAATCAGTTACATTACACAAGAGCAAAACTCTCCTGGGAGCATGCTAGTTTTCTCAAACCAAAACTGTAGCTTTGAAATGTGATTTAAATAGTAATCTTTCTGTCAAAATATATGGTTAGATATGGAGTTACACAGTTCAAGTTTGTGATCTTGGATTTGAAGTTCCAAAGCTGAGCCTTTTCGGAAAGAGAAAACTACAGTGTTCTGCAAAGAGCTCCTCTGTAATTAGCTGCTATTTGCAGCCATCACTCCAACTCAATAAAGCTCTTTCTTTGGGACTAAAGCACTAAACTCAAGAATAAAATTTAGCTCCTATATTTAGTAATACTGACATCCCCCAAAATTAATAATCTCTGCACAACAATGATAAATTCTAGTGTATTCTTAAGTTTTCATATAACCTGCATATATCTTTTATTCAGTAGTAAATGGCACTGATACATTAGCAGGTAAATAGAATGAGAAAGAACACAACCTCAGTGCAGCTACTTGTCTTTTTCCTTACCCCTTTCAGTTTTATTTAAATGCCTGTTTTTCAAAACATTGTAAATAGCAAGGACATGTTTCAAATGAAGAAATTTTTAATGCTTGACTGCTCTTTTGCAGATAGCTGTTAAGTTTGCTTAGCAAGCATTTCTTTTAACAGCAGATGACAGCAGTTTTGTGAAAGGTGATGTTACATAATGATTTTACAAAATATTTGCTTTGTAGGTTTTGACATTGACACACCAGATGACTTTGGCAGGACTTGTCTTCATGCAGCTGCAGCTGGAGGGTGTGTAAAAAAGCATTCATGCTTTCAGATTCAGTGTTTCTTTTTCAATTGCTGATCATTCTTGTTCTTTTTTTCTATTTCTCCTCTGTGTTTTTTCTGCCCTCTCCCCTTGGAACTTATGTAAACATGAAAATAATTTCAAGATGGAATCTATCTGCAAACAAAAAATTAATTAACTGTTCAGCTTAATAAGTCATTCTGGAGTACAGTGTCCAAATATCATCAGCCTTACCTTAGGTTTATGTTTGGGGATGAACTGATTCCTTTTTTTATAAATTTCCCAAGGATGCTCATAAAATTTTTAGAATTTACAGCATTCAAAGCTGGCATGCCCACCTCAGATCACTGTGGGATATGAGATAGAAAACAGCAACTTTGGGAAATTTCTATTTACCAAATCCATAAATAAAAGGTCAGTCTAAATAAACTAAAAGCAATAATTAAATTCCAGAGTTTAGGTGGATGAAGTAGTCAGAACTACTTGCTCATCACTTGAGTTGTGATCCATATTGATTATTGTTATTGTATTGTAGGTTTTCTATAGCAGCTACTCAAAATTGCCTGGAAGAACTGGGTAATAAATTTCATGATACACTTTGTGGGACACAAGAACTCCATGATATTGATATTTTCATTTTTTTGTTTGAATGTTGTTTAAGTAATACTGTTAAGTAATCATTCTAAGTCAAAAGTACTCGCTAGATACATCCTTGTTTTAAGTGATAAAAGTTAAAATGCTACCTTTTCATATAAAAACCAAATAATTTGTGACACATTCCCTCACTCATCTCCAGTTTAGGAAAGTTAAACAGCTTTCCTAAAGAAAGTTAACAGAATAGTGTTTAAACAATAAACAATATAGTACATCTATTATGATGATCATATTTTATTGAAAGTTGATTACACTAAAAAGTAAAATATAAATGTTTCAACTTACATTTAGCCTTAAAAATATGCAGTAAAATCTTGCCTCTGTGCTGGAATCCTGATAGCAAAAGCATGTGACATTCAGGTGTTATTGTTTGTTTGTTTACAAGAACTGAATTTTTTATTGAATTAGGTTCATGTTTATGTGCTTTATGCATGCAATTTGGTATCAATTAAATTTATATACGTGGTCTTGAAATAATTTATATTCTTTATTGGTTTAGTCCAGAAATTACGGAATCTATTTTACATTTAGAAATGTATATATAAAAAATTCCACATTGTAGTTCAGTTCCGTTAAAACCAACATATGAGATGTACATGCGTAGCAGTTCTGATATTTATAGAAGCAAAAATTAAAGAAATTAAGTTTGCAATCACAAGTAATAGTGTATTAATTTAATAGGAATTTGGAGTGCCTAAACCTTCTGCTAAATACTGGTGCAGACTTCAACAAAAAGGACAGATTTGGAAGGTAAGACAATCCAGATTTGTATATTGGAAAGGGCTGTTCAAAGTACTGCAGTAGCAGCTTATTGATATGTGGCCAAGTCTGTTTTCCAGTTTAAATGTTTTTTTATGGTATGATGTCTCTAATAAACTGTGTTTCAGGATATGTTCTCAAAGGCACAAACATATTTTGTAATCCTGTTTTGTTAGGTAGGTGTTTAGTGTTGTTTTTAAAGACTGAATTTCACATTCAGCTGTAATTTTTGTGAACCTTTTTTTCCTTAGAACAGGGGTCTAATGTGTTTAAATTGCTCTCATCCAAGGACATTACTAATGTTTTCCAAATAATGTATTAGTCAAATCTATAAATCTGTGTATATTTCTAAGCTCTTTCATTAAAATACCCAGTATTTTATTATAACTGCTTCACCTTTTTCCTTGCATGATATCCATCCCTTTCTGTTTCAATGCTTGAGCTCTGAACTCTTTTGGAATGACATTAATTTCTATTTTTAGTATAGGATTATTTAAGTGTAGATGGCAGGATCAGTACTCATGTAAAATCTCACCTAACACCATGGAAAATATGATTTTCCAGGATGTGAAGGGCAGGAGTAGGACTTAAAGAAAAAGTTACAGGTCTGAGGTTGTATTTTGCTTTAAATTCCGTTTCTGTTACTTCCTGAGAAAGGAACAACTATCTGTTACAACTTTTGTCATCAAAAGTTGGGATTTCCTTTTGGTTTGGTTTAGATTTTGGTCTAACTTTCATGTTATATAGAGCAATTTTTTCAAGAGATGGAAAATATTAGTTTAAAATGGTGACAAATGGGAAAAAGACGTTTTAAGGGAAAGAGCCTGACTGTCTCCTCAAAATCAAGATATTTATAGCAGCAGTCTCTTTTTAAAAATAGAAAATGGAATTCTGACTCATACTGGTCTTTCTAAAATTTTAGCTAAACTGGCATATTTAGAGAATTGTTTATATATTTGAAACTGGGATAAGTTTTCTCTGAGATGATACATCAGTACTGACATTTCATGGTTTTGTTACAAGAAGACAAGGTATATTTAACAGTGCCTCTGCTATGTCAGTATAGATAAAAATAAATAATAATGTTTTCCTCTCTTAGGCAAATTGTGTTTTGTTTATTAAAAATGTCTGTGCAATTGTTGTATTTTATTTGTGCTGTATTTAGTTGTGCAGTTTTTGATTTGTCTATATTTTTCCATGTGGCTTGAAATTACTTAATAGAAAATAGTATTTCTAACATAAACTGGATTTCCCTCTCAGTTTACACAAGAAAATTCACATAAAGCTTCCTTTAATATGAACTTTGTGCATATTTTGGCTGGCAAATAAATCCACTGTACATTGTTCAGCGTTGTTAAGTGGTACCTAAAAAATAGCCCTATTCTTTAGTACTGTAATGATGCATTCTTCATCATAAATACTTATTTAAAAATGTAAGAAGGATTTAAGTTTCACTTTATTTTGCTTTTTTCTGTCTCTATAATATTATTTTGCTGTTATTTACCATTGTACTTTTTATTTAAATGTGTACTAAAGAACTCCACTCCATTATGCTGCTGCCAATTGTAATTATCAGTGCCTGTTTGCCCTTGTGGGATCTGGAGCTAGTGTGAATGACCTTGATGAGAGGGGTTGTACACCTCTGCACTATGCAGCTGCATCAGACACAGACGGGAAGTAAGTGGCATGCTTTGTACTAAAGCCTTTCTCATTAGGAACATTTAAGCTGTGAATTTTGTATGTGTTCTGCCTTCAGATTTGCCAAATGCATTACTTGTATTTTTTAAGATTAAACTTGACAGTGGTGTAAACATTGTATATAAAAAGACATAATGTAAAAAATATTTCAGAGGGAAAAAATTAACAACAGAAGGAGGTATTGTAAAAATGTTATGTCCTATAATGCAGATTTCCTAAATCAGGAATTAATTGGGAATAGAGTTCTTAATCCCATCTGCTGTAGCGGTTGAGTAAATATCCTTTGTGGGGGTTTTTAAGTTCATGGTCGGCAGTAGGGTCATTTTGCCTTAAAATCAAATTCCAGTGAAGGATGGATATTAACTTGGTATTTAAATATAAGATGCTTCATCTACTTGATGTTTGAGTAAACCAGAGTTGTAATGCCAAACATGACTATCCCTTCATAGTATAGATTTTTATAATGTAGTGACACTTTTCATGAAATGCATCCAGAATCTTTCATAAATCCACTGATCTCTTGCATGTATTTATTTTCTAACCAAAGTTTATATTTGACATATTTATTAATGACTTTAATGCTTATATGCAAAGCGTATATAGGTAGCACTGAACTGATGAGTTTATTTAAGCTCCAGACATTTGGTATATTGAGGAGACAAGAAGAGCATAATTTCTTGTGCACACACTCACATACACAGGTTGTGGTGTGCAGCAGCACATTCCACATGCACACAGTGACACCTTCCCTGGAGAAGTGTTGCTTCGTGCCAAATCATCCTTTTTTTAATACAGCACCTTTTAAAGGATGAGGTAGAAATAGGAATGAGGTGGTGATAGCTTACAGATTGGGTTTTGAAGGCTAAATAAATACTTTCATGTATTTATAATACTTTCATTTATAATTCTTTCATTTAACTTATATTTGAGGAATGTGCCTTTTTTACATAAAGCCAAATTTCAAAATTAAATTGTCTGCTGCTTTTTAGAAATAGTTCCTGCTGGAGCTTGCTGAGATAATTTTACTTCAATTGCCCTCTTACAAGTTGAGCTAGGATTAATTTTAGCTTCACAGGTGCTCTGAAAACCTCCAAACTATAATGGTTCTTCAGATGACATTGTTTTGCCATCTGTCTTACAAAAAGTATGAGCAGGAATGATGATGACACCACTGCAAAGCTCTGTGAGGTAACTCAAAGCATCTCTCTGGAGCCCAGGAGCTGTTGCCCTTCTGATTAACATTTTAGGTGTCTGGAACACAGGCTGCAAAGCAGAATGGCCTGAGGGGAAGCTTTTTATATTGATACACCAAGATGAGTAGTAACAGCTGGAAAACCAGTACTGCTCAGCTCGTTCAAAACAGGAATGAAGTTAAAAAGGATTACTGGAGTTGGAATATAAAGCCTGGGAAAAAACATGTCAGGAAATCATCTATATAAAATTTCAAACATATTTATGTGTGGTTCTATGGTCTTTGTTCAGACATCCTTAAAGACAGATTTTGAAGACAGGGATGTTTTTGTTGAAAAATTAAAAAGAAAGTTAGATGATTGGACAAGTGAAATGTAAGAACTATAATTATTACTTAATGAGACAAATTGATTTGTCTTTGGATTCTCAGAAATCTCATCTCATTTTAACCCAAACAAAAACATGCAAGCGCAGTTGTCATTAATGACAGGCATTTGTTTACTGGGCAAATAAAACCTGAATTGATAGGTTAAAAACATAGATGTGCTTTACAAGTAGCTTTTTATTAGCTGCACAGAACTAATTTTAAAGTTACTTGCATCTTATGTTACATATGTTATTTATTAAAACTCAAGAAATTTTACCTTTTTCACTACGTACTAAGTCCTTGTTTATGCTGGGAAAAAAAAATGGAAATGAGAGTGCACCTTTGATAAAGAAGTATTTAGTGATCCCAGAGAGAAGGGATGATGATCTGTTGTACACTTCAGAATAACAAATGGCTTCATCAGCAAGTTCAAGGTCATGATAATGATCTTGGAAAATGTTGCTGAGATGATCGACAATATAAAATTATGAAATAGCAAGAGTGTTGCTTGCAATCATTTGGTGTGCACATACAGAGACTATGAAAACCCAAAAACAAGGGAGTGAGCTGACTTGAATCCCCCATTTCCCATCCTCCTGGCTGGGTGTGGTTGAAACTGGGCTGACGATGTTCTGCCTTGTAAATTTGTCTGCTGAAAGTAAGGAATGGCAAGATATAAGTATGACAACAACTGAGTATTTAGTGTATAAATAAACAAAAGAAATAGTGTCTGGGTAATTGAAAGTGTGTGTGTGTGTTACTCTTGTATGCTACCATGAAGAACTGCTTCTCTTCTTTTCATATAACATACAGAAGAAGGGATTAATGCAGAAAAGCATACAGAATAGTAATCATTGGTATTAGCAAAGGTAACTGCAGCTGTGTTACCTAGGAGGAAAACAGCCATGAAATACTAGCTTTAACCAAGTCAGATAACTCAGAAGATGCAGGATGTCTGCAGAGAAGGATTACTTCAAATTTTGAATCTTTGTTATTGACCTTTATGTTTGATGTAATGAGGTAGCTTTCTCTAGTCCTAGCCAATATTGTACATTAAATCAGTGTCCCTGTGTGCTGTATTCTATTTTCCAGTTGAATTGGAACAATTTATCACTTAGCATTAAGTTGAAATTCAGCATTTAGATACATGGTTGCATATGTCAATTTGAATAGGTGCCTGGAATACTTGCTAAGAAATGATGCCAACCCTGGGATCCGAGACAAACAAGGATACAATGCAGTTCATTATTCAGCTGCTTATGGTCATCGCTTATGTCTTGAATTGGTAAGAGAACATATCCTAGATGAAAGTTGTAACAGCTGCTCTTACAGGGTGTGTTAGAGAGGCCAGGGGATTCCTCCACCTTGGCTGTCAGCTAGGTCAAAACTGTTTTTCAGCCTCTGTGCTGATAAATTTAAGCATTTGGTATTCCTAAAACAGTAGCAAGGTGAGGAGCTAGGATGCTAGATACTGGCTTAAAAATATGAAAAAGTCTCAGATGAAGAGATAACTGGTTGAAGATGTGGGATATATTAGTTTTGGCTTCTTTCTTCATTTAGACTACACTACTAATATTTTTTGGCTGAAATAAAATAACCACGAGTTATACCATTGAGAACTATAAAGAAATTTCATTAATGTAATTTGAAAGGAGCAAATGAAAATGTGGGGAAAACCTGTAAAGAAAGGGTGCCTTATAAAGTAGTTCATGTAGTTACAGTAACTAGTGGCCACATAATAGAATTTCAGATAATAAAGAAGTAATTAGTTTTTTATTGCTCCCTTTGCAAAAATATGTAGGTTATTTAATGTGCTGTGTTATACAACTTCAGTATTTTTCTTAAAATTGCACTTTTATATTTAAATGTATTCAAACATGAAATGTGAATGTTTTTAATGACAGATTGCAAGCGAAACGCCTCTAGATGTTGTAAGTGCATTATTTCTCACTTTTTAAGTACTACTATAAAGCAAAAGAGAATATGTAGTTTTAAAAATACTGCTTACTTTTTAGACTTATTCAACCATTTCTTTAATGCATGAATGAATTATTTAATTTCAACTACCATTTAGATCTAATTGCACTTCATAATTTTAAAACAGGAAATTATTTTTTAAGTCAGATTTTTTTTACTTAAACAGTTGGATGACCATGATATAAAAGTGTGATAATGAAAATTTCATCTGAATGTATTTGGTGTTCTTCAAATACTTCGAATGTTTTAATTCTACTAATGTACTTAATTAAATATGGTCTTGAAAAAGACCCAGAAGTAAAACTTCAGAACACATGTGAAAGTCACAAATAGAAATGTATATACATAGATATTTTAATGCTATAATGCTTTTTCTTTTTTTTGAATCCATTTTTTCTCTCTGAGAAATGTTTTCCTGTTCTGAGAAATCCATCCTGCCTTCTGGCCTTTCATGTTGTTTTCTTGCTGACTTCTCACCTAATCAAAATGCTTACTTGGCTGACGTTTGGATTTTTTTTTTTCCTGCTGCTGCTGTCACCTGTCCTTGTCTTCCCTGTGTATTCATCTTTCATATTGCTACTTCAGAAAAAATACTAATTTTAATTTAGTTAATTTTAATTCTGATTGAATTATTGCATTATTATTCAAAATTAAACTGCTGGGGTTGGAATATGAATATGGGGGACGTGTTGCAGTTGAAGATCAGGACATCTGTAATTCTGTACTGTTCTTCCTACTTTTTCTCCTTTATTTTTCAATCTGTGTATATGGGAAACTGTAGCAATTATTGCTGAGTGTTTTCAAAGGTGAGGGGTTTTTGCACTCACTCTGACTTTCTCTCTCTAAGCTGATGGAAACATCAGGTACTGACATGCTGAATGACTCAGACAACAGAGCGCCTATAAGCCCGCTGCATTTAGCTGTAAGTGTTCAGTTCTGTAGTGATGACAGCTCATCTATTGCAAACAGTGGTTGCAGAGGTTTATTCATCGTGGATTTTTTCAAAATAGGTTAATAAACAAAATGCAAGCATATGTACTAATATTCCTGAATGAGGTATACTGGATGATTTTTGCATGTCACGTGAAATTTGCTTCATGGAACAGCTTTCATGTGGAATCTTCTAATTAAAATTTATGCTAATGAAACTTTTATAAGACTTGTTCTATAAGTAATTATGACTTTTTTAATAATTATATTGTTTTACTTAGTATGAGAAATGTTTGTCCTCAATACTTTAAGAAAGATTTGCACAAGGAGTAATGTAGGACAGTGATGAAATTCTGTCTATACAAAAATATTCAAAATACAGAGTAACCAGCTCAATGTGTAGCTTTGATCTTTTCACTGAATTTAAAGCAATTCAAAAACCACACTAC
Source organism: Brachypodius melanocephalos (assembly GCA_013398615.1). Lineage (NCBI taxonomy): Eukaryota > Metazoa > Chordata > Aves > Passeriformes > Pycnonotidae > Brachypodius > Brachypodius melanocephalos. The sequence continues at coordinate 29,994,387 of VZSR01001283.1, read as the reverse complement.
ACTTTCTGCAAATAGAGTTTCATGCAGTACATAAATATATATATATCTACAAATTAAAAAATAATCTTTGATAGTGGTAAATGAAAGCTGTTTGTATTGCATTCTTATTACAGATGCTTTTTTAATATTTATGTAAAAAGCTAAAAGGAATTACTTAAGTTTGCTTATGTTCCTCCTTTGAAATAATCTGAGGATGATGTAACTACAACATAAAGCAATGGAACGTGCAGTAGTCAAAATACTGTTACTTATGCAGATTGGAGACAGATGATTTTCTGAGAGTAGTTGCAGTTGCTGACTGAAAGGATAAAATAGAAAAAAACCCACCAACCTTCTTGCTGAAATTGTGGGGTTTTTTAAATTAGTCATAACTGTTGTAACTACTTATGTGCTGCATCAGTTGCTTTTCTGCATGCTAAAATAAGAAGAATCTTTTTACAGTTTCATTTATGTAGTTCTGGCAAGAAAGGGAAAAATGTTAAGGATGGGAAAATTGAAGAATTTTCTTATTTTTGTAGGCCTATCATGGCCACCATCAAGCTCTGGAAGTGCTGGTACAGTCACTGCTGGACCTTGACGTGAGGAATAATAATGGAAGGACACCACTGGATCTTGCTGCCTTTAAGGGACACGTGGAATGTGTAGATGTGCTCATTAATCAGGGAGCATCAATCTTGGTAAAAGATTATGTTGTAAAGAGGACCCCAATTCATGCTGCAGGTATGTGCTAGCCACTAATCTCCAAAATCTTGGCTTTGAAGTGGATAATCTGTTTAGAAGTCTCTGTCGTTAATGTTCTAAGAAATAATGTTTAGAGACAGAGGATGACTTTTAAGGTATATGCTGTGCTGAGAAACATGTAGCAAAAGAGTTGCAGGCAGGAACCAGTATTAATGCAGTAAACCAGCTGAGTCCAAGGGCTGCTGTTCCACAGTTCCCTCTGGAAGGGTACATTGTCCTTGTCCATTCAACTGGCTGTGCTGACAGGTGTCAGTGACCTGTCCTTGCTTCTCTTGTCTTTCATGCAGCCCGAACTGCAGGCCCAAATTTAGACAGGCAAATTGCGTTGCCTGTCTTGGCAGTAAAATGCTGCTAAAAATGACTGGAGTCTCAGAGAATTTTGGCAGTTTGAGAAGAGACATGAAAACTTACTTTGATTTTTTTTTCCAAGGATTTAAATGACTCCTGAGAATTTTCAAAATAACAGCAATGCTTTGCAGTATTTTCTTGCTGACTTTCCTAGAAAAAATCTCTAGGCCTGCCTTTCTCTGAGTCTAGAATCCACACTATAGTCTTATCTTTTTCCTCGCATTAAAAATAGGCTTATTAAATTTGACATTTATAGCAATGGCGTTACAGAAGTGTTGCAGCTAAAAAGAGCATTATGTACAAAACATCATCATTCTAACCACTTAACTTGTTGTCCATGAGCACAAGCTGCATTCTTCTATTTGATTGAGCTTTCCTAACTTGTGTTAGCATGTCTGTCAGCTACAGAAACATGAATTGTTGCTCTGCTTGTGTGGACTGAATACTGCAGCTGGAGGTCGGAAATAATTGCCCTTCCAAGAAGCAATCATTTATCTTTCATGAGTTGCATTTAAATGAGATTTCTCAATTTTCTGTTTGTTCTTTTTCCATGTTTTTAACTGCTTGGTTTATTACATCTATGCATTACATTTCCTTCCCTTGTCTAAATGTGATTTCCATTAATATTTTATAACTATGCACACACTACACTTGCTAACAAAATCTGACTATGAATTGCTAGGTGTATGTTTACCTGTGCCTTAGATCAAGCAAAAATTATGCTAATTCCTATATTTTAATATTGCTTTCTGGGTATGTTGTATAAGCATGTATTCCAATTACTTTTAATATGTGCAACCTCGTTTATATATATAAAAAAAAATCTGTTGGCAATCGATAGTTGGAATCGGTTGTTTCTAACACTGTACAGTTGAGAATACCTGATTTCTGAAATTATTTTCTAGTGTTCATATTTTAATTTAAGTTATAAAAATGGTAAAGCTGTACAGTGGGTTTTCAAGCTAATGGACTTTAGTCTGAGCAGGTAGGTTGCCATTCTGTTTTAGGTCTCTACTCAAAGGCAATTAATATAAACCTCATATTTTCATAATGTTTTACAGCTACAAATGGTCATTCAGAATGTTTGCGGCTATTGATAGGAAATGCAGAACCACAGAATGCAGTGGACATTCAAGATGGAAATGGACAGTGAGTTTGAATGATGGGCATTCTGTTATTGCATTTCATAGAAGAGAAAAGCAAATATTTTACAGTAGTTATTTTAAACTTATTTTAAAAGGAAATTATTGCAATAAACATAAAGTTGGGAGTGGAAAATGTCCATGTTCAGTTGGGAGGAAACTAAAATGTGTCTTAGTGCCCAGATGCTGAGAAAATGGATTCTAGTTACTTAATCAGGACTTCTGAACTGGGGCATGTTAACTTTATTTTCTGAAATCTAGAAAGCAAATGAGTGGAAGGTCATTGAGGATGTAAATCTTGACAGTGTTGATTGGAAGGATGGCAGTTATTATACTTGAGCTGAGTGCTAGTCTGTTAAATTTCCAAGTGTAAATTTCAGCTTGTATTTCTGTCTCTGCTTAGGACTCCTCTGATGTTGTCAGTTCTCAATGGGCACACCGACTGTGTTTATTCACTCCTTAACAAAGGGGCAAATGTAGATGCCAAAGATAAGTGGGGAAGGACAGCGTTACACAGAGGGGTAAGAGGATATTTCTTTTCTTTCATTTCCAGTTTCCTACATACTAATTTCAAATAAAGACTTAATATGTAGTGTTAATGAATTTCTCATTATTCTCATCTTGCCATTTTGATTTTTAATGGTATTTTTATTTGCATTCAAAAGATGGATTCTGCCTGTTTGCTACCTACCCTCAGAATTCCTTTGGACTTCTAGAACCTCCTAATCTTGCTGTAAAATGTTGACTGGAGAGGTCCTAGAGTACATTTTTTTTGTTGGAGAGAAGGTAGTGTTAATGGGAGAAAGAAAAGCATGATACATGCCAAATATTTTGTTCAGAGTGTCTGCCAGATAAGACAATTGAATGAGCCCTAGAGATTAGTGGTTCATTCAGTGTTATTCCAAGAAAATATTCTGTCATAAGTATTGCTATTACATTGCTATTTTCTCAACAGAATGGCTGTTTTCAGGAATAAAAATAACAACTTATTTTGCTTATTTTGTTACGCCTTAAAAATGCAAGAATTTGCCTGAGGTTTGCTTGCTTTAGTTCTACACCTTGGCTTATATACATGAATATTTTCAAATTGGCCCTTTCCTGTCTCCCTCTCACAGGCAGTTACTGGGCATGAGGAATGTGTGGAAGCATTGCTCCAACATGGTGCTAAGTCCTTACTACGAGACTGTAGGGGACGGACCCCCATCCACTTGTCAGCTGCGTGTGGCCATATAGGTGTTCTGGGAGCTCTCCTGCAGTCACCTTCTTCTGTGGATGCAGCACCTGCAATGGCAGACAATCACGGCTATACATCACTGCACTGGGCCTGCTATAATGGTAAAATGCATGAAAATACAGCTCTAAATCCATTTGTTGATATTGAGGTGGAAGTTATTAATACCTACAGAAGCAACATATAAAGTCTGTCCTCTTTCAGTCCCTTTCCGTGAATGAGAAAAAATGACAGACATGATATCTTGAAGAGGAATGTATTAACATCTAATAAATAAGAGATGTTTACCTATGTCCTACATTTTTGTCATATACTTAGTTTTGTGCCTCAAGGAGTTGTAAAAGAAATTCAGCATAATACCTTTGAACAGAAATGTGCCACATATCCCAAAAGAAAAGCTTTTATAAGGAGGAATGGTTTCAGATTAAATCTGTTTTAAAATTTGCTTCATATCAACTATGGTAGGCATAAGAAACTCAAGAATATAAAAGTGATTCAATAAGAATTTAGTTTTTTCTTCACTGATACTTTTCATGGATTTGAGAGTGAGGGAGGCCTTAAAATGTACGAAAATCACTCAGCTCCTTTGCTGAAGATTTTGTTCTGTGTGTTTGTTTAGAACATAGTAGAGGTGGTTTTTTATTTCATCTCTGAATGACATGATAGAGAAAAATCAAGAAGTAAGAGATTAAACCTTAATTTCACCAATTATTATTATATTAAGTGAATAACTACTGAGCTGTTGCAGCTGGGTGATAATTTCAACTAAATGTGGAACAAAAATAAACCTCAAATGGTGGAGTTGTTTTTCATGGAGACAAAGTGATGAATGTACGGAAGAGTTTAAAATGCAGAGGTGTATAGAATAAGATTAGGTGTTCTGGATGTTCTTCAGACTGCATGAGATACCTTATAAATTTCATAAAGTATACAGTATTACATGTCAGTTTGATTTTCAGGATTCTAAGAGTGTATTGGCTCCTAAATGTAGCCCTGTTAAATATAACCAGTCTTTCTTTGAAACTTTCAAATACAATAATGCTTAATCTAATTTAAATACATATTTATCTTTGTAAGCTGTAGTTAGACCTTTTCCCTTTTCAATACCTAACTCTTATATTTGCTTTAGGTCACGACAGTTGTGTTGAGCTGCTCCTGGAACAGGAAGTTTTTCAGAAAATGGAAGGAAATTCTTTCAGTCCCTTGCATTGTGCTGTGTAAGGAAGTGCAAAATTATTCTTCATAAATTTCATTGCTGTATTTAACAAAAGATTTATCATTCTGTAAATAACAGTCTGTTTAATTCATTATAGGATAAATGACAATGAAGGTGCTGCAGAAATGTTAATTGATACACTGGGTGCTGGTATTGTAAATTCAACAGATTCAAAAGGAAGGTAAGAGTGTAAATGCAGTGAGAATGTTTGTAATGTCCTACAGTGGCTGTGTTAAATTCTTCAGTCATTTGGGACTTTTTCATTTGAAGAAAATGAAAAAGTTCAATTACTTAACGTTAATTCTTCATTCCCCTGGTTTTATTCCTTGAATGTTTTTGTTTTATTCTGTGCTACAAAATAAATTTTAGATTTTAAAAATTCTGTTCTGATTCAGTAAACTTGAATTGGCTTTTTATTATAAGGGCAACTTGGAGCACGTTTTAAATTTTATCACTTTGTGGATAGAGCTTTATGCATCTTTTATTTTTGCTGAATCAAATTGTATCTCTATTATAAACTGCATAGGTAGCATTAGTTGAAACTGGAAAGGGACTTTTTAAAGGCAGCAGTCACAACTCCAGCAATACTGATTGCAAAGGATCAGTGGGAGAGGCTGTAGAGACTTTTTTATTTGTAGGATCACAGCCAGGGATGCCCCTTTGAACACAGCAGAAAGCATGGCTGAACATGGCCATTTTGTCTTTTGATCTGTTGTAGAACTCCTCTGCATGCAGCAGCTTTTACAGATCACGTTGAATGTCTACAGCTTCTGCTTGGTCACAGTGCTCAAGTAAATGCTGTAGATTCTTCTGGGAAAACACCTTTAATGATGGCTGCAGAAAATGGACAGACGAATACAGTTGGTAAAGAGAAAGCTTTATATATTTCTGCTCTTAGCTTTGGTAATCATACTGTGGCTGAAGTAGCCTTACAGTTAATGTTCTTGTGAATATATTTTGTCAAAATCTGTTTTGATTTTGCCATTTAGGTTTTAAGGAATATGCTTTGTGGTAATACAAGTCTTTATTTCCCCAGAGGTGCTGGTTAGCAGTGCTAAGGCTGATCTGACTTTGCAAGACAGTTCTAAGAACACAGCACTCCATTTGGCTTGCAGCAAGGTGTGTGCACAGTCTGACTTATCAGTGCTGAGCTTTGTGTTATCAAGCACTGTATGAAAGTACTGTTACTTTGAAAAAAACACTCAAAAGAAATTTGTGAAGAATATTTGTTATGTGACAGATGTTTGTTCTGTGTTAAGGGTCATGAAACTAGTGCCTTGTTAATCCTGGAGAAGATTACAGATAGAAACCTCATCAACGCCACCAATGCAGCCTTGCAAACGTACGTATCAGCAGGGAGGGTGCTTGAGGATGAGTTCTTGGTGTGTATCTTGCTCATAAAGAGGAATATTTTGCAGAATTTTTTTGTTCAAATTCGTAGAATTTAAACTGCTAATAGGTAGCAAGAGTTGAACCAACTTGGAATTGACATGGTGTTTCGCTCATATTTAAAGCTCTACATTTTATTTTTCTTGTGGGTGAATAAGATGATAAGTAAAACTTAAATTATTGTAATTCCTGTGTGGAGTTACTGCAATCCACTGAGATTACTGTAAAGTAAGATTTTTCTATTTTAAAAATTATCTAGTTTTTCAATTAAAAATCACTTCATTTAACAACTTGAGGCAAACAAACTTGATCTTCAAAGATAACTACTTTAAAAAAAATAACTGACTGAAGTCTGCTTTTATTCTTCAGCATGCTTTCTGTTTCATGTTTACAGGATGAAACAATATTTTCTATTAAATATCATGGAGGATACACTATTCTTAAACCTTCCTGAAGATCATCTCTCAAATAGAATTAAACCTATTTTGTTAGCCTAAATCAGAAGGAAACCTTAGAAATGTATGGTGTGTCGTACCAAGCAGAATGGGCTGCTAAAATGACTCTTCTGCATTTTTTCCTTTTAGAGAATGCATGGGAGTACTTTACTTTTAGGGAATACTTGACACACAATGTGTAGCTGAGTTACAAACATGAGTTATTAGACTGCTTCATTATTGCTATCACACTTCATTTAGGGGAAAAAAAAAAAAAAACAAACCAAAACCACCTTACACTGGATCTTGTAAGCAACTCACATATTATTCTGGCCTTACATCCCTTTTGGAATCTTGCCATATTCAAGCTCATACAGTGCTTCCAAGTATTCCCTGAGATCTGCTTGAATTAAGGAGTTAAAATAGTAAGAATTCTTCCTTTGCTTTTGCTGCTCACCATGGTGCACCTCAGGCAGCATGAAATAACCAGAAAGCAAGAAAGGATTGATTGCCTCATTTCTGGCTTTAAGCAAGGATGTCTTGGGAGAAGAAAAAGCAAAAAGGAGATGGGAACAGATGTGGGAAAGTATGCTACCACAGGCTCATGTAATTCCACCCCCATGCCTTGGCTCAAATAGTTTGATCAAGAGATGTCATGGGATAAAATAGGTACACATTTGCACCTCCATGAAGTGTTTATATAAATTGCAAGGTTTTAAAAGTTCTTTAAAATATTACTGCTTTAGCAAATGTTTAATAACTAAATTGCCTTTCTGAACAGCTTTAAGTCCTTCTTTGTGGCAAGATAATCATTAAAATTGTTGGTCTCTACATTAAAATTATTTTAATTACAGTACATTTTTCAGTATATCTATGAGGTGTGGTGATTCTTGAATTTTTAATACTTTAATGTAAGCACCATAGATACAGCTGCTCCTATTTGTATATTTTGCATTTCTGATATGTAAGTAAGGCATTTGTTTCCAACTCAAAATATAGCTTATATTTAATTCAAACAACTTCAGGAATCTTAGAATGAATGAAGAGCAATATAAAGCCTAAGGGAAGTAAGCTGATTATTCTATTTCCTACTGAGTAATGTTAAGGTTTTATTTAAGCCAGTGGGAACCAATTTTGAAAAACTGTTGCATTTGAAAAAGATATAATTAGAATATTTGAGATAAAGCTACGCTTTCCTTTATAGAACAAGTCAACACAAAATTGATTTATGGTTAGTAGTTTGAGGTTTTGAAAAGTAATCTGCTTTTCTTGCTTCATGCACTATACTGTGAAATAGTTTTTCATCTCTAATCACAATGGAAAAATATAGTGGTTTCTAGAAGGCAGATTGATCAAATGCTTCTGCATCTCTTATGAGCATTTACATGTAGCAGCAAAACCTCTGCCATTCTGCTGTTAGAACTCCAGTGACTGATGGCAGTGATATGCAGTAACTCTCAGATATGACAGTATCTGTTACAGCAGTTGAGTGGGGGATTTATCAACAGTAGGATGCCAAGTGTTTCTGACTTTTTACCATGATAAAGTCCATAAGCAGGCACGTCTTTACTAGCAGCTGCTTCCTCACTGTGTGCTGCCATGGAAAGAAGAAAGTTCACAATTGGTATTGTAGAGTTTCTTTACAATAAGAAAAGAGATTTGTCGCGTTACCCATCTTAGTTATTACATCTACAATATTTATATAATGTGTAAATAACAGAAATATAAGTATTGCATTTAACTAGATGCAAGCAATCTATCTCATTTGATGACTTGTTCTAAGGTTTATATATGAGTTTGCTTGTCTTCACAGACCTCTGCATGTTGCTGCTCGAAATGGACTAACGGTTGTAGTTCAAGAGCTTTTAGGGAAGGGAGCAAGTGTACTTGCTGTAGATGAAAATGGTAAGAAAAATCTAACTTTGTTTCCCTGTAAGGAACTGTGGTTCTAAACTCAACTCCCTGAAAAGCAGTAACTCTGGAAACTTCAGATGAGCCTTGCAATAGGTTGCCCTCACAGAAAAAATAATGCGTTGGTGATGGATCATTTTAGCAAAGCAGCAGAAGGGTAGGGAGAGTGAAAACTTGCAGGACGATGCAGGTCACGGCACAGAAATGTTTGGTTTACATTTGTAGTTTTATGATGCACTATAAAAGTAGTTTTATGATGCGCCCATAAATATACTAGCTTTGGCATACCAAAAATGGTCAGAAAAACATAATCCTCAAAGTAAAATATAACTTTCAGCTGTTAAGAAGCTGGATTGAATTGCTATTCATTGTGTCACAGTAGGTATATTGGTATTAGCTTTTAAAAGCTGGTATGATTTACAGCTCACAGTAACTGTTCTCAAGCTTCTGGCTCTTCAGAGTTTTTTGGCACATAGAAGTAAGAAGTAACTGCTTTATCATGAGAATAAATCCTGCATCTTGTAAGAACAAAAGAAAATTAGATTTACTGACTAATTCACATGTTTTCATGTAAGATATCTGTGGTCCTCTGAAGCTGTCCTTTTGAAAGTGTATCTTATGCCATGAGAGCAGTAGCTGGGATTTGGGGAGGGGTGAGGCAATGGACTGTTAGCTTTTTGGCTTTGTTTGGGTTTGTTTGTTGTTTTTTATTCCAAAAGTGATGTACCTAATTAATAGTTCTAATTATATTTCCAGTTTGGAAAGCCTTTCTTCTTTTAATGCTCTGTGTGACTTTCTCTGTGTGTTTCTCAAATTACATTGCTTAAAGTGACATGGGTGACTTAAAGATCATTCCTTGTCTAAAACAGGGCACAAGAGTAAGCACTAAAAAAAACTCCCTAAAATGAAAGGACTGAAAGATATATCTTTTTTATTTTTGTTTCTCATCACATGTATCCTAACTGGAGACATTTGCCCATTTTTGTGGGCTTCTCATATACAGCCAGCCAGTCCCTTGTTAGGGATCTTAGACATAACAGAGGAAAAACGTTGGTGTCAAAGTACCCTGGCAGCCTGGGGATCTAAAAATCTTCTTTTTAATTCTGCTCACATTTTAAATTTTAAAGTAAGTCTGAGCACTATGTAATATTTTTCTTCACTGTGGTTCTTTCTAATAGCAATTGCCTCATTTATAAAATTTTAAGGAGCCTTGAGAATGTATTAAGCCGCCTTGATGAATTCATTTTTCTGACTGAAGAAATAGGCAGTGGAATATTTTGGATCACACCACTGACATTCTCTTACTTTAGCATAGTCCAGATAAGTTCGGTGATCTGCCAAACAAGATTGGCATTTCATACAGAATTACATGATATGGCAGATTATTTTAGTTTTAGAAAGTTCTGGTGTTTTACATGGAAGCCTGTCTTGATATATAGAACATGTAACCCAGTAGAGCCTCAGCTGTTATGGAGTGATGATGCACTTTTTGTCTTTGAATTTGTACCTTTCTGTAAAAACTACCTTGACTTTTTGCAAGCAGTCTCTATTTGTATCTACAGCTGTATAAATTGAGTCCTCTGCTGCTATATTTGAGCTATAGATCATTATTGAAAAACATGAACTTTGCAAAAAACCAGCATCACTCCAGTTACCTATAAGATTTTTAAAACTCTAAATTTGAAGTCACACTGCTTTTGTCATAGAGCATCTCTTAAAGTGGTGAGATCATTTTTAAGAACTAATATCAGTAGAAAGAATTTAATCCTCTTTGTTCTTAATAGATTAAATGCAGCTGAAACAGCAATTTGACTGTCCAGTATACTTCCCCAAAGCAATTGTGTTGAGGGTTCATTCTCAGCTCTGTATCAGTTCTTATTCAAATTTCTTTTTTTCCCCCATTTTTCTGTACCAGTCATGATGAAACTGCCATCACCTTCATCTACCAAAATTCTGTTGAATTGGACATTATTAATGTAAATTTGCCTGTCTTAAATGAAGTTATTGGCTTTTTCTTTCATTTGACACCACATGAAGTATTTTGTCACTCAAGCAACTTTTCAGGGTTTTTTTTGTTTTGTAGTGGTTTTTTTTCCTGACTATTTAACTTTTATTTTAGTTTATATTGGATATGTCCAGTTTTCTGGAAGGAATTTTTCTGTAAGTGCTTATAAAATGACTTGTGCCTCAGACTCTTATCTCTTTCCCAGTGTTAATACCTCATTCAGTAGATCTCGAGAATTCTCATTGCACTGACCACATTAATAACCCTCTGATTTTCCCATAGATGCATTCCTGGCAACTTTCAAGCCCCAGGGGAGGGAGCAGCTCTGCGTTTGGGCAGGGGGAGCCTCAGCCTTAAGTCAGCGTCCATCAATGCAGACTCTTGTTTTTTGTTGTGCAGGGATGCTGCCCCAACTCACTCTACTTCTATTGCCCCATCTACAAATGAAGATAGTAAATATTCTGGTTTTGTTGTTCTGTGAAGCCTTATGCAGGTATAATTGCAGATTATGGGGACCATTACAGGAGAGCTGAGTAAGAGTATTTCAGTGGAGTCAGTTCATTTACTAACATCATCTTCAAAGGAAATACAAAGTGTTTATATCAGCTGTTTCTCTGATTTATGAATTATCACTCTGCAGTTAAGTGACATAAAATTACAATTTGTTCTTATAAAGTTGAATTTGATACAGTAGAATTAATGTAAGTTAATATGGTAGAGGACACAGATGTCAGTCTTCCGTGGTGTAAGCAGTTACTTCATCTTGCTATGTCTAAGGCAAGAATAAAACTGGGATATTTCATTCCTGCTTATGAAAGCCAGGAGCTTGAGACCTACAGTTGTATATTAATTAAAAACACAGTTTTTAGAGAATAGAGAACTTTTAACAGAAGCAAATATTTTGTTTAGTCCTTACATTGACCTTTTATAGGATGAACTGGGATGCTCTGCTCCAGAAGGAACATGAGTAGTCAAGACCCTAGAAGTCTTTAAAAGGGGGGAGGGGGGAAGAGGGCAAACAAACAAATAAACAAAATCCTTAAAAATAGCAGGTCACTGCTTGTTTTTCTTCTTTGAACTTTTATCAAGTCACATTAGTGAAAGGAATGGTGTTGAATATGACCAGCTTGAATAAACTTACTTTTTGTGTCATCTTACCTTCATACAACCTCCAGCAACTGTAGATATTAAATGGTGTGCATCTGAGTATCAGTTCTGAGCCTTCTGTTCTGCCTTACATGCCTGAAATGCAGTCATGATCCAGGTGTGGCGAGCTCTGGCCCTTGCTTCTGAATCCTCTCAAAATGTATCTCTTCTGCAGACTGTCACTGTTAACTCTGAGCTGTTTAAGTGCTGTGGTACCTTACTAACAATGAAAACATCCGCTGCGCTGCACTTCTGTACGGCCCTATCGCATGGTCAGCTGGTGCGTTCTGTGCTTGACTTCTCTGTGTTTCCTTGGATTGTGTGCTCCTTTGGGCAGGGACTCTTGTCTTGCTCTGTTCAAAGCATCAAGCACAAGGTCTGTCCTGAGCGAATAATGGTTCAACTGCAAGACTGTCCCCTGCTTGCTGTTTTCTTGATTTCCAGCTACAGTTACTTCCCATAATGTGCTTACTGGTTTAGTAGTTATGTGCAATGGTACAATACAGTAACTGCTCCTGAGCTCTATCCTAAAACTTGATCTGGACCTACTTCTAAAATAAAGATGATTCCTTTGAAGTAGTTGAAACACTTGCTGGTAAAATGAGCATTGCCTTGTTTTCCCTGCCTTCCCGAATTCTGGATAGAAGTCTATTATGCACTTTGTGTTAAAGCCCTCTATTGCTTAAATTTACTTGTGGACTTTTTACTTGGATGTTGTACATCTTAAAGTTGTGGACTTTGGGTTAGTGTGGGACTTCAGACTCCCAAATGTACCTGAATGTGAATCTTCCTATTGAGCTGATTGTGAGCATTTCTGTCCCACACAGGGAGAGATGGTGCAGGGTGACCTGAGCACACACTGCCAGGTGGAGCCAGGGAGGAGAGCTTGTCCTGCTCTTGGCAGCAGAATTAGCTGTGATCTGTGGTTGTACTTAGGAGACTGCCCTGTTTTTAGAGCTGCCAGTGGCACCACCAAGTGCAGTCCCTTGGTGCTGTAGCTGCACCAAGACCTGTGCCAGAACTCACCCTCAGGCGCCGTCTGAATGGTTAAGCCTGAGACAGGAGCAATGCACGGATCTCTGCTGAGGAGAATTTGAAGCATTTTTCTTGACATTGAATGAGTAGAGGCAAGCACACAGAGAAGGGGAAGCTGCAGAAGGAACAATGGTGGAGGATTATTAGAGCCACAGAAACCCAGAAGAGATGTCACAGCTACGTGACCTGACCGCAAATCATTTCATAGCCCAAGACCTCCTGCTTTTGGGGGCTGTCACAGCAGCAATGCCTGGCAGAAGTTTGGTTGGACCAGTTGGGCAACCAAGAGGTGTCCCTGCAAGTTCTAGCCTGCTAACCCAGCTGGCATTTCCTCAAACTTCGCTGGATTTCTTAACTGATACCATGCAAATAAAAATTAGACATTGGCTTTCTAATTTATATTATTGAATGTTGTGATAAAGTATAGATTTATTATATTCTGCCTTTTCAATTAACTGTCCCTGGTCCTTTAGCCAGCTTGTTATTGAGATAGCACAGTGTTATTAAAGTAACTGTCTGTGATGAACAGCTGTGGTGGAGCTTCTGGATGAAGAAATATTTGAGCTGTGGTTTCTGCAGTAGCTCTTTAGTGAATGCTATCACCGATCACTGCTGGCTGCTGTTAGTTGTCTCTTCTCAGCCAGGTGACTTCCTCACCATTTTCAGATCTGGGCTTTTCTTGCTGGCCTAGAGTGTTTGGCTGTGCTTAACAAAACAATTACAAATTAGCTTTTTTGCAAAGCCCATTAATTTCAAGATTGCTTTTATAACCAGAAGTTTAAAAATACTAATTGATAATGCATTTATTTAATTTTTTTGTTTTTCTAAGCAGTGCGGAACTAAGCAATGTAAAATACTTTTTGCAGCTGACAGGTTGTATGAACTTGGATAAATTTGTACATTGTCTTTATGTTAAACGAAGGATTTGCTTTCTCTTGGTTTGTAGGTTACACGCCGGCTTTGGCCTGCGCGCCCAACAAGGACGTGGCCGATTGCCTGGCTCTCATCCTGGCCACCATGATGCCTGTTTCATCGAGCAGCACATTGCCCTCCCTCACCTTCAATGCCATTAATCATTACACCAACACCTCAAAAACTGTCACCTTCGATTCCTTGCCAATCATGAGGAGTGACCACAGCTCCTACTGTACTTTCAACAACATTGGCAGGGAAGGTGGCTACCCCTACACAGAAGAAGATGAGCTCAATGACTCAGATTCTGAGACCTATTAGAAGATACTTTTTGTAGGTCTGAGTGAACCCTCACGCTGGAAGGTCAGACTTGTGCTCTCAGAAAGCCATTGCTGTTTGAACACAGAAGGAGGACACACCATTGAGAAGATGTTTTTTATTGTGGTTGCATATAAAAAAAATCTGTGAGACTCTAGGAAGATTTTTAAGAGCATATTTTGCAGAAGACGCATAAATTCTTGAATAAGTACTTGGAATCCATGGCAAAAAAAAAAAATAAAGAATGTCAAAACTGTTTTATTTAACTGTATTTTACCATTCTGTTTCTGGTGCCAGGAGTAATTCCTGCAGACTGGGCACCCAACTTGCTGTAATTGAACAACACTATTGTACAAGACAAAGGATGCTAGATTCAATGCTCTCAATAAACCTAAAACCATTTTGAAGGCAATAAATGAGTTTGGTACAGTAGGCATTGTTTGTGCTGCAAATTGCCAAAGGACCAAATAACTTAAAGATTTTTTTAATTAAATAAGTTTTTGTGAAAACTGGAATAGGTTATTTGAGAAGTTATTTCAACCAAACCTTAATTACTTCTGGAAAAGAAGCTTAGATTTGGGTTTAAATGTTGAATTTTATTTTTTTTTAATCATCTGAAAGCCTTCCGACACTATTAAATGTACCATGAAAGAAAGCAGATGTGCTTTTAAGTTTTATTTTCATTTTCTTTTAGGTGAAATGAAAATGATCTGTCATACTTTTATAATACTAAAATTAAACCAGCTAACAAGGTGAAGTCAGGGTGAAAAATGTACAGTGTAATAAGGGAAGGAAGGGGTGGGAGATGTGGGAGGGAAGAAGTAATTGTTGCACAGTTACATTTTTTTTTTAACTTTTGGGTTTTGGATGGAATTTTTAATTTAAAAATACATGAGTAACTTGGAAACGATGAAACTGCGTAAAAAAACGGAATTGAAATGTCTTGATAACCCTCTTGTGACTGAGAGTTCTTTTCAGTAATTTATCTACTTCCTTACATCATAAATTTGTATGTAAGATTAAAATTGTATATCCCTGTCACCTTTTTTTTTTAAATCCCAGATTTACAGAGTGGGGAGGGAGGAGGGGAGGTGAATTTAAAAGTATATTTCCCTATTAGAGAAAAAGTACAGTGTCTGGTCTGTGGGAAGAGCTGTGTATCTTTGTTGTGCTCCATTTAGAAAATAAACAGCAGAAACAGGTCCCTGTAATGTAGTTCAGACTTGCCCATTTTTTTTTTTTTAATTTATAACAGACCACTGTGTTTTCTTTAATTGCCTGAAGAAAGAAAAACTGACATAAGTAAGCTGAAGTTTTGTCTGTTAAATATGAATTTACTTTATTTGGCTCTGCTTTAACTATAACTGTTATTTTCAAGTGAATTTGTTTATGTACATGCAAGGAATCCTTGCGTGTCCTGGCAAAGTACAAATAAATTACTACAAACTGATTCCAATTTCATTTTTATCCTTTTTTTGTATTGTGAAACTGGAAATCTTTGATATTGTAAATTAACAGCTGCTTTTCTGAACATAGTGTGGAAACATGGGACAATATTTTGATCTATTTGATAATTTTGTGGGGTTTTTGAAGAATTAATGAGCATGTACATAGAAATAGTGACTGCTTGAATACTGTATTTACCTGCACTCTTTCAGTACTTCAAGATTCCTGTATATTTTACAGAGTATAATAAAACCCAAATGTGAGTTCTACTAATGAATAATTTATTTGTATATACTAAGGATTAATGACAAAGTCTCTTGTTGAGCTGTTGGAGTGTATAAAATTTTCACAAAGGCTTTGCCAGCATTTTAATTCTAAAGTGAGGGTGAGCTATTTAAAGTAATTTTAAATATTACAGTACTTCATTATTCCTTTAGGCTTCCTTATAAATATTGCTTAACCATTTGTGCCTGTGTTCATTGTTTATCTGTGAGCAGAGTTAGAGGACTTCAGGGATTTCTGTGCTCTCTTCCCTCTGAATCTCTCACATGTGTGGCTCTGTGGCAGTGCTGTTTGTGCCACAGGCAGCACTCACAAGATCCGCATTGGCCTGTCTTGGGATTCACTGTAACCATTTAAATTCAAAGGCTGAAGCAACATGGAGCCATTTTTTCCTCAAATGCTTGTGGGAAACCTGATGAGAGCGCCAAGTGTTTTGTCTGTTATTTAAAAGGTAACAGCTGCGTGTTTCTGTTCGTGAAACTGTCTGATGTTAATCCAAAAGCACTGTGAAAGGATGATATTAATAGGCCTTTATTATCTATGCTGACCTCTGTCTGACTTGGAGATGACCTGTTATCTCTGTGTGGTGTCTGTAGCCATAGGGCACAAAATATAGCAGAGGATATTCCTGTCCTGCTGGAAAAATTGCAGCACAATAGAGGCTGATCTGTTCATGACTACTGTGTGCCTGAGTGAGACAGGAGGAAAAGCTCAGATGGCATTGATTTGTTGAAAAGTCAAGGATTTGGATATGGAATACAGGGACATGCAGAAAACAGTGCTGTTGAACGTGTTTGTTTCCTTATGTCAATTAGAAATTCTGCCTTTCATTTCGTTGCTACTCACCTCTTGAGGAAAAGTTTCTCACTGCATTGAATTGCACTATTTTAACCGAAGTTTTGTGAACTTTTTTGAGCTAAATATCTGTCTTTTCTAGTTGTGCATTCTTAAATCCACTTAGGGATTCATAGTTACATGATTTGTATATCTCATCATTGCAGTTTATTCAGTGAGCCTGTACCTTGCAATTTGCATGTATTTGTTTAAAAAAAAAACCCAAACTGTATTACTACCTGGCAGTATGGGTAGGACAGTCATTGTGCCTTGTAAGTGGCAATTAATATTATTATTATTATATTGTCTAGTTCCAAAAATGGAATGTGATTTGTTTGAAGACCATGCTACTGTGCTCAGAGACCACTTCCTTAATGAGAGGTCAAGGAACAGCAGGTTCCTTGCTACCAAAAAGCAAATTATGATGATGGTATCTGGTAGGGGTTTAAAAAAAATGTTGATATCTCAGTTGGAGGTCTGTTCATTTCCAGAAAATTATGTTGGTACCTCCATTTTTCTAAAAGAAATCCTCTTGATTTTCTACTGATGAATATAGCACAGCTATTCTTACAGCCTTTATCCAGACAATCTCTTGGATTTTCACCAAGGGAGAGCAGTGAGCCTTGGCTGGACTACTGAAGCAATATATTAGAATAAAAGAAACCCTTTTTTGTCTTGTGGGGGGGAAAAAGTCAAATGGACTTAAGGAATGAGGACAGCTGGCTCTGCTCAGCTTTCTGTGTACTCTGACTTCTGGGATGTTTTATGGGTTTTCCATTCTCAGGATAAATGTTCTGCAGGAGAAAAAGCCAAGTCAGTATTAACCTCATAAGTTGAGCTGTTACTTCCAGAGTGTCATGTTGCAGGATAAATGCTGGATGCTGATAAGATGAAGAATCAGTCTGTCTCCCCCTAAGAGTGACCCTACTGCAACTGAGGATGTTTTTCATGTAATTCCATATAAAATCTCTGTGTCCTGCTTTGTATTTCCACCTATAAGTTTTTATTGCCTTCCCATGCTTAGATGTCTCCAAAATAGTTGTATAAATATATGTGAAACAGAGCTTTTATTCTAGGTACTTGTTAAACATAGATTGGTTGCAATTGTTTGGGGTTTTTTTCTGGTGGTAATTTTGTTTAAAATTCTGACTTGTCTATGTTCTGGTTTTTGCTACCAGGCTAAAGAATTAGCAAGTGTTTGGTTGAAAAATAAGCTAATATGTAAAAATTAATACTTCAAAGTTTTGCTCATTTTAACATCTACACAGATGTTAAAAGGAGCACTAAAGCTGTTACCTAAACTGTAGGGAAGATGACTAAAAAGGAGCATGAGGTAATGTTTACAGATTCTCCAACCCAATTAACTCTGGTTTTGAGAGGAATCAGCCTTCCTGTCTTGCCCAGATTGTACCCATTTAAACACAGCAACTACTGTAGTAACCCAAAATAACATGGTCTGTTTAAATCTATTATTAAAAAAAAAAAAAAAAGAGAGAGAATGGTCATAAAATGCATTTGATCGGGGATAACGCAAGTGTTTGGGTAAATCAGATTCTCTTTTGCAAAAAAAAAAAAAAAAAAGTGTGGTGACCTTTCTGTTGTTGATCCTGCAATAACTGGGTGAGAGGATCAGCATGTAGAAAGATGGGAAGTGTCAGTGAATATTGCCCAAAGAACTGGCTAGCATTACTTGTGAGAAGTTTGTCAGAATCAGGGAACATTTTTAACAGTGCTGGATGTCTGCAGGGAGCCCATACTGCTCCATTCCATGTTGGGATCAGTGAAGTTCGCATCTTTAAAAACTGAAACCTAAATAGAAAGGGTAAATGTTTATGGAAACAGCAGTTCTGCAGGACTGGAGGACGTGCTCTTTGGCTCAATGTAACACAGGGTGGGTGAGGGAGCCCCATGGGTTTCCCTAGCTACAGCTGCAGGAGCAGCAGGAGCATCTTCCTCAGCTCCTACAAATTTGCACTGGGCCTCTGCTGATGGTATGTATCCACAAAAGAAATGCCATCACAGTTTTGGTTAAAAAGCATTGATTCCCACTGACAGTAATTTCTGATAATCCAGTCTTGTTGGAATAAGACTAACTAGACTGTGGGGAGAAGGGCCTTCTTAAATCTCTTAATAAGTAGTTTAAACTTCTAAACCAACTTCCATAGGTCTGAATTCAAACTTGGTAAAATTAATATTACTATCACAAAAAAGGTAAGTATTTAAATTCTTAAAGCTAGTCAAGCCAATTTATCCAAAACCTTAAATCCAAGATTGGTAATTATTGCCTCTTGCAGTAATCTCAGTGATTTGTGATGATTTCCTTATAATCCCCTTTAATGTGCTTCAGAAGCTGGCAGGGCAGTTGGAGTAGAATTCTGATTGGGATGGAAAACATTTTTTGTATATAAATGTGTAGCTGTGACTCTGAATTGGACAAGATAAGAATTTATAAAACATGGAGCTCCAAATTTTACAGACCAGAACCTGAGGTGGTAAATGCTCTTGAGAATGTGGTGTGATCCTTTGGGTGACCATGTGCAGGGCCAGGAGTTGAGCGTCCATGATCTTGGTGGGTTCTTTCCCATAAATATTCTATGAAATGAGATGAGACACAGCACAGGCCTCTTTGTTAGCTGATAGCATTGGCATTTTGCTTTTTCTGGAGTCCTTCTCTCACTGTAATAACCGTATGTATTCAAATGTTAAGTGCAAAGATATCACTGTGTATTAATTTTAACAGTGAAACAACTGGCTATTCTTAAGAAACAATCCTGTTACTGTATTTATGAGAATCTGTAAGCCTTATCACAGAATTCCTTCATTTTACTGCTTAAGAGAAGGAAATGCCTGGCTGGACACGGTGAATGTCACCCAGGCCCCCAGCCTGATCTGTGTTCTCTCTCAAACCTACTGAGAGAAGAACCATCTGAGATGGCAGCCTTTGAAGAGCATTTTGTTCAGTTGTTCAGGCATCTAGAGCCCAGCAAGATCACAAGACTGTTTTGCTTTCCTTTCCCTGGGGAAGATTTGTTATAAACGTGACTAAAATTTTCAAATTCTACAGCTCATCTCACAACTGAACTTTCTTGACGAGGAAAGATGACCTTCTCTGCTTTACAGGACTTGAAGATTTCTTGCAGCTCTTTCCAGCCTGGTATGTCAGTCTCTTTAGCACACTATTTGTCTTCAAATAAAGCAGTAATTAAATTATCCATGCTTCCCTGGTGTGCTGTGTGTTACTTTATATTAGGATAAATGTAGTGCACTCCATTCTATGCTATGTTTTGGCAATTTTCAAGCTGAGGTTGGGGAAGAGATCTTGCAGTTTTCCTCCATGTAACTGTAAACATACTTGAATAATAGAGAACCTAAAGAGCCTTTCACATTGATGGTGTCACTAAATATTTAAAGAGGAAAAAACACCTTACAATCTTTCTTTTTTAAATTAAAATTGCAATAGATGCAGGCAGAACTCTTGCTATTCAGGTTTACAACAGAACAAAACAAAACCTGCTTTGAAGCGTTGTCAAAGGACAGACTTGCAGGTTTTCTTCTCCGTACCTGGGATCTGACATGTCAGGTGTTCCATGTTAAAAGAAGAGATAGCTTAAATAGTTTTAAAGCAAAATCTAGTGATTCATGTATCCTGTCATGTATTTTCTGTCCCTTGTCAAACTTTATTACTCAAACTGTCTGCATAATTTTCTAAAAGTCTTTAAAATCTTCCTAATCAATTTAAATCTTTAGGAATTCAACCTTTCTAATTTCTTCTACCAAGAGTTTGTTTCATTTCCTGTGGGTCCTACTATTATCTCTGATTTTAGACCTGTCTTGCCCACACCTGCTCTCCTAGGGCAGGGAAAAAGGAGAGCACAGTGATCTCTCAAGTATTTCTATTGTTGTTGACTTTTAAAAATTTGATGGAGTGATAATTCAGTTCAGCCTGTGAATATTTGGGGTTTTCATTTCACCGGCTGAGATCTGCCCAAAGGAGCTTAAGCCCAGCTGAGCGTTGTGAAGGTCTCTGATCTGAATAGATTGTGTCACCTCAGCCTCTTCCCATGCCTCTTGACAGCTCAGCTCCAAGGCTCTGTTTTCCAGCTGTTCCTTTGATGTGCTTTCTGGTGTTTCTCTCGTGGTAAGGAGAGTACCCCAACATCCACCTGGAAGAATCACTGTGAATCCTGAAGCAGCAGATCCTTTATGAAGAACTTTCCAACTCTTCTGACTTGTGTGCTGTTACTCCTACCTGGACAGAGAGTTTCTATGGTTGTTATCCTTCCCAGCAGCAGTGTCCTTTAAAGACACCATCCCCTCCTGTCTCAGAGAGGAAGTTTCTTTAGTGTCAGTACAAATTCCCAAATCCTGGTTTCACTTTGGTCCACAGACTGAGTGGTTTAAAGCTGCTCTAGATTTCAGCTCTGTTCCTCTATGTCAAAAATCCTTGTGTCCTGGTTTGGCTTTGTTCCACTCTCAGACAGGAATGGCTCGGGAAGCTTTAATAAAACTTCATATCCATTAGATGATGGGCTGCATGACAGCCACTGTGTTACTAGTGAACATCAGCCTTGCTGAAGGCTTCTCACACCTCCTCAGCATGTGGTAAGTAGCTTCACTCACAAGACTCCAGGCTTGTTTGGGAACAGAGCAGTGCTGGGATTGCTGCTCCAGCACACACTTCCAGAAGCCACCAATGTATGGTGGTGGTGGTGTAGGTTAGACACACACACATCTGCTGTTACTCAAAGGTGAGGGTGGGAGGTGGGAGTAGATTTACTCCCTGGTAATCCACTGTGTCCGGGACTGCCTGTTTGACCTTTCCCAATGTCTCTTTGCTGGAGGCGGCTGTTTTGGGTGAAGGGAACAAGGTATGAGAACACTCTCTGATACTTAATGCCTGCTCTTCTCAGGGAAGAGAAAGGAAGGACTAGAAGGTTTGTTCAAACAATTTTAACATACCCAGAGTTAGAACAGCTCTTTGGGACACAATTTGCAAGTATTTCACAGATAAATACCTCTTCTTCCCAGAAGCATAGCAAATATGTTTAATGCTATTTATTTGTTTAGCCTGACTTACTGTGATAATGGTCTGCTCTGGAACTAAATCCCAAAGAGTATTTTAGTGCATGAAATTGCATGTTTTTCAGCCTCCAAAGTGGAGGGTCCTCCTGAGAGCTGAAATCTCTAGTTGTTCGTTGTTCCATTCTTTCAGACACGGTCATGTGGTACTAGAAGCAGAAATGTCAAGCAAATGCTTTTCTGTTCTACCCTGTACGTCTTGGAATCGTGCAGCGTTCAGCAAGAACATGGTATGGGTGCCAAAGAATGATCTCTAATAACCCTGTGTTGGAATGGCCTACTTTTATAGTAGCAAGTTTATTCCTAATGAGATACAGACATTCCCCTCTCCATATTTCTGTCCAACAAATGCTGCAGGATAAACAAACTGGGTGTGCTGCTGTATCAGAGCAGTGTTCAATGAGGGCCTGACTCACGGGGATACAGACTGGAGAAGGAAGGTTTGATAGAGCCCAAAATCTTCCATAATTATACATTAATTCTGTGTAAATATCTAAGAAACCCTAAGGTAGAAATTCAGCAATTTTTTTGGTTGTTTTGCTCTCTGAAAACAGGAAGTGAGTTCATTCAAAGCAGGAGCTGATTGAATGCCTCTCAGGACTCATCCTTGTAGCTGTAGTGGTTTGAGTTTGAACCAATTCAAACCACCAAAACAAAAGGAGACTCCCAGCTTTCCTGTCTCCTGTGCTCTGCTCCTTTCAGCCTGACTAACAGAGCAGCTGGAACACAAGGACTCACCAAAGGAACACTTGTGTTTATTCCATTACTCAACAGCCATTACCCAGATGAAGTCATAATCACCAATAAGACCCCATAAAATTATAATGCTTGAGAATACATTAACTTGTCTGAATTTAACCCCAAATTAATAACCTTTGACTATTCTCTTCCCAACTTCTTCACTGCAGTAGAACAGCTACAGCACTTAGTCTAGTTATTGCTCTGGAAAAAATGGTGTGTTTTACTCAGCAGCACAAGCCTGCCATCTGGCACATGAAGCACTGATGCAAAATCCTTGCTGTCTCACAGCTTATTCTGTGCTTTTCATAACTCCTCTTGAATAAATTCATGAACAGCATGTAAGATGTCTTAAAGTCAAAACAGTCTTAAAATTACTTTTAAACAGGGAATGTTAAAATACTCAAACAGTACATAACATGGCCACTGATATTCAATGCTGATGTTTTCTTTAAACATAATTTCTTGTGAATTGTGTCTTGTGGCAGTTTAGGTTTTCACTGTCATTGATATCCTGTTCCCCAGATTAGCTATTCTGTAGACGTTTACAACTGTAACATTCAGTTAAATCTGTAACAGGATTACAGATACTGGAGTGGCCAGTCAATGATAATGATTTCAGCTGTGAGTTTTTGACTCTAAGAAAAAAACAATCATGACACCCTAACCAGAAATTAGAACCTCAGCACATAAAAGCTGTGTGTATGTATACCTACATGTTTTTGTGCATGTTATGTACAATATTTGTGTCTTCCTTCCCTTTCTTTTGTTTGGGTTTTTTATTTTTTTTTTCTTGCAACAGTTTTCCACTCCATTCATTTCCATACTCCCAGCCAGGACCCCCAAAAGCCAAAGGATTAAGTTAAAAGGAATTAATTCAGTTGAAATGGGATGTGTTATTTTCTGGTATAAAACATCTCACCAGATCACAGCAAGCCTTTACCTTTGCAGTTCTTTCACTCCTGGTAGGACATAAGCTACCATGGTACAGACAGTACTTACAGCCATTATTTCAAATGTGGGACCTAATCAGGCAGTGATGGGACAAACACACCTGAACCTCTAGGAAATATGGATATTCAACAATTTCTGTTAAGATACATACTCTGAACATACAGGCAGTTGTTTTCTAACTCCGTCAAATATCTGTGCTAGTCCTTCTCATACCATCGTCCATAGAGAGCAGCTGTCAGGAGGCCAGAAGATGTTCTATTTTTGCTGAGGAAATAGTAGTTGTTTTTCCAGCCCATGTGATCAGCAAAGTCCAAGGTAATGCCAGATGTCAGCAGCAAAGGAAAGATGTAAGGGGTGCTCATATTTCCCCATAGCTGGAAATCTATCAGAGCAGTGGCATCTGTGACCTCCTGTCCACAAGTGCTAAAGCTGAGACCACCACACTTCACCAAGGCACAGGCCTGGACATAGTATGTGCCATGCACTGTATGGAGCCCATCAAAAACTCCCAAGGCATATAATTCATCAGTCAAAACAACTCTCCGATAGTTTAAGTAACAACAAAGAGTATTGGCACAAACCTGGAGCTCTCCTTTCTCCCCCCATACAGGAACAAAAGTGAAGTTGTCATACATCATTTCTGCATAAAAGGAAGGAGGTGGCTGTTCCTTCCCTTTCTCAGATACTCTGCCAGGAATGTCTTCTTGCTCCTTAAAGCAAACTTCATTGTCCAGTGAGGTGCTCGTAGAAGTCTGGCATGAGTCATGTAAATTCTCTCTAAATCTTTCATTACTCTCTAGACTGGTTTTATAATCTGCCGTAATCACAGGGATTTCTGCTACTATGAGCTTGCCACCATAACTTTCCATGTTGTGGTAGATGAATGATTTGACTGGAGTGTATATGCCACTTCCTGTCATGCCCAAGGTAGGGTGGTGGATGTTGGCTGCTAAAATATTGACATTGAAAGCTGTTGCAAAAGCTTGTTGAAACTCTACAGCAGACAAAAGCGGGAGCTGGTTCATCCAGGCAGTTGGATAAACAATTTGCTTCAAATTGTATTGCCTGATGAGGTTCACTGCAGGCTCAAAAAAGAGTATATCAAAGCAAGTGAACATGCCAAACCTGCCAGCAAAAGGGGTGTCAAAGAAAGCATAGTCAGGCTCTGGAGGGGTGTCAAAAGCGTACTCAAAGTACAGATTGTGTTTGCGGTAGGTGGCCAGCAGTGCCCCGTCCGCGGCCAGCGCCACGTTGGTGTTGAACTGGTACCTCCCATCCGGCGGGCACCGCGGATCCCAGTGCTCACACGGCTGCTTGGTCCCCAGGTTGGCCACGAGGAATATCTTGTTCTTCAGAGCCATGCAGCTCAGGCGCTGAACGACCTGGAAAACAGTATGGAGAAACGGGAGTGCCTCAGAATGTGCTGGAGTAAGTTTTACTGAAGCACCTATGACTTACTTAATATTTTCCAAATTATCATTTTGGAAATTCAAAATTTAACACATTTAACCATATCCATAAAATTTAAAAGCACTCATGATTTCATTACAAAAGCTACCGGAACCAGTAGCTTTGTAGGTAGAAACATATTTCAGATGTTTATTTTAAAACAGCTCTGAAAAAAATTGTCTGAGTTTTATTTCCTCAGAAGTAAGTAAGTAAATAAATCTATTCCAAGGGTGTTAATTTTTAGAATCTTGTGACTTGTAAGGAGCACCAATGGCTTTAAAACACCGTATGTCAAGTGAGAGCTTTGCCAAGGCAGCACAACTGATCTGTGTGTGCCTTTAGAACAGCAGATGTCTAATAATGATCATCTGCACCTGGATGTTCTTACTAGCAATTACTACCTATGACTTAAAGAAACAGAAATGGAAAGGGATAGGCCTTGCACATTACAGGTAAGAAATAGAAAATGTTGCAGAACACAGTATTACTGAGATATTTCTTCCATAACACAGAGTGCTGTACCAAAGACTGACATTACTGCAATCTCCAAACAACATCTGAATGGCAAATTAAGTTCTTGCTTGCTTGGCCATGATCACTGGTAACAAAGATTCATAGGCCAAAATAGATCATTGGCAATTCATGTTTGCAGACAAATCCTGCTCACCAGGTACAGGCATGAATTCTTTCATTATATTGAGTACTGGAAGAACTAGCAATCTGCATTTACTGAGCATGGTTACAGTTCAGGTCCAGAACAATCAATGGCAATACTATTTTTGTAACATCCAGGTCATATCTCATATAATCACGCTTGGTCTGTGTCAAGCTGTGACTTCTATTACATTGTAGCAGATATGACTTGTGCTGATCATTTGGCAATGATTGCTGAGTCAGAATCTGTGATGTCATTAAGTTATTAAAGCCGAGTAACGAGAATGCACCAAAAGGAAAGATACTCGTGTGTTGTTTTACATAAAACAGTGTTGTTCAAATTAAAATCACAAACAACGGATCTTACGAGAGAGCAGTTACCATGTCAGAGGTTGGGAAGGAGGAGATGACAAATCCACATGGTTCATACACAATGGATCTCCTTGAGTGTATGGATCTAAACCCTCCTCTGCTAAGAATGAAACCAGTAGAGCTTGAGCATCCATGAAAACAGAATCTGGTACTAGGAATTGTTAAACTTCTTGCTTACTTCCTAAGCAAACCACCTTGAAGTATTTCCCTCTTGGAGCATTCAGTTATCCCACCCCTGCAGGTACCACCCCTACGTTTACCTCTGTGTCATTGAACAAATAGGGCTCTCTGCAGGGATTCCACTTCCTAGAGTGTGAATGCGGAACAAAATCCAAGTAAGGGTAAATGGAGCTTCTGGTGAAGTTGAAGCCATGGATTCCATCTTCAGGAAAAACAATGATCTGTGCCCCCTGCATGTAAAACAAAGACATGTTTTGTAGGCATAGCAAAGGAAAAGGGAGGATCTCATGGGTAATGGAGCTAAAGAAAGTTAAGGATAACCCAATTACGTTTTGCCAATAATGTAGCGTGAAGATGTCTTTTCTTCAACTTCATAGTAGGTGTAACTATGTAATAGGTTTGTAACCATGTGTATTAAAAAAAACCCCTTATTTAACCTGACGCATACCTTTATCTTGAAAAATAACGCATTTGAAATTATTTTGAGGCCATGCAAATAAGAGCATACTGCATCCAATTTCTTACCAAAGGTACTCTCCCTTCACACAAGTTATGAGAATGTCATCATTCGGGTTAAAGACTGATGCTGTTAAAACTTGTCTTAATTTTTTTTTATCAGAATTATCCTATTTGCAGATACACTTTGTCAAAGGTGCAGCATCACTTAATTAATTAGGTATTGGGTGATCTACACCTCCCTGAATGTTTCCAAAGCAAATAGACTGACATGCATGAAGAGACTTCTCTAAATCCCATTATAATATAGGGTTGGACAGGGTACTGGGAGTGCTGATTTTAGAAACAGCTTCACTGTGGAAGCAGTGCAGTCTGGTAGAAATGTAGCCATGCCAGAGGCTCTGCCTGAAGTTCAGGGAGATCTGAATTGTTCCTAAAAATGAGGTGGATTCTTCTTAAATCAGACATAGCACCAGTCACTCAAATTCCTGTTAGTTTCCAAAAGTTGGCTCAAATGTGTTATCTATGTGATGGCTTTGGGATAATTTATGTGTCTTGGGTGCAGGACTGCATAAAAATTGCTATTATGCTCCTGCCCAATCATCTGAACTTCTCAAAAAAAAAAAAAAAATCATGTTTTCAAACTATATAAAGATAGTATTTAATTATTCTCTCCCAGAACAACAGATCTCTGAAAATTGCAAGTCAGTTCTTCTCTGTGTAGGGCCAGTAACATTTGCTTCTCGTCACTAGAACCAGCTTGGGCTTTCCTGGGAGGGGAGGAAAGAGGGCTGCACATAAGAACAGCTGGCCATACTAATCTGTCTCCTCTAAATATATTTAGACTGAGAACCATTCCATGGTGGGTAGGAGAAAGGAATGGAAAACTTGAGTTCCACAAAGTTGTTAAAGGTGGAACATTAATTTCCAAAGCATTTGACTTCCTTAGTTTTTAGAAACATTCAGGAATTTCCATTGAGAGCACTGGAATAAAACCAAACCCAAGACATCTGCCAGCAAGACAAACTTTCAAGGAAACCCTTCCATTTAAGAAAACAAAAAGGAGCTAGGTATTCAGACCAAAACAGAACATTAATTTCCCTACACTAAATAATGATGGGTGTGTTTTTCCAAGCTTGGAATAACCCAGGTCAGAGGGGATGCTAACTGGCCTGATTCCTTTCCAGAGCTGCTGGCAGATCAGATCATCTGAGAACCCAGACCATAGTTATGGATATAAATACGGCTTTAGTTGCCTGGGAAAACAGATGTGAAAGATTACCTTCAAATAGCAGTCCCTCTCTATATACCCAGGGCACACACGAGCGCTGCTTGGAGCTGGGCCGTACCTGCCTGGCAGCAGCCAGCACCTGCTGCTCGTAGATGTCGAGGTTCCTGCCCATGAGCTCCAGGGCGGAGCGTCGATCCACCAGCGCCGCCGGGGCCGGGCTCAGGATGGACTCGTGCTCGTACACAGCTGCCACGTAGTGCCCCTCCCTCCCCACTCTTCCTGAGACCACTTGATAGAAGAGAAAGCAGATGGGCAGCTTCCAGCACAGAGCCACCATGGTGAATGCTATAAATCTAGAAAAAAAAAAAAAAACCCAGACAGGTGAGGTAGGGAGCTTGAGCAAAATATCATGCCAGGAATTTAAATTTACAATTAAGTGTGGATGGTAAATGAGGCTCTCAGCAGTGTGGTGCTTTTAAGTTCCTGAAAGACCACGTGCATGTTGTTTCTAAACCTTAAATCCATCTACACTGGTGCTTTCAACAGCTGTGTCCTGTTCAAAAGCATTTACACTTCATATATAGTTCTACTGATCTCCTTGCTTGGCTTCCCTTTATAATTAACATTCATTTTAGATTATTTCACCATATATCAAAACATCTCTGACAAAAGTTCAAAGCAGCTCACAAATTTGTTCCTCCCCCATTCGGTGATGGGAGATATATGTAAAAGTAGCATTTCCTAAAATTACTTGGAGACTGTATTAAGCAGTCAAGCAGAAATAGGACTATTTTATCAATACTGAAACAGATAATTGCCAAGAGAATTACACTAGACACTACTTTGCATCTATCTATCATGAAAATGCCTCTCCTAATGGATTATGAATTCACTGTATTCCAACTCCACATATGAAATAGGCAGTGCAGATTTTTTAAACATTTATAAAATGTTGAGTGCAATTCAGACCCACATTCCTCTCATGCAATGCAGATAGGTAAGGTTAAAAATGCTTTCATAATAATAAAAATAAATCAGAAAACTATACAAAATTGAGAAAATTTGCATTAGTTAGCTTTTCTTAGAAAAAATGAAGAATTACTGAGTCTGGAAGGCTGTGGCATTCTCTGCAGTATGGGCTCCCCATGTAACCTTTTGACTACCCCAGTTAGGAAAGGACCTAGAACAAGGACTGACACAGTCAATGGTTGAGTAACACTTCAGAAAGACTACAGAAATGCCTTTTTATTCAGAATTATTCTGACAACAAGAGAATTCTCTATTTGTCACCACAGTGCCACTAGTATCCCTAAGGAATTAAATACTGAGTATCAGCGAAGTTGAAAGAGCGTGCAGGAGAGATCTACTGGTGCTATATATTGATAGCTCAAAGTTCAATTACTGACTTTTTAACTGTATTTGCTCTTTGAGAACTTGTATCCAAGAAAAAAAATGTTCCAAAACACTCTAAGTGCCCTTCGGTCTTTGTGATCTACAACTCTCCGAATTTTTCCAAAGCAAATAAGGACTGACAGACACATGCATGAAGAGACTTGTCTAAAGCCCACTAGGAGTTCAGCAAGAAAAAAAGATCAATTCTAAACTAATCACAGTCTTAGTTTTACTCATGTTATAGTAAATGTAGTTTTGCACCTAAAAACAGAAAGTCTATGGCAAATTAACTGAAATTATCTCTTTGCTTGAATTCCAGCATGAAAAGCAGCTAATAACAATCTTCAAGACAGCTTTTTCTTTTCCCTAAACACAATGAGCAAATGGAAAAAGCATTATGTAGAACAGCAAAATGATAACCTTGGTGCCCATGGTAGGCAGAAGAATTGTTTGGTCAACCAAAAAGTCTTAACATGTAACAGTAACACTTCTAAGGGTACGGGAGTAACTTAGTTGTCCAATGCTGCTAAACTCAACTACATATTCCTATTTCCTTGAGCTTTAATTAGCCCATGTGTCCATACATACACGCCTTCAAGGGTAGATTTATTTAAAGCGTGATAAAAACAGAATAAAACTTTGGCCTCTCTGTAATCAGCTGGATTAGAGATACTGCATTTATATAAACAGCTTTGAAAAGCTATGCATGACAAGCTATCCTTGCTATTCTGCATGTTGAGGAAAACATTCTGTACTTTTGTGGGGTGAATTGGCAATGCATATCAAGAGTGGAGGAGCCTCCTTGTCCTGTGCAGGTCAGCTTTGCAATTGAAATACCAAAGCACATGTGAAGATACAAAGCAGTAGCAGGAGGAGGGAGTTCAGGACTGAGAAACCTCTTACATTTAAGGAACATACTGAAAATAAACAAGCTGTGTTGCACTTCACTGACAAAACTCTCTTTTCTATTTCTTGTCACCCCTTCAAAGCCAAAATGCCTATTTAGGGCAGGAATGGGTTCTAGTCAGCTGCTCCTTAATAATGTCAGCTAAGACATAATTAGAATTCATCATTACTAGTGATGGAAAAAGTTGGAGAGTTTCAGATCATGAGATGGAATTGCTATGCATTAGAAAAACTGTCTTTTTAAAAAGCCAAACACACTAATAGAAAAAAATTAACAGGTAATGAGCCTCTACAAAATGTTGTATTTTACAAATGTGGTTGGAGAGGTCTTATTCTTCTAACATGTTTCATTTCCTTGTGGGCAGAAACACTCAAAAGTGCTAATCTGGATCTTTCACTCATTTAGATGCACAAAAGGTTTAGCACTGAACACGCAACTACACAACCTCATCTGGCTGAACCTGGGGCAACTAAAATAACTAAAATAATTCCTCTGACTCCAACCCTGGGTTGTGATTACTGCTAGTCCTACAGATGATGGCTGAGCACTTGTGTGAGTGCTCCCTAAAGCCTTTCCCCTGTCTGACAGCTTCAACAACAGGACTCTGCTTTCTCATGGATGGCTTCTAACACACAGGGCCGTGACAAGCCCCAAGGGTGGGCTTGGGTGTAGTAAACCTTCCAGCCAAAATAAGGATACCAACAGGGTTTACTCAGCCCTTAGGCTGTTGAGATTCCAAATACGTCTCTGCCACACTCTGGATGTTTTTACTACCGGAAAGTGCCACACCATCTCATAAATCCTTTCCTTGAAGATAAGTTAATTTGCTTAGGATCTACAGAGCTGTCACCTCACCTGAGCCATGACTTTAAATTTTCATTACCTGAACTGCTTTATAATTTTATCTCTTTTTATGTCCCTTTCCTGTGATTTATGTGGTCTACTGCCTGACAGACAGGCTTCAGCAGGATCATGTCACGCAAATATAAATATTTCAAGCAGTATTACTGTCATGCAGTCACAATATTCCAGTTATAGCTCCACACAAAGGGTAAAAAAACTGGTTGTCCAAGTTTGGATGTCAAATTTTCATCCCCAGTCACACTGCAGACTGTTTTCCTATTCACCTTTTCAGAACCATCTGATCTCAGTGTGTTGTGAAGTAAAGCATTCAGTCACTCGCTTTTCAACAATTTTGGAAACTTGGAAGTCTGTCACCTGTCACCACACCTAGATGCATAGACAGAGAAAAGCAACACCTTCTTCACTCAGAAGGATCCAACAGACCTTGAAATAACAGAGGTAGCACAGCACTAGTCTGGGTCCTCCTGAGTGATTAACAGCAAATGAATGTTAAGCTATGCCTAACATACAGCAGAGTAACACAAATAGCAACATAAACAGTAATAATAGTAACACAGATAGTAATGATTACTAGGCAAATATTTAATTTGCTATAAAAAATAGTGGTTTTTAGGTTGAATGATAACCACGGTTTGTGATGCTGCTGCCATTCTACTATATATTATATATATATTAACATATTTTAAAAATATATAAAATACAGTGAAAATCTATAGGGGTTTTCCACTGATATCTCCTGTCTACTGCTTTTACTTGCTGCATTATATTACGGTATAATACAGGTTTTATGAAGGTTTTTTGTTATCTATGTCATCTGTGTTTTGTTCTCTATGCTTTTTTGTTGTTTGGCGAGCGAGAGCGAATGGATGCTATCGTTGGTCGTTTGGATGGACAAACCGAGGGCGGTGGCACGGACAAGCCCGAGCGTGGAGCAGGGACACGCTGTCACCCGTGTCACTTCAGCGACACTTGCCGGGATGGGCAGAGCAGGACAAAGGGGCGTGCGCCATCTTTCGGAGGGGATTTTGGGAGCGTGTCCCGCACTCCTCTAGCGCTTCTCCTGGTGAGAACCGGCGGCGGCCCCGGCACCTCACACAACCCCTGTACTTTGCCCCGCTCCGCGTTCGCCACCTCTGACCAGCCCCACACAGCCGGAGCGCTCGGGAGCGGCTGTCCCGGGTACCGCGCGGCCCTGCGGCTCACGTAGGCCACCGGGGCCGTGGCCGAGCCTGCAGCGATCCCGCCCTGCCCGCTTCGCTCCCCGCCCGCCCCGCTCCCGGCCAGACCCGGGCAGACCCGACCCGGCCCCGCTCCCTCTCCCGCCCCCCGCGCCGCGAGCCTCACGCTGCAGGGCGGACGCCTCGCGGCCTCTGATTGGCTGCCCGCTCTGGCCAATAGGAAGCTGTCTCGGTCTCCGCCCCGCGCCGCCCGCCAGTAGGGTCAGGGGTGGGTCCTAGGGCCCGCCCCCTCCGCTGTCTGATTGGCCGAGCCGCCTGTCAGTCACTGCGCGGCCCTTCACTCGGGGTGCCGCTTCGGCCGGTTCCAGGCGGGCGGCGGGACCGGGGAAGCGGGGCTGACATGGAGGGCGAGGCGGTCAGCGGGGCGCAGCTCATTGCCCAGGCCCTCAGGGCGCAAGTAAGAGCGCGGCGTGGGGCCCGGCAGCCTACGGGCCGGGATAGCCTGCAGCGAGTGAATGTGCGCGGCCGGACTCACCCCGACCGGCGCCGCCGCTCTCCCGGGGGCGAACGGACAGGGCTCGCCCCGCCGCTTTGTGGGAGGGAGGGAGGGAGGGGAAGGGAGGTTCCGCCTCACAGCCCCGGGAGCGGCCTGGGTCCGGTGCCGCCGGGGCAGCGGTGAGGTGCTGACCGCGGGGAGGCGTTCCCCAGGCCGACATCGATTCCCTTCCTGAGAGCCTGCCCCATTCCCAGGCTTATCTGATCCCCCGTTACTACCAAGCAGTGCCGATGGTCCTCTGCGGCTCTCCCCGTGGCAGCTGGATGTGCCTCCTGCGCCACCTGTACAGTGACGAAAGCTCTGTGTTGTCTCTAAACTCGAGATGCTGCAGACCTGGCACGAATCTTGAGAGACTTTGCATTTGGCCTTTGGAACATAGAAAAGTAGTTTAATTGTAATCCAGATAAGCGTAGTCTTCTTTATCTCTGTGTTTTTGTGGCCACGGTACTTTCCAACCATTTCCTGCGGGCTTTCTCCTGTTAATTTTCTGTAAAAGTGTGAAAACACAAGATGCCATGAGACATTTTCAGAGTAGAGAAAGCTGACATACTGCGAATCAGGAAAGTGACATAGCAGAGATGGCCCAGGTAAGAATTGCTCAGTAGAAAGCGCTAAACGCATCTTGACTGAGGCACTGAACCATTGTCCCACTGCTTGCAGACTCCCAAAATCCCGGGCTTTCACAGCCATAGAGGCCTGAGATGCAAACGCCAGCTGATGCCAGCTCTGTTTTCACAATGACCTGTGATCCTCTCTGTGACTACATGTGTTACATTTTAGTTTTAGACTGCCTGTGTAGTTAGCATGTCTATGTTTGACATGTGCTTATTAAAGCTGTCTTTGGAGAAAAAAAAAAAACAGTTTGACTTTTCCCAACATTTTTCTTTATAGAATATTGAATACATGTTTGGCATTGTTGGTATTCCAGTCACTGAAATCGCAATTGCAGCCCAGGCAGTTGGAATAAAGTATGTGGGAATGAGAAATGAACAAGCTGTAAGTATATGTCTGTGGTGGGACCAACCCTTTCCTTAACTGTTTTACAGTGGAATGAAACCCAGTTTAAGTTTTCTTACAAGAAAGAATGTGGTCTCTGAATTTTCCTTTAAAGAACCTATACAGGAGCAGCCACTGTTATTTTGGAATAATGAAGAACATTGGTGCATTGGGATGAGTGTTTCTTTGTGCCCTTCTTTCCCCACTTCGATTTTAAAGTAGCCCCTCCTTTTCTGTTAAGGGAATTGCATCTTCTTGCATTTAAAAATGGCATTCTCCAATAAGGGAGCAAGGATAGGGAGAAAAAAATTAAGAAAAAACATATTTAAGTACAGCATGTGATAGAGTACAAAAAAATTATCAAAGTCATCTCCTTCAAGTGATATATTGTCAGATATTATCTGCCAGGTTTTGAGATGCTCATCCAGAGCCTTTTGTTTTTCTGTAGCTTTCTACACACTTTGCAATATTATCATTCTCACTCCAACTGGTGGTATTTTAGTTCTTTTTATTATTTTATTACCTACCTCTTTACTTTTTTTTCCCTATGTGGTTTTCTTAAGTGCCCAAAGAGGAAAGTTTTCCTGTTGATTGATAAACTTGTGCTGACAATTTAAATAATTACAGGTTTTTTCCTTTAACTATGTTTTAAATGCTCACAGAACAGCAAACCATAGAAAGCAATAACGCTTCCAAGCGCTCAAAATCAATCATGAACATACACTCTCTTATTTATGTGTATTTCAACTTTACTGTGTG
This sequence comes from Brachypodius melanocephalos, assembly GCA_013398615.1. NCBI lineage: Eukaryota > Metazoa > Chordata > Aves > Passeriformes > Pycnonotidae > Brachypodius > Brachypodius melanocephalos. The sequence continues at coordinate 29,960,232 of VZSR01001283.1, read as the reverse complement.
GGCGTCAGCAATTAAGAGCCAGGCTCCCCAGCATTTTGGTGTTGTGCCTCTAGTTCTGCATTTGTTTGGGTTCCCACAGCAATAACTCTTCAATCTCAGTAGTTTCTTGGGTGGTTTGAGGTTGAAGATAATAACCTTCAGTTTATAGATCATTTTCAAGGGTTGCTGCACAAGATGGGGAGCTGGCTGCTAGCTGCTGAGCTGGTGGCAGAGGGACCAGCAACGTCCCATACCTGATCTACTGCAGTTGCCACTTTTCCTTAATTTATGTAGTTAATAAACTTTTGGTTTGTCCCAGTCCTCAACAAAGTGTTGTTACAGTAGTTCTCCTGAATCAGGTGGTTGTGAGCTGTGTGTTTTTGCTGTCTAATCCTTACACTATGTTATGTTGAAATGTGAGAATTTAGAGGAATGCATGTCTCTATGGAAAATCTGTAACATATAAGAAAGGAAAATATATGCAAACATGTTTAAAAGGTGTATTTGAGTCTTTGAAGAACTGGGAATTTGGCACAATCTTTATCTTCCTATAGGCCATTTAGCAAATATTCTAGTTTTAGCTGTGGTTCCTAACACTGTTAAAATTAATTTCCTCTTGTGTATCTGTAATTAACAGAGAAGATTGCTTTGCATGCCAAATGAGATGCTGTTCTATTTATTACTCTTTATTAGGTGAAGGAGACAAAAAGCATTTTGCTGATAGATGATGAGCTGCTTTTGCTTAGTGGAATAAAAATAGCACAAAAACTGGCTTTAATGTCAAAATGTCAGGATTTCTCTTCTTTGGGGAGTCAAAAAAGATGAATGGAACTGCATCCTGTAGTGAGTTTCGGTTTCTTCTTTATCCTCAGTGAATAATAATTTCTTGGCAGAGGGTGAAAGGTTATATATAGTATATTCAAGATATACTTAATATATACATGTCATGGTTTCAAATGTCTCAGTTATGTAATCTGGCTGTGGGGGATGTGTATACAGCTGCCTCCTTTACTGGTGAAGGCAGCTGTATATGATATATGGAAAATTAAGGGTTTTTTTTCCAGGGGTTGAGTTTCTACCTCATTTCTAGGCCAGATGTAGCAAAAGGATTTCCCTGTAAAAGTGGTAAAATTTTAATTAGTGTAGTGTTCATAGGAAATAGGGCCCACAAACAAGTTAAAAATGAAATCTCATGATGAGATAATAATCAAGCAGTGTACTTGTTGGTTGGCATCATGTTCTTATTCTGCCCAGGATGGTGGTGGAGTCCCATCCCAGAGGTGTTAAAAATTGACTGGACCTGGCACTTAGTGCCATGGTCCAAGATGGGGATTGGTTATAGGTGGGACTCAGTGATCTTGGAGTCTTTTCCAAGCTTAATGATTGTCTGAAAAGCTCATAGAACTGCAGAATAGAAACACCTGATGAAAGCATGAAGCTAAAAGTAGCACTACCAATACCCATAAGCCAGTCTCCTGTGGCCTGTAACATGGCAAAAGTTTGCCAGAAGTGTTTCACCTGCATCCACATGCCCTTTGAACAGTGAAAACTGTGTTGTAACTTCACAGAGGCGTGTGTTTTCTGCATCTGTCCTTGCATAATTAGAGGTTGCTGCGATTGTTTTGAAGACTGATAACCCAGATCAATTCTAAACTTCAAAACCCCCTTTATATGGTTATTGATATGATTATTTGTTAACAACACATATTGTTTCTGTTAGTTCTTAATCTTAATAATAATTATCACTACATATTGAAAGCAATCTCTTGATATTTGTATCCTAAGTTAGTTGTGAGTATACAATATGCTGGAGTTGGTGCAACAGTCAAGGGAGTCAGGCTCAAGAACCTTTTAATAATGGCAGCTGGAACCAAAGTGAGCATCTTGTCACCAGAGTACTCAATTACACCTAAAATCAAATCTCCATTCTATTTAAAAATGAAAGAGGCCGGTTCTAAGGCCATAAGCTTACTTAAAGAAATTACAAAACATTGCAAAATGAGGTTTTTCCCATTAAGTGTTAGAACTTGCTGATTTCAAGACAGGAGTATGAAAACATGAGAGAGTGGGCAATGTCACATGTGAATTCTTGAGTTCTGTTGCCACCTGTAAATGTCTTGATCACATGCTGTCTTTTTACCAAGTGAAATTTATATCCAAATGCTTAATGTCATAGATGTTAACACGTTGTGGATGTTACTTTTGTGATTTTTATTCAAAACACAATTTTTCTTTAAATGAGTGGTACCGAAGTGGAGTGAGAAGTATTTCAGCAGCTCAGCTTGTAAAAGACAATCCCAATTATTCTGTCCAATGTGAGATTTCAATCTTTTGCTTGACTTCTGAAATACGGTATTTCTGAAATGGCTGCATTTCAGCTTGTTGTCTTTCTCTTGCAAGTCCCTCATCCACATTTGTCCAAAAGGCAGTGGAAAGCAGAAGTTTCATGTTTTGTTCTATTTATTTTTCTTCTCTGGTTTTAGTTGGGTTTTTTAATCTGATTGATTTTTTTCTTTTTCAAATCCCAACTAATCCTAATGTAGTATCTTGTAACAGCAGGAGCCTGAAATGTGGACAGAAGTGAAGAAGAGAGATTTTTTTTTTTGAGATTTTTCGCATTAATCTTCATGGACACATCTTACAATGGAAAGAGTGAAATGGAGCTTTTACTTACATTTAAGCTATTATAGTCAGGGAAAAACCTGATTATTTTCAGTATTTTTGTTGAAAGCTATATATAAAATATCATTAAATGTATACATAACAATAATAATAATCTCCAATGTTTTCAACAGGCCTGTTACGCTGCATCTGCTGTTGGTTATTTGACAGGCAGGTATGTAAAGAGTGTGCAAAGCTGTTAAGAAATGTTCACTAGTTAAGAATTACCGTTTTTTTATCTCATCACCTGCAGTAACAAGTGCCTCTGCCTGAATTAAATTTCAGTAAAATTTGTGTTGAATCAGATGCACTTCTTCCAGGGTGAGCTTTCTTCATTGGTACCTGTTGATAAAGTGCAGTTGAGAAAGCTGCAAGCATAAATTTACCAAATTGGGTGTAAACATTGGATGGCAGAGCAAATGTGGTAGAAAAAGTCAGGAGCTATGTTAGGATAAGCCTGTGTATATTGCTCATCTCTGTGTGAGTGGCACATAATGGTTCACTTGCCTTTCTAATTGCATTGATAACATCTTCATAGTTTCTGACTTCCATGTCTACCTTTAGCCATTCATACAATTTCCTAGCCATTCAAGAGTTTTGGTGACATGAGTAAAACTTTAATATTCAATATTTCAGTGCCTAACTAATTTTTGTTGATTATTTATTTGTTGTTCCCTGTGCTCACTCTCTTTTTCTCTTTTCCTCTTTTTTTCTTTTTTGTATTTTCTGTATAGACCAGGAGTATGTCTTGTAGTGTCCGGTCCAGGTTTCTTACACGCCCTTGGTGGGATGGCAAACGCAACCATTAACTGCTGGTAATTGAACTGCATTTTCCCTTTAAAATTTCAATAATCGTGTGTTGTTACTTGTTTCAGATGTTGAGCTCCACAGTATTTAGTATTTTACTTTTTTCCGCTTTCATGTGGATAATGAGAAAGGAATTCTTCCTTTATCAACCTTACAATTAGTTTAGTTACATTTTTTGTATTCTCATGGATAAAATTTTTGGTTTTGTCCTACGCCATTGTGTGTATATTAGAAAATATATCAGTATAGCTGGTTGTATGGGTGTGTTTGTAAATGAAGTCAATGTTAGCCTGCAATACTTTCATGATTATGGATATCATCTTAAAGGTGTTTCCTAAATTTAAATTCATACTGCCTTTGAATTACCATATTTCATACATGAATAAATTGAAAATTGCATTGTTAAAATCCCTGTTTGCTCCCCATGCAGACATTTAGAGTAGTAATTAAGTATTGAATTAAATGATGTACAGAAGGATAGTATTTACTTTATAAGCCTTCATGGAGACGTGACAGCCTTGTCTGGTCTGCCACTGAAAGCTGTTCAGAAAGCTGTACTGAGGTATTTTGGGAAGAAGCTGTAGCAATAGCAAGCAGATGTGTTCACAGAACAGAATGTGATCCAGAACAGTGTGATCTCGAGCACTGAATTAGCAGTGGCTGATGGATGAGGGAAGCTTGGTAATGGGAACACTAACAAATCAAGTCTGACATTTTGAAAAAAGTCCTCTAGTGTTCAAATTCTTTTTTTAATAAATGAGTTATTGACTAAGTTTTGCTGTCACTATTTGACCTTAGACTAAAAAAGGAAGATTATATGAAAACCTTGCTTTTGAACTACCAAGGGTTTGGTTATAAGAAAGAAGTGTGCATGTAATTTACTTACAGATATGTAGGAGACATTTTTGAGGGTAAACTGCATTTTCAAAGGTAAAACCTCTCGATATTTCATGCTGAGAATTACCTGCCATACTGCTGCTTCCTGTCCTGTCTCATTCTGAGCAAGATTTTGTACCTCAGTCTGGCTATGACAATAGACTCCAAAGACAAGTGTGTGATAGTTGGTAAGATTTGGAGTAAACACAAGCATGCTCTTTCCCTGAAGTTCCAGTTAATTTTTTTTTTTCAGTTTATTGAAGTTCTTCTCCTGCAAGTCCATAAGACTTATCATTATTAGTTTCATTATTATAGTCAAATGTTCTTTCTGCGTCACTGTTCTTACCTTGCTTTATAAGCACTGCTCTTCAAAATGTCCACAATACTGTGACAATAGTACAATGATTTCCTTGAGGGGAAAAAAAATTCATTCTAGTTAGAATTATTTAAAACTTCAAGGGCAGAACTAAATCTTTCCAGGATGTGTTGGAGTTGGCTTTTTAAATGGTAGACCAGTTTTTAACTGGGAAGTAGTATTTCCTTTTTTCATTAAAATATTTAAATAAATTTGGAAAAGGCAAGTAAGAAGAACATAGATTTTGTCGCTGTCAAACAATCTTAGATAGTAATAATCATTTTGCTGAGGGTAAAGAATAAGCAAATAATATATGTGTAGAGCAGTCACCAAGTGCATTTTTTCCCTAACGATTTTTCACAGAGGTAAGATACAGCTAGAAGTTCTCATTTCACTGCGCCAGGGGATTCAAACTGAATTTTTGATTTATGGCAGAGAAATGGCCATTGGTTATGAAGCTTAGGTCTAGATATACGTATCCCCAAGCCTTATGTGTGATTAAATTTAGCATTATGCATGGAACACTGGAAATGTTTCAGCTTGATACATTGTATAGATAAATGCAGTCAAAGGAAAGGCTGTATCTGAAGAGAAATTGTTCAAGAGGCAAAGCCTGGAAAGCTATTGACCCAATATTTCAATATAGTGTGGATGAATAAGGAGATTAATAAAACAGCTTCTTCTGTTGACTCAGCTCTTAGCATTTTAAGGAGTTTGACCTACAATTTGAATAAAAGACAGGTTTTAGTTCACTACAGGAAAATTATTTATAACATTTTGTGGAAATTACAATAAAAAGGCGCTCCTGTGGAATGTCAAGCCCTTACTGCAAAATAATACTGCCTTCCTTGCATAGCTATGAACTAATTTAAGTTCAGGACTGCTTGCAGACATGTTAATTTTTTGCCTGTTCCTTTGGGTTTTGGAGTTTTTTAACTAAAAATGCAGGGAGTGGTGTTGTCAGTCACAATCTTTTTGAAAATTTGTATCTAGTTCTAGTGCTTGTGCATGTTACAATACCCTTTGTAAACAAACAGCTTAATACTTTTTGGACCAATCAATACATTCTAACTTCTTATTAGGTGTTGTCATTCCTTCAAACCACTGTATCACCCATATTATCAAGCTTCAGTAAAAATTGCCTGTGATGTGATTTGATTTTAGAACTTCTATGATGCAAGTTACTTAATATGGCCAAATTGTCCCAAAACTGCAGACTTGAAAGCTACTGACTGACACTCTGATATTTAGAATCCATTTCTGTATTCTGTATCTATTCTTGTAGAGATCTGTGGATGCTATATATATATATATACACACACACACACACACACACACTCTTACGAGGTTTTTCTGTCTGTTTTTAATATACTTTTCTAGGCCTTTGATTGTTATTGGAGGTTCTTCTGACAGAAATCAGGAAACTATGGGAGCATTCCAAGAATTCCCACAGGTATGCAGACATGTAACTTTCTACAGGAAGATTTCAGTTAAATAATTCTTGTTCTTCATTATTGTAGGAAAAAAAAATCCCAAACACTACCACTTCCTAGCAGATCTTATAATGCTGTTGATTTGCTCCATCTACTGGTTTAAAATTGACATTGTGTAAATACAGCAGACTGCCTGGAAGGTCTTTGTCCCTACTTGTGTTGGAATTCATACTCTAAGTTTTCACCTAGTATAAATTACCTTTGCTTGTTCTGAGATGGACAAAAGCAAAATGTCCAAGAAAATAAATCAGTTTATGGGGGAGAAAAAAATAAAAGCCAAAAACTTAAGCACTTGGAGGAATGAGTGTGGGTTTGACAGTTTTCACTAGCTGATACTGCATTTTTCCATGGGGAGGTTACCACCTTGTTGCTTTTCATCTGGCATTTCTTTCATTTTATTCATGTTGAAATGAGATGGAAATGAGCAAATCACTTTGATAAATCAGTGCAGTGGTTATTTGCCTTTATTCAGGTTGAAGCTGGCAGGCTGTACAACAAGCTGGCTGTCCGCCCAAGCAGCCTGGAAGTTATTCCTGCTGTTATTGAAAAGGTATGAAAAAATACAAAATTAACAACAGAACATCAGGTAACTGTCTCCTGTTTAAGTTTTGAGAGTTTATTTTTGTATAGTTGTTACTCTTAGTAATTTGCTCTGGCAGATAGGAGGTGATGGTTGATTGAGTAAATTAACAATTGGGGAGGTTCTGCCTTATAAACCACGCTATGAAATAGGCTAGAAATAAATCCTTGCCCAGTGTGATGCTTACTGATCTCTGCAGTAGATTTTGTTAGAGTTGGAAAATTTTTATGAAATAAATGCTTTTAGGGAGAGATGCAATAACTAGAAGCGTAGTACTTCAGCTGTTTCACCACTGTCATGTGAAGGAGATTTGAAGGGGGGCAGTGGAGATGGTCATGTTTGGGGTTTGAGTTCTGTTGTTGCTTTGTTGGGGTTTTTTTGAGAGTGAGAGAAAACACATCCTTATCTCAGTGCTTCAGAGAGGATTAGAGAAGTCTCTGGGTACTGCTGTAGCAGCCCTTCAGCCATGTCAGCCTAAATTCTGCATACAGTCATACTGATTCCAGAAGTGCAAATTCAGCAGAGCATCTACCTACAATAGAGGAACTGGGATCAAAAGTAATAGAAAATTGAGGCATTGGCTTTCTTGGTTTTACTCTGTTTGTGCTACTTTAAGTAGAGTTCATCATGAATGTTTAATTTTGTATCTCCAAACATAACAGCTGATAATGCAGTTGTCTCATTGCAAATTAAACAAAGAATTTAGAGTCTAATACTGTACAGCTGCTGAAGGGCTACAGCTGGTGTATAAGAAAAAGTATAAATAGCTGTCAAAACTTTATTTTGTTGGTAAAAATAAATGCATGGAAGCTTCCAGTATGATGAATCAGCACAATGGAACTGTGCACCTTGTCTACCTACAGAAGAGTTTTCTTGCTTTTTTGAATATAAATATTTTTTAAATCCTGTCAAACAGTGATTGAAACTGTGATTGGATGTTTTCTAGGCTGTAAGAACCAGTATGTATGGTCGTCCAGGTTCCTGCTATATTGACATACCCGGGGATTTTGTGAATCTTCAGGTGAATAAGAGCTGTGTCAAGTGCGTAAAGATTACCTTCATTATTTTTCAAGTCACTGAACAAAAGAAAATTCATTTATAGGTTAATTTTGTGTTTTATTTTCCTAAAACAAGAAAATCCAGCCTCTAAATGTAACATAACATGATACACGACACAGTTTGTAATGAGATATGCAAAAAAGAATGAGTTAATGTGGTAGCGTAATGATGTCACCCTGTAAATCTCTGAAACAACACTACTTACAAGATTAAAGAAACAAAGAGAGAAAACTTCAAAGCCTGTTTAGAAAAAAACATTTCATGTTCTAATAAATGCTGTAACATGGTGTGTAGCAACTGCAATTTTATGCTAAACAATAGGTTTTGTCTTTCAGCATTTCTTATTTTGAATTTTTTAAAGAGCCTCTTTTGTTTTGCTTGGCTTCAGGTACGTGGAATGCTGCCTGCCACCTCCCATCAGCATGGCTGAACACTCTGCTGTATCCGAAGCAGCCTCTGTCATTGCTCTTTCCAAGCAGCCTCTGCTCATCATTGGCAAAGGTAAAATGCTTTGATGTAGCTTTGAACTGTGCACCTTCAGGACAAGAACAGTGGTTGCTTTTCCCCAGAAGTGTTACCCATCTTCTTTTTAGTCAAACAAACCAACCAGTAGTAAAAACACAAAATTCTTTGAAATTCAGTGTTAAAATCTGCTCTGGTTTTAGATTTTTTTTTTCTGTTCTGTAATGGTTTATTTTTCATCTAATTGAAAGAAAAATCAGTTGATAAAATATAAGTTTATGTAGAAAAAAAAAATCAGATAACTGTCTTTAATCCTAGAGCCAATACCAAGGGATCACTTCCAAAATTCTGAACAATTTACATTCTATTGAAGCAATTATATTCTTTGTCTAATGCTCTGGCATGTATAGCAAGAATCAGAGTAACCAAAAGTCATTTTTCTGTTGGTTCTTACTGAAAGTGCCAGCCTACCTGTGTGGGGATATACAGCAACACAGCAGGTGCTGCTGCTGTTGCTGTTTTACAGACTTTTCACTCTACTCTGCAGTGTAATCAGTTCCTGGAGATGGAGGGTAATTATTCTCAGTGCTGATTCACTTCTTTTGTCCCTCCCTGTGGAGTATTAGCCAGTGCAGTGGTGCTTCTGTTGAAAATACAGGTCAGCTAGGAACAGAATTAAAATAACCAGCTCATTTAACCCAGGCTGCTTTTCTGCAGATGTGGGGAATGATCTCTATCTGTCTTTATTTCGGGAGTGCAATGATTGAAATGAGATGGATCTTATGATTGATTAGGTAATGAAATTGACAACAGAAGATCAATCAGAAGAGATGATGGGGTTTTTTTTCTCTCTGGCTGGATACATGAAAGAAAGGATGTTCTTTGAAAGTGAAAGGTGGAAAATACAAGAAAAAGATCTATGTTTTGCCAACGTCAGCAATTGAGAATCTACTCAACAAATGTACCTGGACTTTGTCCTGTATATTGTTAGCAGAATTTTTGAAAGACTTACAAAAGTATATTCTTCAGGATTTAAGACTCACAGATTCAAGCCATTACACAAGGACCAGTCAGTTATTCCAGGTTGCCTGGGCAAGCTTAATTCATCAGCCATGATTTCCTTCAGCATTGCAGGAAATGTGTGCACAAATACATGCCTTTGCAAGGACTTGTCTGTGCTTCTCTCTTCTCTCTAAAGGCTTATAGCAGAGTCTTTGGGCAGGTTGTTAGGGAGCATGTGGTACAGCAGCATGCAGGGGGTAAGCAAGAAATGACATGACACAACATAAAGGTCATCTCATGTTGCTGCTGCATAAAAATTAATAAAATAGTTCAGCTGCAGTCTTAAAAAAACCCAAGCAAACGAAACTTTTCGTTAACAATATGTGAAATTTTAACCGCAGATATCTGTGGTTTGGCATGTTTCATTTTGAGTTCTTCAGAATGAAAAATAACAGGCAGCTTTCATAATGGGAAGCAGTACTCTTTCTGCCATAATGTAATCAGCTTAATTGAAGTTCAAGCAAATACAGTTGGTTTCTGTAGTATTAAGCAATCTCTTTCATTTCATTCAGGTGCTGCTTATTCACGTGCTGAAAACATCATCCGAAAGTTGGTGGACCTTTGTGGACTGCCTTTTTTGCCTACACCAATGGCAAAAGGAGTAGTTCCTGATAACCATCCAAATTGTGTAGCTGCAGCAAGATCAACGTAAATATAAAGCGAGGCTTCTAATCCTAATAACTGAGAAACAGCTAGGAATTTTGGTGGTCTACAGATGCCAGGGAAGAGAAAATTCATACCACAAAAACTTTTTCAGCCATGTTTTGTACCTCACTGTAGAGCACTGAAGTTCTTGCTGGGAAAGGGACAACAGATTTAAGTGGATCACTTTAGAACGCTGACCAGGAAGATACTTTGAGATATATTATAATCTGTAGCTATGAAACCTATGGCAAGTAGATGGATCAATGTTGCCAGTGTGTATTTTGTAACATAAAACAGAGCTGGCAAATGGTTTATGTTAAACATTTAACTTTGTGCATTAGACAAACTCCTTATTTTTGCTTTAACACCATAAACAGAAGCTTGAACTGGCCATGTTGCAGTTAAGTTTTGCCAGCTGTTGTCTCTCTGTGGTGTTTGCAATACTCTATCACTAAATTGCACTTGGTTTATAAAGAAAAGTAAAGTATTTCAAACTGCACTGAAAGACTGTGTTTAAAGTAATTTTTAACAGGGTTTTTATTGGCTTTTGGCAAAATTAATGAGAATGGACTCTAAGAACTCTACTGGGTATGAATATGCACAGAGTCAGTGTGCAGATGGAGCATTTATATACCTGAAAGTAAAATGCTGTCCATTGCTGAGCATCTTAGCTTTATCACTGTTAAGCATGCTGCTAGGAAGAATGGAGAATAAAGGAATATACCAAATATTGTCTGCCTATCTGAAAGTTAAATTAGTGGGAGACTAAGCTGAGAGGCCCATACAATCTTAATTTTGGCACGCACTGTTGCCAATGTCACAATGCATCATTCTAGCATCTTTTGGTCTCCTAATATAATGATTCCTCTCCTATATACAGTGTAATAGGAAAATAGTAATTAATTTTCTTCCTAATTTCCTTAACTCAAGAATGGCTTGATGACTGGCTCTATAAAAGGATACAGGGTTTTGGGGCTAAGCAAGTGGCTTAGAGGAAGGAAGAATTATGTGCATATTCTGGGGTTTTCTGTGGTGGTTAGGATTGCTTCTAATTTTGCAAAGACTGTTAAATGTAATAGTGATTCCTTCTTGTCTGATTCTGTCATTTCCCTTTATTAGGGCATTACAGCATGCTGATGTAATCATCTTGCTTGGTGCAAGGTTGAATTGGATTTTGCATTTTGGTCTTCCACCAAGGTATCGACAGGATGTAAAGGTTATTCAGGTAAGCAGGAAAATTATTACTACTTAATGGAAGTCTTCTGTGTTCTAGCATTGCCCAGAGCAATTATTGTACATTATTTTGGTAATGTATTTCAGGTGGCAAGTACTGCCATATGGGCAGTGCAGTATGGTGCAGTTGTGGTAGTTCTCCAGAAACTAAGATAACTTAGGATATCTTTAATTGTGGTTTTTACTTCTATTTTTTTTTTCTAAGAATACTTACAATATTGTTCCTAGTATCAAGAGCTTGGTGCTGCTATAATGCAGTTGACTGATACAGGGTTAGATTCACAGTACTGTTGGAATTTTTTTTTGAGCATTGGAATTTCTATGATTGAAAGAAAACTATCCCTGAAATTGTGGAATCTTTTGTACTGCTCTCTTGACTGAATTTTTGTGAAAAAGAACTGCTTTCAGATCTTGTCATAATGTAAGAGCTCAGTCACTCAGAAATTAAATAAGAGGAAGAAAGGCTATTTAATTAATTAATGCATTTGACAGTCTGCCAGCTCTTAGAAAGAGAAGTCTTTAAGTTGTGTCCTTAAAATCTCCTCCCCAAGAGTCTGTAATCTAGTAGTAGTGGTTGATCCAATATGGTGTCTGTCCTGCTTACACTAACCTGGAACATAAAGTTCCAAACTTTGCAATAGCATTAATTTTTAAGCTAAATTTTTAAAAATACACTTTTTAAAAAATATTATTTTTTAAAATAATACATATTTTATGTTTCCTCTTCCTAAAAAATTGAAACAAAATATTTTTTCATCTCGCTTAATTTTTTTCACTATCAGAGATTAGTATTAAAATACTAAGTCAGTTCATAGTCTGTGTGACCAGGTCAAAAATAAGTTTATGTAACTTTAGAAGGCTCATGCATCACTGATAGATTTGCTCCAATAGTTGCAACTTACTTTTCAGTTTCTTCATCCTAAGTAAGTTCTTACTGTCAGGTAGCATACACACATTTTTCTCAGTGAGAAAATTGCTGCTTTGTATAGACTTTAAGGGTATGCCTGAGCTTAGATTTTTAGCTCTCATACAATATTGCAATACAGTTCTACAGTATCTGCAGGAGCTTGAAAGAAGCATACAGTCAACTTTAAGGATATATATGACTTTTTATTAAAATAGGTATGTACCATAAGGTTTTACTTTGCATAAAGGATTTCCTGATGTCACATCAAGGACAGGCAAAGGAAGTTACCTTTACAGCCACACCAAGGTATGAAGACAGTGTTAGACATCTATGTATGTGAGGCCATGTTCCTCAATTGAACTGAAAAAAAAAAAAAAAGTTCTCCTTAATGTATCCTTGAGTTAATGCATGTCTTTCTTTCTGAAATACAGATTGATATTTGCGCAGAAGAGTTGGGGAATAATGTAAGGCCAGCTGCAACTTTATTAGGTGACATAAAGACCGTGACTGAGCAGGTAACATAATGTCCCATGTCCTCTGGTTTTGACCTCAATTTCCTCTGATTCTTGTGAAGTAAGTGCCCAATTAAAAAGAAACGGTTAAAAAAACCCTCAACTGTTCAAGGAAAACCATTTCTCAGGCAGTATATTCATGTTGTATATCCAGTCTATTCTCAAATTATATGTTAAAGATTCTGAATAGTGTTATTGTGATTGTGCTGGGATTGTTCTTGATAATGTTGTTATTGATGCTTTTGTTGTCTTTTAAACATATTGAAAGACCCCTCTACAGCATTTCAATGTTGTTCCAGCTCTTAGAAGAATTCAACAAAAGATCATGGAAATACCCTTCTAATTCAGAGTGGTGGCAGAAGCTAAGAGGGAAAATAAAGAACAACGAGGAAAGATCAAAGGTAGTTTGACATTAAAGAAGTTTAAAAGTTTGTTGCTGTAACAAAGCACTGATGCGTTGTCAGTTTTGTAACTGGTCTGTATCCAACCTCCTCAATTATTTCTCAATTATTAAATCACTCCGACTTTGAAAATTTGTACGATTCTGGTACAGGGTTTTACTCTTATGCTTAGGAACTGTAGGCATTATAGTTTAAGTATTCTATGATTTTGTATAAATTCAAAATGTGTAGAAATCATTACACTTTGGTATAGGATTCTTAAAGCCAGTAGAAGAAGACCACAGCCAGAGCTGCTGTATTATGGGCAGTGACTTCTAAGCAATGAACAGATACACCAAGTACTTCAAGTGGAAGCTGGCTTAGGTGAAGACACATTCTTAGTTTTCTTCTAATTGTAATCATTGTTTGTAATTGTGCAGTTCAGCAATGCTGGTCTAAGTTTAATCTATGATAAAAGCAAGTAGCTGTTAAGACCAAGAGACTACAGATGCTTGGTATATACCTAGCTTCATGTAACCCATATTCTGCAACTTCAGATACATGTTCCTAAGACTGGGATGTAAAATAAATTCATTCTGGCAGATTGCTTTTTTGAATTACCTCCCAGCACACAGATGACAGCTCACTTAGGGTAGTCCACAGTCAAACCAGGGTGCAGAAAAATTTCATGTGCCTCTTGGGTTAAACAGAGTTTTAATAGTTTCTGCCAGTGATAGGCCATGGAAGACTTGCTGAGCTTGTTGATAAGTATATTGTTGTGCTACCAGGGTAGATAACAGGAGGAGTGACCTTGATGTAGTACGTGGAAAACCAAATACTCCAGCCTTAACCAAGCAGAGTGTATTTTTGTTTCCATCATTATTATTTATGTGTCTTTGTTTTGCACCTTAAGTTCTATTTATGGGAGTTACTAATACCTTTTCTTTTTAAGGGATTAGCATTACAGAAATCTCTGCCTATGAATTATTATACAGTCTTTCATCACATCAGAGAACTGATACCCAAGGACTGCATTCTAGTAAGTGAGGGAGCAAACACCATGGACATTGGACGAACTATGCTTCCAAATTTCTATCCCCGTCAAAGGTGTGATATCTTTTGTTCTAAGTCAACAGGCTACATTTCTGCATAAATGTTTTCATTTAGCTAAGAAGTATAATGGTCTGGAAAACAGAAGTATAATATGTTAGGTGAGGGATTAAGGAAAGTTTTCCACTCATGTGCTGATGTCCTGTCGTAAATTTTAACAGTTCTCTGCATGCTCTGCAGCACAATGGTGATTGATAGTTGCTCTTTCTTGTGGAAGTGAGTAATGAGCATTGTGTTCAATTCCCTGACCTGGATGTTTGTGATGAAAAATAGAAACAATCACTGCGATTCTCATGTTGAAAAAAATTCATGTGAAGAGTTTTTCTTTGGAACACTTCAAAATGGGGAAAACTTGAAATTTAGATTGGATATTGGGCATGCTTTCATGTAAACCTGCACACCTAAGATGTGGGTACTCAAAATACTGCTTTGTGAACAAAACAACCAACAAGCAAGAAAACCCATGTACTTCCAGTAGAGTTGGGGGAAGAGTGTGCATTTTCCCCCCTTATTTAAAATAAGGACACAGTAATGTTACTGGTTGTCTCTTCAGACTACACTGCACATAACTGAAAGCAAATTTGAGCAGGTAACCCTATAATAATCCAGTGCTTTATGTACTTTTGTATCCATTATGTGCTTCTGATTGAAATGATCTAACTAAATTATAGCTTTCAATTTGATTTCAAATGGTCGAACAGAAGACTAAAATTTGAACAGCAGTATTTAATCAATGGCTTTCAGACTAATAGTTATATTTTCAAGGAATTAAATATGGAAATATTTCATGTTGTCTGTCTCTACAGTAATTGAATGTTTTTGAAATACTGTTACTATGCAAGCTAAAAGCATATGAGAATAGTTCTTTATTGTACCACTAGTGTACAAGAGTTCTTCATTTTAATTTGAGTCCCACTATGTTTATATGTTTTATTAAAACATTTGCAGTTTTATCAAATGTTTGACTGAATATAATAATCTTTACATGTGGTATCTCTTTATACCAATTGTTTATAAAAGAGTATATGAATACTATATGGCAAAGTATTGAAAGTAAAAGTAAGGCACCATGGATTAATTGAAGAGATTGAGTAGAAATAAAAGGATAGTAATTCTGTGTTCTCCCTTTAGGCTTGATGCAGGTACTTTTGGAACCATGGGAGTGGGGCTGGGTTTTGCCATAGCAGCTGCAATGGTAGCCAGGGACCACACACCTGGAAGGCGAGTTGTCTGCATCGAAGGGGATAGTGCTTTTGGATTTTCTGGAATGGAGGTGGAGACTATTTGCAGGTAACTGGGTTTTTTTGGCTCAAGAAGATGCTCTTCAGGGTCACTTTAACTAGGAGACTTTAACTGCTGGTAGGTGAGGCATCCATAAAACACATGAAAACAAGCCAGAAAACATACATGCTCATTTTTTCTGTTGTTGTGATGTTGTGCTTTACCAGTGATGATTTAATTGCATTTCAGGTGGAAGTGATTTTTTTTTCCTAGTAAGAAAAATTACACTCTTCACATCTTACAGAAGGGGGCAAGTATTTCAGAATTCTTCCAAATGTGTCTTTTTACAGATACAACTTGCCAATCCTAATTATTGTAGTAAACAACAATGGGATTTACACTGGTTTGGATACAAATTCCTGGGAGGAGATGTTAAAGTTTGGTGACCCTGCTACATGGTAAGCATCTTCAAAGAACCTCCTGTTAACTGTGGAAGAAGTGACCAAAATGCTCATTCTCTTAATTTTTGATGCTTTATGATCCAGAATGAAATACTTTTATAAAATCAATTTAGTCCTGGGCTAAGTTCAGGTAAGTAAGAACCAGCTACCAAAAGCAAACAGCCAACTCAATTCCAGCCTACTGTTTGCACAACAGTGCAGCAGAGAGATGATTCTCTGTTCATTTTCTCGGGTTCCTGCAGCAGTTCAGCCCACACAGTACAGAGTTCATTGTGGGCTAATTTTCAAAATCTTGATTCTCTCCAAAATTATCTGAGACTTGAGTTCTGAGTTTGCACAGCGCTTCTGCTTCTGAGCTGAGATCTCTGTACGAAGAGAACTAGGCTAAAGCTTTGCTGAGGAATGTCTCCACAAGATAAAAATGAGTATGCTATTCTAGAAACACATCTTAGGTGATACAGAAAGAATAGTTCTTTCTGCCCAGAAGAATTCATCAGGCCAGCACAATAATCATCTTGGACTTTAAAATTGGTGCTCAAGTAATTAAATTAGTCAGCTTGGCAGTTTTCCCATGCTGTTAATCATGTTTTCCATTCTGTTACAGTGTACCTCCTGTTTCTCTCCTGCCAAATGCACACTATGAGAAAATTATGTCTGTCTTTGGAGGTAAAGGATACTTTGTCAGAACACCAGAAGAATTGCAGAATGCTCTGAAAGCAAGTGTGACTGACAAGCAAACACCTTCTCTTATAAATGTAATGATCGATCCACAATCTGAGAGAAAGAAACAGGTATGTATATGTTTTCCTTTCTTTTTCTGCAGGCTTCATGGTGGTGAGTTTCTGAAAACCTTAGGGACCGTCACTTAAATCATAGAGGAGGCAGAGATGGTTGCAAGGCAGAAAGATTAGATTTGGGAAATGGAGAAAATAGGTTCTTTTACACTATGCCATCTGCTTTCCTTGCTATCTACTTGTTTGGTTTTTTCCCCAACTGGCTATTATTAATGTATAGTGTCCTTGGTGACTGGTTCCAGAGTTTAAGGTTATTCTCTTTCATTCTAGACCAGTGCAGGAGAAACATTTTTGAGCTGTCTTTATATCCTGTGGATTCCCTCTGGTAGTTAACTGTTTGCCCATTCTGATGTGTTTTTTATTCTGTGTTGATTTGGTTTTTTGCTTCCAGGAATTTCCCTGGCTGACTCGTTCTAACCTGTAGCAGAAGAGGAAGATGATGGTGGTGCAAGGCAGCCCATTAAACAAAACTGAATTGTTTTCTGGAAGTGGAACTGATACTTTATTTTTGCATAAGCATTGGAACAAAGTGGGATTTTAGAACTGCTGTTCGAGGAATATTTAAATGCTGAAATTAGGTAATTGTAAAATGAGAAAGACACATATGGCCTTCTGGCAGATTGTACACAAACATTGATGATAAAATTATATACTTTTTCTTTTACTCAGAGTAATACATGTTATTTGTGAATTAAATTCTTGAATGTTCAGGATGAACAGAATAAGGTGAGGTTTTATGCTGTCTGAAACAAAGAAGTGTTTGACAGTCTGCAATTATAGTAGCTTGATTTTTAACCAACCAGACCACCATTCTGCTTGTTAAAAACTTTGTCCTCTAAGGACCAAACCAAAGCATCTTGTTGTAAGTAATTCCCGATTGGCCTCATTATGCATCGATGCTCATTGCATTGGTAGTACCTTCCTAATTTTACAGATTGATTTTTGAGCTTTTTCTGAATGTAGAAGCAGTGTATTAAAAATGCAGACTTTCTCAAGGGCTAAGGTTCTGTCTACTGAATTTGTTTTTACTAACTGGAACTTACAGTGTTTGTACGAAAACAAAGTCCTGGATTTTTGTTTGAAGTTTAGCTCTTCATAGACACCATCATGTCTGTAGGCTGAAAATGTGGCCATATTTATTAGTGAGATTTCCAGTATTAAGAGAGTGTAAATCTTTATAATCAGAAGCATTTTAAGTAAAACATTACCACCATCATCTCTGAAATATCAACAGTGACACCAACAAAAAGACCACAAAAAAACCCCAATGAAAACAAAATCTTAAAAAATCCCTCACCAGAGCAACAATAAAAGCTGTTAGACTGGAGCATAAGGTTCATTTTGGCTGGCATCACAAAGCAACCACCAGTGTTTGTACTGTGGCTGGCTAACTGTACAACAGAGGTTCTTCGTGTAACTGGATAGAAACCTGGAGTCCCCCCAGCACTGTGATGCAGAGGTAACATTTAAAGCAGATATTTGGCCTGCCTGGCGTTCTGTCTACTGTTTTCATTTGTTGCTGCATCTGACAATCTGACTTAAGAGTTGAGACTTTAAGCTCAACTGTCTATGCTTCTGTCATGACCTACTATGCAGGATGCTCTGAACAGATTGCTTTATATTTACATCTGTTCTTAAATGCACAGATTCTTTGTTGTTACTTGCACAAAAGGGTATATACTGTCTCTGATTTGTGTTTTGCTTGCTTTATTTTCTATTATTCCATTGTCAGTAAGTGTTAGTTACCTAGTGGAAGGCACTTGATGACCTAAGGAGAGAAAGGACTGGGCTGGCAGGGGATCATGGCCTACAGTCATGTTTGTTGCAAAAGGCTTGGCTTACTGGGTCTGGCACTTTAGTTTGGGTCTGGCCCAAGGCCGTGCGTTACTGTTAGGCAGAGGAATGTAGGGATGTCTTTGCACACAAGAACAGGGAGATAATATTGGAAAGAAATAATATCTGAAATAATCTGAAGTGCAAAAGGATAAAATCCTAGAATGGATACAGCACACAGAAAAATGTAAGGCTGCTGAGTTGCTGTGTTCTCTGGGGTACTCTGCAAGGAAGGTGGAACAGTGTTGAATCTTGACGTTAATTTTGTTGCATTCTTCTTCTTGTCTCACAAATTAATTTTGATATTAAAATGATTAAATCACAATCTGTTTCAATGATTAAACACAATCTGCTATGATGGTGTAAAATATCTCTTAGGAGTTAATACTGGAGCTGACCACAGGGGAGATAATTTGCATTGGATAAGCAAATGTAGAAATTACTGTTTTATACTTGAAAATTAATTAAAAGTGATTTTCATGCTTTCTTCTTTAGTGGGAGTATTTGAATTGTCAGCGCTTTGTGTCAGCTGTTGGAAATTGGCTTACATTTGATTTCCTAAAAAATGTTGAATAACTGCAATAACATGCACAATTTATTTTAATAAGTCAAGATGTGAAAAATGGAAGGCAAAGAATTTGAAACTGTGGGAGGTGATAACAATTGATAACATCAGTTCGGATTTCATTAAGCTTTAAAAACACTTAAGAAATAATTAACACTGCATTTCTTATTGCTTTAAAATAGACATAATACCATAAACCGTAATACATAATTTTTAGGTTGTAATGATTAGGGAGTTTGAGATGAGAGAGGGCATGATTCCCACGTAAAACCAAGGAGAGTGAAATCTCCGCTGCTTTGTTTATAGAGCTTACTTGCTTGGTTTGTTTCACACCATGGAGTTGATCTAAGAGAAGTGTTAGGTGGATGAAATTGCATGAAAGAGAACAGTTTCAAAGATGAGATGGAAACAAACTGTCTCTGAAATGTCCTAATTTTATTAAAAGGAGCAAAAAATGACAGGTATTGTAACCTTGGAAAATGCTGTGAGCTGTGTGGCTTTACCCAACTGGAAGTTTTCCTTCAGCAAATTAACTTGGAATTAAACGTATTGAACAGACTCAAGAAGAAGAAAATGTCTGGGCCTCAGCTGAGGGAAGATGCTGTGAAAGAGGTACTGAGTGTAATTTGCTGGGACATGCCAGGAGAAGTTCATGCTTAAATAAGATGCAGTTCTGAGTCTCTTATGGTTTTCAGGTAAATCAAGAATACTTGAAATACTTGCTCTGTGTTATGGGTGCTCTCCATTAATCATTAGTCCAGTGCCTGTGAAGACTTTCCTAACAGAGGCGTGCTCAGTTCTTGGGGTTAGGAAGCTCAAAGTTCAATCCAGCAGCACTTGTCTTCTTCAAAGAGACATGAAAGGGGTTGAAACATGGGACCAACAACTGAAACAAGAAGAGTATTGCAGAGATGTCTGAAACCTGATGGGTGATTTCATTATGGGACAAGAGGTGAAACCATTAGGAGCCACAAAAAATGCCCTGGTATGAGAAATAAGAACTGTGGAATCACAGAATATTCTGAGTTGGAAGGATCCCAGAAGGATCATCCAGTCCAACTCTTTAAGTAGGTGGCCCACAGGGTTCAAATCCCCAACCTTGGCATTATTAGCATCATGCTCCAGCCACCTGAGGTAAGAGGTCAGGTTTGTCACTGTCTGAGTACCTCACCAAATAGCATAAGGTGTTGAGTATGTGTTCCTGCAGCCCTTTGTTGTGCTCAGCTTGCTAACAAGTTTAGTTTGCAGTAATTCCAAACTGATCAATAATTGTGTTCCACCTTTAGTCTGCAGTGAATTCTCCAGGCTCTGCCCTGTGAGCATTTGGGTGTACAGTGTGTCTGCTTGCCTTCAGTTGTTATGGCCACATAGCATATACCCATTTTGATGAGGAATCAGATACAGGTTTGATCTGGCCAGGTTTGATTTTTAAGCACTCCTTCAAAAGCCCAAGTACACATAAAACAAGCAGCAATGCATCTTCGGGGTTGCCACTCTGGACCCACAAGCAGCAAGCACACATTGGCTGGAAGCTGTGGTGAAAGTCTCGTTAAGAAATGCATCTTTTGCACCGACTACCTCTTATGTGTCCTGCAGCTATTTTTAGGCTGTTTAAAGAGCCGGATAGCTGTGCTTGGAGGGAAGAGTGCTTGGCACTCCTCTGCTTCTGTAGAGGAAGTTCTGAGGTCAGACCAGGAGTCAGAGCTGCTCTTGTATGGCAAACTGGCAGTGTGGCTTATATTAATTTATTTATTTATAACTGAATATTGAAATGAGTAAGAAACAGCTGTTCTGAAGGAAACATTTGCTGTTTCTTTTGATGAGGTGATTGGAACCAGATGGACAAGCTTTAAAGAGGCCCTCACTAAAGCAGACCCTTCCAGCTAATTATGGTACATACTAATATAAATGAGTTATTTCATGTCTGTTCTTTCCAGGAATCTCTAAGATGCTTGAAATAGTGATGAAATAAGTAAGAAAAGTTAATAAAATGATGGTCTGCTTGCTTGAGTCAATATGCTTAACAAATTTTGGGTTTCATCAGTCTTTTCTAGGGGGTGATACAAAAAGCAAGGAAGGATACTACTGAAGATGTTGCATAATTTAATCTGGAATTCTTTTTCTTTTTGTCAGCTAGAAATTATTTGTATAATACCTTGGATCAAACTCTAAACTGGCTGCAGAGAAGGGATGCTTTTGAAGGCAGGTTATGAATTGCTGTACTTGAGAATTGGAAGAATGGATTAGCATCTTATCTAGGATTGTTTATATGATCACATGAATGTAAGCAGCTTAGAACATCTTTGCACATAAGTGATGGAAGATTTCCTCTAGTACTTAGTGCTGGTAATGTTATCACATGAAGAAGATAGTGGACATCTCACATAAGCCTTTTTACATCTCCAGCCTCTACAGCAATCTTAAGTTTTTGTGGCTCTTGATTCCAGAAAGCAATCACTGTTCCTGTGTGTGGATTTTGTTCAGTGACTACCTGTAGCTATTTCAGCATGAAACTTGTCATAACCTGCAGGCCTACCTGAGAACAAAACTGTTGGATAGAGTTCAGTTCTGTGTGGATTTGCTTACCTCTGTGTCACCTTGCAGCTCTAGAAGTGATGTGATGTCGACACACATTCAGTGATCCAGGCTAGAGCTCCACAGTGTCTGGATGCAACTCCCTCTTTAGTGACATCTTCACATTAAAAATACTGTTTTAAAAATATCGGTCTTTCCTAAGTGTTTGAAGGATTTGTCTTCTGTCTCC
This sequence comes from Brachypodius melanocephalos, assembly GCA_013398615.1. NCBI lineage: Eukaryota > Metazoa > Chordata > Aves > Passeriformes > Pycnonotidae > Brachypodius > Brachypodius melanocephalos. Next base: position 29,938,473 of record VZSR01001283.1, on the reverse strand, counting down.
TTGCCATTGTCATTAAGAGAATGTGCTTGTATGACATTTTATAAGTCTTGGTGCTGGGAGATGCTAATACCAGAACTGGTGTATATACAGGCATACTTCAGGTTCTAGCCGAAGCAGTGCATCCTTGTTAGAGCAAGGAGATGTGGCTGCTGAGATTGGGGTATGGAAGCCTCCTTACCCGGGCTGTAAACCACCTGCTCGCTCTGCAAAAACAGGATTATCATTCAAGTGCCCAGGAAATAAGTAAAAAGTATGTTAGGTAAAATTAATGTTTCAGCCCTGCCAGGAATTTAAATCTACCCCACCTGAGGAGCTAATGCTGGATTTCATTTTATGTAATTGAAATCAGTAAGACATTAATGATTTTGGTGCAGAAGCTGTTTTTTTCTCTAAGTTTTCATCTCTGTGTGTCAAACTGCCATTTGGTAAGGATGTCTTAAATACAAATTAGTGAAGCTTCAAAACTGGGTTTTTATAAAGGAAATTCTACTGCAGCCTTAATTACAGTTCCCTGATTCTGCAAAGGGTACTGGGGAAATGCACTTGTCTAATTTGATTATCAGTTATCTTGTGTTTGGAAGATGACAACCCTGGTATCCCAGAATAATCAGGCAACAGGCAGTGCCCAGGCATTTTCTATGGCTGCCATGGTAACCACCTTTAACCTGAACCAGCATCTTTTTAAAATCAGCCTGACATTCATTATCAGCTTACAAAAACAGGGCAGTTTTCCAATGTGGCTGTGGCTTACCTAGCAGCTGTGGTGGCAGAGGGCTCTCACTGAGTCCTGCTTGCTGTAGTGTCGTGGTCAGCACTTGTAGCCATCCATTTGCTTAAAACCTGAAAATCAAAAATGTTCTGCTGTTTCTTCTTGCTGTTCTACTGTGACCTATTTCTTTACCTTTCACCAGCTTTATAATATTAGTTCTTCTGTCAAGCCTTTGGGTAAACCTTTGGATGTTGTCCTTTACTACTGCTCCCCAAGTGGGTTTAGCAGCTTTGCTCCTGGTTTTGCATTCTGTATGTCACAGGTTCTCAAAACATGTAGTACCCAGAGGTATCCAGGAGAGAGAAAAATCAGTCATGGGGAATGGGTTTTGTGTTATTTAAAAGACAGCTTATCTGCAGCTTTTTCAGGCCCTGATTTGGCAAGGCACCTTTGCACAGGCTTCATTTCAGGAGCACCTTTGCTTTCACTTGCAGGCCTGTGGTTACACTTACGATTAAGTATTTTCCTGAATTACTGGTGCTTTGGCCACTCATGTGAAGGCACTACAACCTTCTGTAGAGGGTCCCTGTGTCTGGGGGCAATCTCCTAGGCATGTATGCACTGGTGTTTGGATCCATGTTTGTTTGCATCTCAGTGGTGTAATGGACTGTACTGCAGTATGAAAATCAGGAACACTGTGCTGCATTGCCAGGCATTCATGAAGCTCTCTGGAATTAAAAGCCCTGGGTTTAGTGTGAGCAGTAAAATAATGATGTTAATAATTTTTTTCTGAAAAAAAAAATGTTTTCTCTGTTAACAGAGAAAAAAGAAGGTTGTGTTTTGTGGTGTTTAATTCATTGGGCTCTTTGGCAAGCTAGATGATAAATCACTTAAATTAGGAGTTGTGGGAGCCAATTACTGCCAGATATTCCTGTGTTCTGTGCCTCCAGCGGCACGGCAGCAATACTGGTACAGGCAGGGAGTTCTGCAGACATTTACTAATAGAAGTAAATAGCAGTAGACAATCCAAATGAAAAGAAGATGAAAAAAATACCCTGCATTGCATGTTCTGCAGTTTGGAAGGCGATGTTTAAAAGAAAGATGAAGTGAAAATAAGGGAGAAGAGTGCTTTTGTAAAGGTCAGCACCTAAATTATTGTTGTTCTACTTAGTTGTGCCCTCCAACATTACAAGGCCAAGTGGTGTGGTTTTGGTAGCTTTGATGGAAGTCACTTTGAATTATCCCATAAACTCTAATTATGTCCTTACTTAACACTTTTGTTCTGTAGTCTTCAGTAGAAAAAGAAATGTAAGTATGGGGATTACTCATAGGAGTGGGGGGGGGAAAAGCGAAGGACTGAGCCTTTGAATTGAAAGTGCAACATTAATGTTTCAAGATGAACTTTCTAAACATGAGACAAGAGCTGGGCTGCTCCGTGGGCGAATAGGCTCTGAAGAGTATAAAGATAAATCAGCTTCCCTTGTCAGTTTTGCATTTCTGTGAACCACAGAGTACAGAGAAAAGGGGAGTCCAGAAGGCTGATTGTTGTTGTGAAATGTATAACATCCATTAAGTGGCTAATCTGCAAAAAATTTCCAGGATTTTTTTTTGAAATTGCGAGTCATGAATGTCCTGCCATCCATGTCCTCCTTCACCCTGTTCATGCAGTGGGTTGTAAGCTGAAGACTGGCTAGTGCTTTAGCTGACCACCTGCTCCTGTCCTGATATCCAGCTGGGTGACTGGCATGGCTGGAGCTGTGGGGTGAGCCAGAGCTTCATCAAGTGTGAATGTGCTTGGATTTACTTCATCACACAGTTAGTGGATCTGTTTCTGTATGGGCTTCTGAATTAAATTTAAATACACCAGCAAGGAAATGGTGAAGCCACTCACTGGCTTTCTGCACTTATTAACATTTTGCTTCAGCAGCTGCCTTTGTACTTTAGGTAACACCATCTTCCAAGGTGATGTTAACTATGTTGTTATAGCGCTATATTTGAGTGTTAGACATAACTGATTCAAGTGTGCAACACTGAACATGTATTTTTATTGTGAAAAACAATTGTTGCTAAATAACTATCTCACAAGGAAAATGTAATTATGAAGATTCTTTTCCAGCTCCTGCTCTAATTAAATGAACAGGATTCTTCTGTACTACTTTGCAGACACAAGCTGTTATTGAATTACTGCATTAACTTGGGGTTGCTGTTTTACCTTTGCCCCACTCAGCAAAAGAGCTTTCAGACCTTTGAACTAGAAAGTCTCAATTATATATTGAGTATCTCAACAGGACAAGGAGGAATGGTTTTAAACCAAAAGAGGGTAGATCTAGGCTAGATGAAAGGAAGAAATTTTTGGAGGTGAGGATGGTGAGGCAGTGGAACAGTTTGCCCCAAGAAATGGTGGATACCCCTTCCCTATAAATATTCAAGTTCAGGTTGGGTGGGGTTCTGAGCAACCTGATCTAGTTGAAATGTCCCTGCTTATTGCAGGGGATTGCACTAGATGACCTATCTGACCCAAATTATTCCATTATTATCATAGTCCTAACTAGAATGGTGTTCATGAAAGAATTTGAGATTGATGGTATTTTAACTATATTCATTTTACCTTGTCTCGTTGATGCAGTACCTGCCAACCAAAAGTGAACAGGGCTGGGAAGAAGCCTTCTTTTTAACAAGTATTCATTAATTCTTGCATAGAAAAAAGGCTCGTAAATTCTGTTTACATGGTAGTGTCATCAGCAGACTCCTTCATGAGGTTCTAAGAGCTCAAGTTTGGGCTGAAAAGGTCAAACAACAGCTCCTTGAACAGATAAACTTTTCAGACTATTTTTTTCATTATGTATTGGTTGGCTTTTGGCATTTTTTATTTGTTGTGGCATCTACCACAAATAAAACAATTAATGAATAGCTGGAGAAATGCACTGCTTGGCTGAGCAAGTTCATGGGGCTCAGGGCCTGGAAAGCTCATGTTTGTCAAGTCTCCCATGCCAGATTCTCCCTGCTACGTGACACTTTCCCTCCTCAGGATTCTCTCTGCCATAGGCACTGATGCCATGGAGGTCAGAAAGAAGCTGAGTGACCAGGTGTACAGCCTTGTCATCCAGCCTGGATCAGGGAATGTCAGTCTGCCGTGCTGTCACCGGCATAAGTCAAATCAGTAAAGCCACAGCTCTTGTCCATTTTCTTTCCAATAGACTTTGTTCTCTTGTGAAACCATTACCAGCCTTGCCAGCAGTCTCAGCTGGTAAGGCAAACACCTCAAAATTAGAGGAAAATGAACACAGGACTTGCACTCTGACATGGCCTGGCTCACTGCCCTGTAATGAGAGCTCTCCACTAAAATCTAAAGAGGGAATGGAACTACATCATGAAGAGATCTCATCAAATAAATGCAAATCCAAAGGCCTCCTTTTGAGTTTTTGTGGAAGATGGTGCGTTTTCCACAGAAGAGGGTGTGCCCACAGAGCTTTCATCTCACATTGGCTGAGAGCCATTTCAGGTCAAACAGGCTCAGAGTGATGGAGATGCTATGCTAAAAGAAAGGAGAACATTGACAGAAGCTGCATTTTAATCAGGGTTCTCCACTGCAATAAGTGGACTAAAAAGTCTCTATTTAAGGATTGACTGCAAAGCTGTCTTTGCGTGTTTTTTGTCATTCTTAACCAGCCCTGCTTTCTGTATCACTTCTGGCTACCTCTAAAATAGAATCACAGAGGGAAGGGAAAGATGTTGGTCCTACTGCATCATCTTAGTTCTTTCTAGTATTATTAGATTAATTATTTCCTTATCAAATAAAACTTATTTTGTACTTGAACTTTATACCAAATTTTCGATTGCTAAAAAGGCTGCAGGAGGATTTCAGCAGGATTTGAAATTATTCACTTGTTCCTTTGACTAACTGTTGTGTTGGTCACGTATTTTCAGAGGTGAATCTTGACATTTTAACTTTTGGGCAGGTTTTTTTCCCAGCCTCCATGCAGGCTTCTAACATGGGCATTGCAGCTGGACATTTATCTTCCATGCTTAGGGCTTGTCATGAGAAACTTCCCAAGAGCTATTCCTTTCCTCTGAGATGTAGCATGCCAAGAGAACTAATGGCACTCCTTTAATTCATGGTTATCTTGGTCAAAGAAGAAAGAGACCAAATTACTATCTTCACTAAGAAAAGTCAAATACTAAAAAGTAACAGGCAGTGGAATAAAGTAGATAAGATTAAATTAAAGTAGAAAATATGTTATCCGAAATATTGCAGTACTAGAAAGAGATTTTAGAAAGCATTATGGTCATATTAAGCATGTCTTTTAGGAATAAAAATGTGTAAGGCAGATGTGATTCTTCTCATCTAGCCATTACATTTAGAAAGATTTTAGTCAATATGTTTGCAGTGCATTGAAAGTAACAGCCAAGACTGTTTCCAGAATTGTGGAAATATCTTGCTTTGCTCTTCAGTGGAATTAATGCCCAGGGGGACATGTCACTGTTTCTGTCAGTGAGAACTCTTTTTAAATGGGAAAAAAAATCAGTTCTATAATTAATCCAAAATGTTTTCACGTTTTTCTTGGAGGAAACTACGAACAGTGGGCAAAGAAAACCATCTCCATCTGGGAGAGAGTAATTTTTTCACAGCAAAGAATGTACCTCTGGTTTTCATGGAAACCACTGTCAGATTCCAGGTCGAGAGGAAGATCTCTCTGCTACTTTTTTAGAGGGCACAAATTAATCTGTAAAGCCCTGCATGATGCAATAGGGTATGGAAACCTCAAACTTTTGTATGGGTAGCAAGGGCATCTGCTGCTTTTCAGAGAGTGGGAGGTTTGTTTTCATCACATAGTGCTTTGTAGTGTATTGACCATCTCCACCCCCAGAGCTGATAACATTTCATTCACCCCATCATGGTATATGTATTGTTCCTTCCCCTGTTGCAGAGTGAACTCTGCAATCCTGCAATGTCTGGCACTGTCAGTGATACTGTCATTTTCACTTGAATCCAAAATAATAATGTGTTTGTCAGTTTGTGAAGCCTTTGTGGCATCTCTCACCTTGAGCTGCACTCTGTACATGAATGCAACACTCGTAGCTACCAGGGATAAGCAGATGTTAGGTCACTGCTCATCTCTCTCATTAAGCCAATTAGTGACCTGTAGAAGATGATTAATCAGGGATTTTATCCATCTTGACGCCAGTGTCTGGCTGCCTGTACCGAAGGATTCTGTTAACAGTCCAGTTCTTAATTTCTCCCATTCCTGCTCATCATTATTATTATCCGAAGTGCCTTTTTGCTTCTGTTAGCAAAACCAGAATCCCCCATGCCTCAGTTTTAGCAGCTAATGTCCACAATAGGGGCAACTGATCCAGCACAGGAGTTAAATATAACTGTGTCTAGTGTAAGGAGAAGATTTAATGGGAAATGGTTGGCATTCTTTCTTCCTAAAGGCACGGAGAGGGAGGGGGAAGAGAGAGAGAGAGAGAGAGAGAGACGTACACACAGACACACACACGCATCCCATAGTGAGGGCAGAGGCAGAGAGCAGGCAAGGCAGAGAGGGAGAGGGGAGAGAGAGAGAGCCCCAAAGCAGCCCTGCGCCTCTGAGCTGGGATCTGCCAGGGCAGAGCCAGCATGTTGGTCCTCAGCCCGCTTGTCCGGGGATCTTACCTGCTGCTTGTCTTCTGCTTTGCTTTGTCTCAGACTGCGTACGCTGACAATGTCTTCTCACTTTCAGCAGGTAAATTGCTTTAAGTCGTTACTTTTCCTTGCTTGGAGCACTCTGCACTCTGATTCTTGCACTTTCTGGTGATTGGGAAGACAGGAGGGAAAAAACCAAACTCTAAATTGCAGATCTTGGCTGAGGGATTTTGCATTGCAGACCTGCTCTGCCACACGCCAGGACATTTTGTTGCTTGGTCAGTTTTGCTTTTTGCTTTATAATTTCTGGTTTTAAACCCCTCCCTTCCCTTCCCCATGAGAAATAATGGGCAAGATCCTCAGCTGTTCAAAAATGCTTTTTTTCCATTGGCCTCTCTGGTGCTGTGCTAATGCATGGATCTGGCCCAATTAGTTTATTACTTGCATGTCTGCATGTTTCTTTTTATTTTGGATGAGTTTAGGTAGAATACAGCGAAGGAAAGAAAATGAATCTCAATGTATATCTGCTTCTATAAATAAAGCCCTGACCTCAATGAGTGCTGCTGGAGCCCGACTGGATGTTAGCAGAATAAACATCATCTGGCTCTGGCTATGACACTAACAAATACTCGGATGACTTACATAGCAAACAAGAGCCCACTGCATGGAAAATCCCTGCTAGGCAAAGACAAAACAAATTAGTTGTCAGCTGAGCCAGGACACTGGAAATCCCTCTTAATAGATTTTACAGTTTCAGCAGCAAGACTTCCCTTCAGTCACGTTCTGTGCAAAGGAGGGGGAAAGCCGGCGAGAGCTCTGACTCCATCTTCTTTGAGGAACTTTCACCAATTTATAGCCAATTGCTGTCTCCCACCTTCTGTCTGTTATTCTGTATCAGTACAGATGCTTCTAACTAAAGCCCTGTGTTCCTTCGGTGTCAGATTTGAGATTGTTCAACTGAGGTTGGTAGGTCAGGGCCTGCTATACCTATAGATCCTCCCCATGGCTTCCATAGTGATCAAAGGGGTGCATATTTTAGGTGTGTACATAAAATCAACCCTAGTCATGGACTTAAAGGCACACAGCCTCTCTTCCTCTTAAATCCCTCTGCTGTACCCGTGGAGCCAGATGGTTTGCATTCAAGCTCTTGAAGATGTTAAAAAGCCTTTAAATTTTTTACCATTTCTTTTCGATTGGGATGTGCTTTTTCCATTATATTGAGGTTAGGTAACAGTGAGGTTCAGGAATCACCAGGATTTATTATCCTTGATATACTCCAATTTGTTTTGCAATAACATCAGACCTCAAAATTTGTTTTGAAGAACTTTATGTTTCTTTGCCATTTGCAGATGCCACACAGGCAAACAGGAATGTGATGTTTCCATTGCCTTCTCCTGTGGCACACACTTGTGTATCTACAGAAAACATTTGTGCTGTCCTGCTAAGAAATAACAGTTCAACAAATAACCTGCCCCTAAGAAGAGGGAAGACTTGTCCCCTCTGCTGAAACCATAGTAGAAGAGGTAAACATGAAGGAAAATGCCAGAGCCCGTTCTTTGTAGTGGAGCATTTTCCACAGGGCAGTCCTGGGGTCTTGTCTGCAAAGACCCCGTTGGGCAGATCCCCACCCCACAGTCTGCTCCATGCCAAAGTCCCACACTCTGTTCTTCTGGCCAAGACACTGAAAATCACCATTATACCCAGCAAGCTCTTAGTGAGGCTTCTGCCATGTCTGTATTGTCAATGTTTGCTTGGTAAAATGTGGGAAAAGTAGCAGTTGGCCAAAGATTCTGTCATAATCCCACAGCCGCAGGGCTGGATTAAGAGGCATACCTGTGTGTCATTATTACTTGCTAATCAGGGCTATTTGGTATTGAAAGTTATATAATAAGGGATCCCTTTAGTGTTTTGGTTGCATCTGCATTTTAAGAAACTTCTAAGAAAAAAAGCAGTAAGTTCTGATTTTTCTGGTAGAAATCTGACAGTAGGCACAGAAGATGAATTCATTCCATTTACACTGAAGGCGAATTATTCCACTTACATTCTCAGTTATTTTAGTGATTTCTCAAATGTTCTCTGACTGTCAGCTGAGTCAATTATTTGTGTTTGGCACCAGGATGTAATTTCACATTTAAAGAATGAATTTCAGCAGTGCACTTTCAAATTCTGAAACTAATCCCATTTAGCAGAGAGGATGTTCTTAAACAATCACTTGTCTTTCCTGTAGTTGGGAAAAAAAACATTTGGGTGTCTTCCAGGTATGTCTGAAAACTTCTGGCCCTAAAGTACTTTTGTCTTCACACATCTTTGCATAGCAACAGGTCACAAATAAAAAGGCTTACAGGTCACAAAGCAGTAACTAGAAAGCAAAGAGGAAACAGCCTGTAGGGTGGGAAAATGTTCATACAATAATTCGGGAAAGAAAAATAATCTGGATCTTTGTTTTCTGCCAACTTCACCTTAGAGTCCCATCAGCCTCAAGCAACAGGGCATCCTTGTTTCTAGAAATATTTTGAGTGTCATGCCGGCTCCAAATAGTTGAGTTTCGTGGTGCTGAAGCATCATTTCTGGAGAAAATGTTCTAGGGAATAATATTATATTATGACAGCATGTGGCTGTGGTTCCACATGGCAGTGAAGACCCCCAGGATGAGTAGCTCAGCCCTTGGAGACAGCAGGTTATTTTCAGGGTAACCTGTCACATCCCACCTTTATACCACTTGTGTTTGTGGTGTCATTTACATCTGTTTTTCAGAGCTCTGCCCTACTGAGGTTCCTGAACTGCTGCACTCACATGATGAAGGCATGAGTTCTGTAATCATTTTTAGTAGGGCTACATGAACCAGTCTGCACCTTGTAAGAACCACCTTCCAAATCCAGGAAGACTCTCTTTCTCTCCTCCTCATTGCTTCTTCTCCCCTTTACTGCTCATCCAGGCCCAGGGTTTCACAGAGAGATGGGACAATATTTAAATTATCAGAAGCATCCAAAGAAAAAGAACTGCATCTCAGTGCTTCTTCTGGCCTTTTATGCATGCCACAAGTGCATCCCTTGATTTCATTGACTCCTACAGTCAATACTGATTCACAGTCCTTTGGAAATATTAGGGTGGATCCGTTTAAAAGAACTTAACTGGATATCAGAGCACCGTTGGCAGTATTCCTCACACTTTTTTGGCTTTGTCCTATTATTTTCCTGAAGAAAAGGAACATTATATCTATTGAGCATTAGGTTCATCCTCTTTGAGTCAGCAAGGTATAACATTTGCAACCAGACTCATGTGGCAGAGTTGCAGAACAGAATTTGGTTTTCTTGTGGGCTGACACTGTTGGAGCTGTGGTGATGGGCAAAGGTGGTCTGGGAAGAGGAGCTGTGTGGGGTGACAGCCATGGCTGGGCAGCACAGAGAAGGGACCTTGGGAGCCACTGTGGTGCTGTGCTGTGGGGAGAGGGCATTGTGCACTTGTGAGAGAAACAGCAGGAGAGAAAGGACACACAAAGGGGATTCCTGACATGGAGGGAGTTGGGATCAGGGCTGTCTTTCTGTAAAAGGAATATCTGACCCCATCATCAGGTTTCAGTTTTCTTCTCCCTTCAGGAACCCTACCTATTGTCATAATGGACAGCAAAGATGTCAGGTGGATGTACTTTGTTTCTAAAGAGAGTAATTGTAAATATTTATTTATGTAAAATCACGAGACAGTGACTTATCAGAGTGTTTGCAGGAGAAATAAAGTTGCAGCAGGAATTTAAAACAAGATGAAAAGTAAAAGCTTGAAGACTCTAAAAGGGCAGCAGCCAGAGCCTGCTGGGAAAATAGCCCAAAGTGTGACTAGAAAGAAAATATATCAGACCAGGGAAGGAAGCTTGGATCTGCCCTGTAAAGTCAGCATGGGTCCAGGAGGTGCTGAGCATCCTGGTACCATTGGTTAGTGGGTTTCTTGTGGAACAAACATAAGCAGGAAAGCTGTGATTAGATTAAAATTCCTGATGGAAATGAGCCACTGGCAAACGCTACAGCTTCATTAGAAGAAGGAAAGCAAAGTATCATTGGCCATGAGAGGGCAGTCACCAAGCTGTGGAGCTGAGAAGCCAAAGGTCTTGGGACAGGACGTTTGAGAGCTTTCTGTCTTGTTTGTGATTCATAGGAGCCTGAAAGGGACCCACAAGATTCTTTCAGTAGATTCTTTGTTCAGCTTCAGAGAAGAAAATAACCTTGGGATTGGCTGTTTTAACTTGATAGCCCAAATGAATAGCTGGAAAGATAAGCCAAAAGAAGGAAGGCATAGGGGCTACCCTCCTAAGCTGATAAAGACAGTTCCTGAGCAGCCTCTGGGGAAAGGCTTGGACTGGCAGCAAATTGACAGCCTAGTATGGTGTGGTTACTGTTGCTTCAAATAAATGGGTCTTTAAATAAGCAGAGTTTAAAAAACTGATTTGACTTTATTTGTATATTCTCCCCGGCAGATATGACCTGTGAAAATCCCAAACTGGGTGTCCTGCTCAGGTCAATGCAGGTGATTCTCAGGAAAGAAATCACTTTAGACTCACAGACCTTGTCTGATGGTACATGCTGCGATATCTGTGCTGAGTGAGGTGAGAGCAGAGCAGCTACACTGGTGCACAGCCTGTCTGTGACTCTGTGCCTGCATCCACCTTCTCATCAGCAAGGGCAAAGGGAGCACTGATGTCATCCGCAGTAGCCAAGATCCCCAGAGATGCTCTGAAATTCACAGTAAACCAGTGAGTAGGAGCCCACTTGATCCTGTGGGAAAGGGACAAGGAAAGGACATCAGAGGCAGTTCAGGAGGTCGGGCATTTGCCTTGCAGCAGTAAATAAAAATCAGAAGAGGACATAGCCTCTAGTGAGGAAGCTGGAAGCTGTTTGCAGCAAAGCTCCTTAAGTACAGCCCTGGTCTTGCATGCAGGTGAAGAAAGAGGCTTCTGACGTGTTTATGGCATTACTGGTTGACAAAGTGCTTGTCTTATCCTGAAGGGTTCAGTGATAATGCAGATGAAGGGAAAGGGCTCAGTGAAGTGCTGTTGAAGTTGAATATCATGACATTCACTTGTTGGGTTGTGAAGAAGTCCTCCAGCTGCCAGGGACAGAGGTCAGCACAGGAGCTGAGGCAGTGCTTGCTTGGCTTTCCAGCAAAGGAAGCAGTAACTGATCTGGAGGTTTTTCTGTAACCCATGAATGCTTCCGACAGGCAGCGTTTCCCAAATGGGAACCTCAGCTGAAAGTGATCTGCAGCTGACGTGGAGATCCAGCAGGGCCAAGCTTGTCCATGCTGAACCATTGCCATGAATGGGGATAGCACTGGCTGTAGGATGCTGCTGGATTCTGGATTTTTGTTATGAGCAGACTAAAAGGTGGAGGCTTAAATTCCAGCACAGCAAGGCAAGCTGTTTCAAAATCAGATATTTTCACTGAAAGGATAGAAGCTCCACCAACAAGCAATCCAAAGTATTGCAAACCCAGCAGCACTTAGTCCCTGTGGACAGATGGTGCTTGTAGGCCTCTGCATTTAGTACAGACAGTTCCTTTGTGGGTATGTCAATATTACCAAACCCCTGCACAGGAGGGAAGAGCCTGTGACTTCCCATTTCAGCCTCCTTGTGTTTGACAATCTGTTTCCTATCAGACACTGAGGCTTCCCATGGGTGGGCTATTGGCACAGAAGCACCAGCAGTGTGACTGCAGCAAAAGAAACTGCTAATCTTAGTTAACACCATAGAAAAGCATCAGTTGTGTTTAGACAGGAGGACATTTGTTGTCACAATAGACACTGTATCCCTGCAGGTTTTAACTCCTGGTGCTAGGATGGTGTGTGGCTGCAGAATCAGCTGTGGTGCAGCACAGCACTCAGCCAGGACACAGCTGGGAGATCTGTCTTGTGCTGAAGCTTAGAAGGTAGAAGAGAGCAGGGCAAGACCTCCCAGTCTAGGGGGAATTGTTTGAGGAAGATCAGAAATAAACAAGAGAGGAAAATCTCCACAGGGATTAACAGACCCCAACCTAGGTGTTCTATTTCTTCCCTTCTCCTCTCCAAGGAATCATCCCTTTAATGGAAAGGAAATTGTGGGGACTCTTTCTGTAGTCACACAGCTGTGGTGGTAAAAGAGCATTTGAGAAGACAAGACAGGTGTAGGAAAACCACAGAGAACTGAGACATTGTAGGGAAAAAACGTTAACCATTTTCCTCACCAGCCAGCAAGAGGGTATGGATAAATGTAGGCTTCTGGGGACTGCACACAAGTAAAGGCAGTGCTACAATTTCAGTTTTCTTCTACCCAGGGCAGTGATTACAGAGTGTTTTTCTCAACTTCCTGAAATTACAAAGTTAACAATTTTTTACAATACAAAGTCAATATACAGTTGGGGTTTTTTGGTCAAAGGCAGAAAGAATAAATTTGACTGGCCTGGGAATCTGTTGCAGCAAGTGAGTAATGAGGAATTAATCTCAAGTTGATGGCAACAAACTTTCAAAGAAGAATTGAGAGGCTTTTCTCTGAAGTCTTTTTGAGCACACAGCAACACCCACAGTCTCATAGGGATTGTCTGGGACTGTCTGAGCATATGGTGGAGCAACATCAAAGTCAAGTACATGTTTGATCTGTGCCAGCACTGACAGATTATGATCTTGCAGTTGCAGAAGGGTGGAACTGGTGTCTCTCAGCTTTGTTGCTACTGATCTTACACAAAGTGGGAGAGGGATGTGTGGCAGTGAATGACGTGCAGAAGTCTTTCAGAGCTGATGCAGCAGCCATCCTGCTTTAATCTTTAGGGCTTCAGGCTTTTCTACAGATTATGGTAAATTCTTAGGCTTTAATACTCTGAGCATTCATATTATTGCTCTGGTGTGATGAGCAGTTGAGTTTTGTGATCTGGTTCATAAAATGATCGAGATGAGATGTTGTAATTCAGCAGATTAGAAATCTGTTTCTGGTACTGTAATTGAGTTCTCCCTGGACTTGGACTTGCTTAACTTCTCTGTGCCTCAGTTTCTCATGCACTGATGGGGAGTGCATAGAATTGTCAGCATTGTTTAGCAGTGTCTAGAGCTCTGCAGATCTGCAAGTGAAAGGCAATAGAAGGAAAATTGCACAGAATAGCCTTGTCATGGTTCTTGGGATTTATAAGGTGTGGGTTTATTTTACAAACTCGTTTTATAAGCCACTGAAGTGTTACACCCATTAGATTTTACTGGGAATTTTCATTCTTTTGTGAAACAGAATGCAGAGCCAACACAAGCAAATCCTCCTCCCTCTCTCCCTGAACTGATCTGAGAATTTTCTGTCCACAATCAGTCTGAGAGAACAGTGCATAATCTGGCATATGTGTTATCCTCATACATGCACATACACACAGATAAAATGTCTGAAATGTTTACATACAGGGAGTAAAAGGCCTTTGCTTAAAAATCCCACAGGCCCCTTTGCTTTCCCACACCTTGCCATGTCTGCAGTGTATTCCATAGCTAAGGTCAGAGCTGCAGCCACCCCTCTCTCCCCAGCCAGGCTGCCAGAGCTGCTGAGAGACCTGGGCTCAGTGTTGGGTGGGGATGGAGGACAGAGAGTCCTTGCTCCTGGGGCCGGGTGAAGATCCAGACCCACCATCCAGGCAGCGTGCCAGGGATCATGCTGTTGTCAAGCTTTGGGAACACTGACTGATTTTTAAATACATTTATTTGTTTGTTTGTTTATTTATTTATTTATGACAGTTTCTGAGTGTGCATCAGCTGGTAAATTACTGCTGCCACAGCCTGTGGTTCTTCAGAGATTAAAAATGGAGCACTTTCAAGTTTTTTTCCAAGCGATTTTTCTTGACTGTGCTAGGTTAACCTTTAGAACTTAGTGGTCTTTTCCAATCTAAAGAATGCTATGGTTCTATTAAAATAAACTTGCAAGGTTTCTTCTGGATTTCTTCATTTTCTAAAATTAACTGAAATTATTTCTGATCTGCTTTGTTCTGTTTCTTAAAGAGTCTGAAGCCCATCTTAAGCAAAAGGAAAGTATTAGGTGATGGGAGAGCTGCAGCTCTGTGTCTCATCTTGTAACTCCCACGGGAATTTCATGGAGGTCACCAGTTCTTCTGACAGACACCATTACCTAAGCTTGATATATTTCTTTGGCATATTTAATCTGGTTTACAGGAAAGGATATATTTAGGCCATCAGCTATAAGGTCCAAGTTCAAAAATGTACTGAGAGGTGCAGACAATTCACTAACTTGGTGGTTCAACCCAGCTCCAAAAACAAGCTGTATTCTCATCTCTGCTTATATGTCCTTAAAGCACAAAAAGTTTCATAAAACACACTTTAAAGAAGAATATGTTGGTAATGCTGGCACTTTGGCATTTTGAAGGAGAGCTTAAAACCTGCACCTCCTCTGTAAATAAAGGCACCTTTAACAAGATCTTAAACTTTCCTAACTTAAGGGGAAAATGTGCCCCGGTTGCTTGCAGTACAGACCAGACTGGAGCTGGGTGGCTGCAGCCAGTGGGGCTCTGCTGTCCTTGCAAGGAGGCTGAGAGGAGCCTGAATGAATGACAACAAGGCAGATGAAAGGCTCAGTTTCAGCTGGACAAGCCCATGTTCATTAACTGACTGGTCTGCCCAGCTCGTTTATAATTAATTCCGAGTGCCATCCGAGTGGGAGAGGCATCTGTGCTGGGTGTCAGAGGGCTCCATCCAGCAGAGCCCTGCCTGTCACAAGCTGGGCAGGACACCAGCCCTGCTGGCAGGGTGAGAAGACTTTGGATAACAGCTCAGCTTCCCGTCAGGGCTTGCTGGATCAATGTGGTCATAAATAGGAAGGGAAACACATGTTAAGGATCCTTCTCCTTTCTTGTCCTTTCCTCCTGGCGTTCAGCCTACAGCTTTGTGATTCTAGGATGAAAGGCACTTTCGTGGTTTGTTTATGATTTTTTTTCAATGAAATCCTGTAAATCTGACTTGAATCCAGGGCAGAATATCTCTGGTATTTCTGTTGCAGCTGTGGGGCTGAAGATTCCTCTAGGATCTGCCCTAGGAGGCCTCACAGACCCCATATGAGCCCCACTCCACGGGACTCAGCCTGGGTGAAGGCTTCTCTCTGGATCTGCATGGTACCATCTTGAATAAGAGTTCCCAAATTCCAGCTATGGTCTCAAGAAATCTGCAGGAACAAAAGGAAACATCACACTTTATCTAAAGTTTGGGTTTTTTTGAAGCTGCCATTGGCAGTATACCCATAGATTTATAGTCACTTTCTTGCACTAGATTAATTTGTAGCTTTGACCATAAACATAACCTGAGAATCTAAATACATTCTATTTCAAAGGTGACTGTTTTAATTTTTATGTTCTTTGAAAACAACTGCTTCTTGGACAAGTCCTAAAAGGATTTTTTCATTTTTGTCTTTTTTTTTTCTTATTGGATATGTTATTTGGCATTGAAGTTATTGGAAGAGCAGCTTCTGTATGAGATATGTAAACACATGCTCTGTGTAGGCAGGGTCTTCATATTTCACAGAAAACTGTGGCAGTCCTATTCTTGGGCTGAGATTTTTTCCACTGATGGGGACTGGAGTATTCTGAAGCTGTGTTTAGCAAACAAAGCTAACCTGGAGCCTAAAAATATGCACTGCATTCACAGAGAGCCTGTAAGCCTGCCAAGGTAACCATTTTGTGATATAAATCGAGGCAACACTGTAAAGGTTGTACATCTTGGACCTATTGCAGTTACTGACAAAATCCATACCAAGGAAATGTGGTGCTTCCTGGAATATCAGATTATAGCAGTCATACCTGCAGTCCCTTTGTGAATCATGCTTTTTTTTTGCTCCTTCTGCTGTCACATCACCTGTCATACCTGAGTGGGGAAGCTTCTTGGATCTAGAATCAGTCTTTTCTTAAATATTTGCTTGACAAATGCGCCTTCCAGAGCATGGCCAAGGTTACTGATGGAGCCCCTGAAATATTAACTACCCAAGTCACTACATAATTGATACCTGTCCTATATAGCAATATCCTTACTATTAATGGTATATAACTACTTGATATATAAAAATAGTGTGTATTAGAATTCAATATCTATCTATAGCAATAGCATCTATTAGTAAGAGTATCTAATAATATCTATAGTAATAGTATCTATCCCTGTTAGTGGTAGTCAGATTTTGTTTGTGTCCACACTGAGATCAGTCCATGCTATCAATGTTCATGCCAGCAAAGCCAGAGTGGGCTTCAGCCTCACTTCTGTTACAGTAATGTAAGATGATAAAGACTGAAATCAGGGCTATTTTTTTACTGTCTTGGTCAGGTATACTTTTTCACGATAAAGCTGTTCCACAGACTTTCAGGCTTTTCTTCTAAAAAGGAGAATCCAAATTTTTTATAACTCAGGACTAGAATTAACTCATGAGGACATGATAAATATCATATTAGAACTATAGCTGTACATCTATATTTAATATTATATTTGCAAAATATTTAAAGAACAATACTTTTTTTCTCTTTTGAAGTAGCGGTACAACTGCAGTAATGTAAACATTTTTCTGCATAAAAAGAGTTGCTAGTAGTGATCTCTTAGCAACTAAGCCATATCAGGCTAGTTTAGATATTCTTATTCTCGTTGAATGATAACAATCCTACTGAAATTTTATCTAGACTGTGAAATGAAGTGATACTAAGAAAGATTATATTGGAATGTGGCCTAAAATAAAGTAATAATCACACTTTACACCCTGGTAAATTACAAGCTGTCCATTACCTTAATACTGTGCTATTTTATCCCAATGCAGTATGTTCAAATACAAACACAAAACTCAGACAACCACAGAAGCTGTGTGTTAAAAATTGAAAAACTTGTTTACAGCTGCATAAGAGTGACTGAATTCAGGTTAAGCCAATATAAAACTTAACTCTTCATATCTTTCTATTTTATTACTTGTAAGTGCTGGAGACAAGTGACTCACGCTTCTGTTACTTTTTAAAGGACATTGGCATTTTCAGTACATATCTAAAGCTTTAAATTAAACAGTATACCTATTTTTTAGTAAATCTCCTGCCTTTCTCTTAAATTCAAGTTTTTGATTGAGTTTCAAATTTGTGAGGAAAAGCTGAGAAAAAGTCTCCATTGTGGACCCTTCCAGAATTCAGTTGACTCAGGTCTCGAAGGTGTCATCACAAGAAGTGTTTTAATAGAGAAATAAAAATCTGGATGACATGAACTACCCCTGAATGCTGCTGAATCCCACTCTCTGGGCAGCTCTTCTCTGTGCATCAGGACTGAGAAAATGCTGTCCCCATTAACGTGGGATGGTGGAACTGAGGTAATACATTTTCTGAGACATTTGAAACACTAGAAGTCTTTCTGGTTTTCCCTTACCTTGAGATGTGACTAATATCCAGCCTGCAATTGATTTGCACACAAATCTAGCGATTTCATCAGGTTTGTCTTCCCAGAAACTTAATTTAGAGATTTTCTATTAATACCAGATACTTCACCATAGGCTTTTCTTCTTGGCTCCCTGCCACCCTTCAGTTCACACACACCCATTCCAGCTGCCTCTAGCTAGAGGAGGAAACCAACAGGCATAAATAAATATTTATGCTATCCTTGGCAAAACCTTTGAAGAAAGCTCTCACTCCAATCAGAGATGTATTTCCCAAGACCTAAATAAAATTCAGGGGGGAAAATACAGTGTATAAATGCACCACCTTAATATCTTCCTTTGTGAATTTTGGTCAGTTTGTTTTATTTTGGTGGAAGTTTACCTCTTAGAAAACATTAAATACACTTCCAAAAACAATTGAGGTCCTGTCTTACCAGTCAGTTGGTGACAAAGCTATCAGCTAAGTTTGGATTGCAGGGTATTTATTCTTAGGGATGATGCACAAATCAGAAATACTGCAACCTGGTTGCAGTTCCAGAGGAAATACAAGCAAATGTGTCATGGCACAGCTTTGCACTTCCCACTTCCCACAGAAGTGCCTAAAGTGATTCAGTTCACAGGGAAAGTGATGGCCAACAGCACTGAGTGCTTTCCTGGGGGCAAGTGGGCTGTGGCAGGGACCAGAAGATGCTGTCTGCAACAGACTTTGGAACAGAGGGTAGAGAAAACAATAAATGTTTGATTCATTTCCTAATGTCACCTTTCTGGAATTTTCAAGGTTCTGCCTGTGTCAGAACCACATTTAGAGCTTAAAGCTCTGCATAGCCTTCAGCACAAGCAAGAACTTGGAGATTTAAGGGTCCACCAGGTTTCTTAAATCCTTGCTTGGATTACAGCATTGTGATCAATGCATACAGGATGTAGGACAATACTGTGAAGTGGCAGCTTGTCTTATTCTGTAAGAAATGATTGTGCTGTTTAAGATGAGTGTTTATATTGAACAGATCTCCCTTGTTTGGAACAGAAGAAGCAGCTTAACTGCAGAGCATGCTGCCTCCTTGGCCCTCCTCCACCGCCCCTCTTCCCACCACCGTACTTCATGCACAGCTGGAGCACTGTAAGTGTGGCTTTTACTTCTTTTACATGAATTTTAATGACAAAGAATGAAACATCCTTTCAAGCACTGCTTCATGGTGTCACTCAGCAAATCTGCCTGGCTGTGCTGATATGGCTCTGTGAGGAAAATCACACAGCAGCCTAGGCTGGGGCTTGAGGTAAATATCAAATAGATCAAGGAATGAAATGAGGTTGGATTTTTTTCCTGCAGTTAATTCAATTAATTTAAAATATTTTCCTTACTCTATTTTGAAACCTTCTTAGAGTAAGGCAATCCTGGACCAGAGGAAATGGCAATGGAGTAAACCAGTAAGGACAGAAAGGCAATTTTCCATCCTGCACAATGATTTCAGGGTATTTGTAGATGTCCTGTTCTGCATCACATTTGCCTTACCTAGTAGGTGAAATGAAGGTCCTGAAATCCTCCTGTGGAATCTATTCCCCACCATTTCATTTTGCAGAAAACCACATACATGTTTGAGATGCTGGCATGCAGCTTTCATTCACCCACCTATGCACAAACCTGCCCTGTGTGATATATGTCCAAACACATATGCTGACAGATGCAACTGCAGGATACAATGGGAATATGACACAGCAAGCACTCTTACTGCAGGTTCTGCT
The DNA here is from genome assembly GCA_013398615.1 of Brachypodius melanocephalos. Taxonomy (NCBI): domain Eukaryota; kingdom Metazoa; phylum Chordata; class Aves; order Passeriformes; family Pycnonotidae; genus Brachypodius; species Brachypodius melanocephalos. The sequence continues at coordinate 29,919,021 of VZSR01001283.1, read as the reverse complement.
AACTACAGGGTATTCTTCATCCCAGCATAAAGAATTTTTCTACCTACTCAGTAATTCCTATTCCTTAACTTTAATATTCATTTACCATTTACAAACACTGCAATTATTGCTAGTGTTCTGTAAATAATCATTAGTAAGATGTCAGGCAAGAAGTAACCCAAGAAAAAGTGCCGTGTATAATCCTCCATTGCCTTCTGATTGATCAGGATTGAACTCGGGGTGCTGGTCTCTGCAGACCAAAATATACTTGCCTACACCTTCTGCATCATCTCCCCTGCCTGTGCCTTGATTTCCACAGAAAGGAGATCCAAAGACAAGATCTCTTTAGGAATGTTGTGCACTCCTCCAGGAAGGATGAGACTGGGACCAGGGTCCCTGAGATTCCTGCAAGCAGTTTAGAGAGTAATCTGAGCCTAAAATCACCCTTCACACCATCTCCCAGTAAAAACATGATATGAAAATAAGAGGTTATGAGCAGGGTGGGAGCCAAGTGAATTACACTATGAGCAGTTTGTTCTTTGGAGCCTGTAGTCAGAGCTTCAATGGAAAATGGCCTTTTTCCTGGAAGCTGAAGATCAGTTGTTTTAATGCAGTGTTTCTAGCTCAGTGTTCATCTGTGTTTCCAGGGGAGATCAGTTTTGTCACAGGACATAAATAAGGCATTTCACTCATGAAAGCTTAATGTTGAAGTCAAAAGATCAGCCATTCAGTGATCATTTAAGGCACTGGCTCTGATCAGCAGTGAATGAATGTCTCCAGGTCAGTCTCTTCTGGAGCGAAGTTCACGCTGCCTGTGCCCTCCCTGAGTGAAGTCTCTATTTTTAGAGTAAAGATGCTATTCCTGGAGAGGAGCTGCTGCTGGCAAAGTGGGACAGAGAGGGCAGGGTCAGGTCTAAGAATAGGCCAGGGTCCCAGGCTGGCTCAGAGGGGCAGCCCAGCTGTGATGTGCCTCTGTGGGAGAAGGAGGAGGAGGAAGGGGAGGAGGGGAAGGAAGCATGGGGCAGGAGGCTATGCTGAAGTGCTGATGTTCAAGCATCCATGGAGATAACCTTGTGACAAGCCCCGGACTTCTCCCAAAGGGAGCAAATCCATTCTTTTGAGGCTGTAGCGTATGGTGGCTGGATTTTTATGCGTTTCTCCAACAGGCTACATGTGGCTGCATGTTCACTCATATGTTTGATGTTTCATAGAAGCTGGATATGGAAGAGTTGTGTCATGAGCTCCAGACAATACAGGCTTCCTCTCTGCCTGAATCACACTGTTCTGCAGGGCCTCCTGGCCCCCAGGTGAGCCATGCATGTGTGATGGAACCACACCACTCTGTCATTTGCTCCAAAGTCCTTCCAAAGCTGTGAAACATGTGAAAACACTTTTTACCATTCAATAAGCATGCCAAGATTTGGCTCAATTTCATTTTGACATGACTTTGCATAAATCAGGTAGGCTTTTTGCCCTGTGTTCTCATCCCTGCCTTAGATGGTTCATTCTGTTTCAAGTTCACCCTTCATTTTTGTGGAGTTTTACAGTGGGTGGCACCCATCAAAAATATGTCATCACTTCCTTCAGAGATTCCTTGTCAGTTTTTATTTTGCTTTAGATTCTGTTCTCCTTTTTTTGTGAGGACAGGAGCCTGTGGAGTGTATGCAGAAGAGATAAAATGGACTGGGATATTAGTGGAGTTCATCCCTGAGGAGGCAAACATCTACAGTAAAATCATGGACAAGGAGAGGCTTAGAAGCAGTGAGGTGGGATTCAGGAGATGCAGCAACATCTGCAACATCTCTGCCTCTGACTTGCTGGATAGCCTCAGACCAGTCTTTTTGACCTCACACTTCATTTTCTACAATTTATTCTTTCAGAAATCTTCAGAGGAAGGTCAGAAATCTTAGAATCACATAACAGTTTGAGCTGGAAGGGACCTTTAAAGGTCAACAAAGTACAACCTCCCTACGATAAACACAGACAATATAACTTGACCAGACTAGAGGGAAGCTTTTTATTAACATCTCTGTATTGTCAAGAGGATTACCCATGTGCCTTTCCATTCCAGTTTTCTCCAAAGAAAATGGAGAGTTTTAGTGAAGAGGCAATTCCAGTCCCTGCTGGGGGACAGGTAGTCCCAATCTATGTGCTGTGCCTGGTGCCTTGGGACAATGATCTTCCCCAAGCCCCTGGGTGCCAGTTTATTGCCATACAGGCAATAGCACACATGGCTCAGAGCCTGTGCTCAGCAAAGCTGTGACTGAGGCTTTGGCAGCCTGGAAGTTAACAAGCACCCAAACACTGTTCAGAAAATATGGACAACACATGAAAGTAAAGGCTCAGTTAAGTGGCAAAAAGCTTAGCTTTAATTATTTATAAGTCAGTAGTTCAAAAGACAATTGGAGGGTCTAGAAGTTTCAAGGTGAGACCCACAAAGTCTTCTTTTTATAGAATCATAGAATGGTTTGAGCTGGAAGAGACCTTAGAGATCATCTAGTTCTAACTCCCCAGGAACTTTGTCTTTATTGTTTTGCCATTTTGTCTTTGCTGAGATGCAGGATGAGGAGGATTCATTTAGTTCATAAGAGTGTGAAAAAGTGTGAAAAGTGTGGTCAGAAGTGATGCCTAGTGTTTGCCTAGTTCTGTCTTGAGGAAAGTCTTCTCTGCGTTATGAAACTGCCTTGCAGAGTGATTGGCCATGATCCAGAGTTGGTGTTCATATAAAAAACCCACTTATTATTTCAGTCTTTGCTAGACCATCTTTAAAAAAAAAACAAAAACAAAACCTGTTGATAGTCTCTCTGACTTAAATTGCAAGAAAGTAATTTTAATTCTATTGTTTTACAAAGTCCATTGCTATAAATAATATTAATCTTGCAACCAAATGACCTATGATCCCTCCAAGAACATTTTTAAATAGAGCAGGCTGTCAGGTTTTGTCATAACAGCAGACAGTAGGATGGGTATAACATGGCTTTGGAATTTTTAATTACGAATTACAGGACTGCGCCTTGTACAGGGACAGTGTTAGAACCTGCAGTCATTTGGGAATTACTCTTATGACAATGGCCACCTGCAAAAAAATACTACCATTATAAAGAGACATCTAGTAATTACTTCTGAATTGTTCTGTAGCTTGCATGGCTTTCAGAGGAGTTGCAAAAGCTCATACTGTTAACTCATAGCTGAATTTTAATAAATTTTTGTAAGGAGAAGAATTAGATTTGCAATGGTGTAACTTTGAGTGGAATTCCTTCCATGTGTATCCTAAGGTAAAAAGAAATAAATAAGATAAAATTTGGTTCTGGCTCTAATAGGATGCATTGACTTTCACTGCTGAAAACCTAAAATAACTCTACTGACTAAAATAGTCGGAGTAATTTGAGGGTAGATGTTTCCCCTACTCATATACAATATGATCACACTTTGGGCAGTGTAAGATGACAGGATCCAAACCTGGAGTGAATGATTTTTACAGTGAATCTAATGTTTCTCTGATGCAGGCTCATGGGATTCTTTTCCTTAGTCATTTGAAAGTAAAAGGTGATCTGTGAACCAAAGCCTTCTAGAAACAAAACTGTTTTTTGGCATTTTTTTCCTGAGAAAGGTGCTCGAGGTCTCTCTGGATTAAGAAGTCTCCTGAAAGGAGAATCTGCTTTGTTTGACAGAGAGAAATATTTCCAGAATTCAGAAATGGCAACAATCTCCCATGTCCATCCCATCCTGCAGAGCCCATCCCACATTTTATGCCACTTCCCTTACCACCCCTTGGGCTGACCTCTTTTGCCAGCTGATGTGGTGTGTCCATGTCCTGCTTGCTAATTCTTCAGGACTCTTTTAACTTCTCATCTTTCATTTGCCCCAGTCTTGTTTTTCTGGCAGGTTCTCCTCATTTATGGGATTCCCCTGCCCTCCCCATGTCAGTCCAACTCTCCATCTGCCACTCAGCAGTGGCACAGACCTGGTGTTTGAAGGCCACCCTCAAACACAACCCCCAACACCTCAGGTCCCAGGAGACACACACAGGGTCAAGGGCTGATGGAAGAAAATGCAGTTTAATAATAGCATTCATGTTCCTCCCTAGGGTCCACAAGGAATTCCTGGTATAATGGGACCAAAAGGGGAGAAAGTAAGTGTTTGTCATTATGGAGTTTGATGTGGTTTTGAGGAGCAAAGAAGCAGGGGAGGGTGTTCACTTTTTTCTTTGTCTGTTTAGTGAATGGTGGGCCTTATGAACAGAGGGTTTATCTTTAATCTGAATGTAAAACATTGACATGAAGATATAATTTAAAACTTAGTCTTTCTGTGTTCATTTTCAGTCTTGAAATATATTTTGTGTCTTCTTGTGGGTGTGACCTCTGTTTAGGGTATGCTTTGAGAAAGCATCTCAGGTGCAAAAGTCAGCAATGTTACTGACCCAAAGGCCTTTGAGCTCCCTGTCCCTCTGGAGGATGCGAGGAGCAGAGCTTTCCCACACAGTGTGAATTGTATGGGACAGCTCAGGTATTAAGGCTGGCCTATATGTTACGTTATGTTTTCAGATGTGCAAAGATTTGTTCCATAATGATGCCTAAAGAGCCTTATAGCTGAAGATGAGCACCTAATTGTGTGTTTTGTTATACAAGGTGCTGTCTGTAGATTTAGAGCTGAGAACACAGGTGTTGTGGTTTGAAAGCAAAACAAGTGAGAGGCTCC
>VZSR01001283.1:29890249-29914244 GCA_013398615.1 Brachypodius melanocephalos | reverse complement strand
TTCATGAAGATGGTGATAGAATACTTTGTGCTAACCCTATACGACAACCCAGGACAACAGGAAAGACCAAGGAGCTCTGATACAGTAATTCTTCTCATTTTACCTCTGTAAACACAGTCTTGAGCACAAAGATATTCACAGTGTTTTGTTTGGTGGTATTTGTTTATTTGTTTTTTGGGGGAGGGGTTGTGGGTTTATTTGTTTGTTTTTAATAGAAATGCATTGATGCACTGACTTAAGAGACACTGTGGTGCCTACAAGACTGACATATTCCTTTCTCTGGCAGGGGGAGATTGGCAGGCCTGGAAGAAAGGTACGAACAAAGGTGCTGTCTCAGAAATTCATCTAGTGTTTAATAGCAGCTGCCAGACAAGGATGCAGACAGGAGTTCAAGAAAAATGAGCTAATTTCAAAGATGAACCTGTTTGTGCTTCTGTCACTGGTACCCAGAGGGGATGGTAGGGATCTATGGGTGCAGGGCTGGAGAGCTGCCCCAGCTGGCTTGAATTTGGCAACTTCCCGGAGTAAAAGCACAGAGAGTGTCCCAAAGAGTGGGACATTACCTGAAGTGTCTGTTTGGATAGGGGAAGCAGATTATGGGATCTATTATAAAAGGTGAATCAAAAAAACCCCAAAGCAAAATCAAACTTTTTATTCCTGCAAAGTCTAAACAAGGCTCAGCCAGACACCCCTGGAGGAAAAATCATTAATGATTACCCTTCCAGAGCTCTGGCACCAATGCAATATGCTGACTACAATCCTATGCTTGGTGACATATGAGCCGTGATATAGCGTCAAAAATATGTGCCCCTACATGTGATGAAACAGAATATGTTATCTCAGTCACTAAGTACATCCATTTAATGTAATTAACTTTAAAGAAGACAGAAATGCAGGATGAAATCAGAGATATGCAGGGGGTGGTCACTAACTAGGAAAAGAAGTACCGTTCTAATAATATACCAAGAATTTTGACACCAGCTACAAAACAGTAATTCAAATAAATATAAAACACATAAACAGAAGAGGTAATTTTCTTTAATCTACTTTTGAATGCCCTACAGTAGACAAAAATATTATTAATACAAACTCAAGGGTTTGAAACAGCAATGTCTTCAAGAGAATAACACACCAACCTACAAAAAAGTGCTAAACTTTAAACACAGTATATCAACTCTTACTCTTCTGACAAAGACAAGTCGGTTCTGAAAGACAAGTTGCTCAGGTTGGAAATAAAATTGTACAACTCTTGTTAAAAGCTGTCTGGCCCATGAGAGTTCACTCTTGGCCCTGAATATCATGACGACATTTCTGAGATCATATTGTCAAGCAGTGTAATGCAGTGGAATAGCCTTTATCTGCAGCATTTTAGGTGATATTCAAAGAGTGGCTTACAGGCAGTAATTAAAACAGAAATAACTGTATGTACATATGTAGTTATTGATGCTCATATAGTAGTTAATAAAGAGCAATTATAGCTAGCAATGCAGGACCATAGTAACAGGAATAGTTAGTTCAAGATTTGGTTCTGCTCTCACCATAAATTGGATTTGTATGGATGTAAGTACACGTAGGTCTTTCTATCCCCTGTCTGCAGCAGTGACCTGTGTAGGAATGGTGTTTTTTGAATCATTGTAATCAATGTTTTCCGTTCAAGGGCAGACCAGGTCCCCCGGGTGTCCCTGGGATGCCAGGACCCATAGGATGGCCTGGACCTGTGGGACCGAAGGTAAGACTGAAATTCATATGGGACAAACTGCTCAACATCACAATCTGAACAGAAGAGTTGTCTTGGGAAATCTCTAAACAGCTGCTTGCAGGAGGCTGGGAATCTGTAGCAGTGCAAGGACACTCTGTGCTTGTCCCCTTTCTTACACTGCTCTGTAAAGTATAGGGTTGGGTTATTCTACCTTCAGTCCAGACCCTTGTAGCACTTCTTATGTGGATTAAACATGTCCAAGGGAAATTGAAAATGAATACAATGAAGACTCACTGATGTCTCACTGGTGTCTCACAATGACACGAATCAATATTTCTAAACTGATTGCCATCATTTTGACTATTCTTTTTGAGGATCCCTTTGCCTGAGGATGTACTGAGCTCATGTGATCAGGGGGAAAATACCAGACCAATATCAAGGGAAAGAGATGACAAACCATGAGAATGGCTGAGCACATCTTTGAAGTTCATTTCCATACAAACAAACATCAGTTCCTGTTATTTTTATTAACCAACAGCAGAAGAAATGACAGGACGTGCTTTGCTACTACAAAGTGGCTGCTTCACCTGCACTTCTTATAAAAAAAGCTTCAGGATAGTCCTTTAGTAAGTACTGGCTTATGCAAAAGGTGTAACAGCTCTTCATAGGAGCTGTGTTTTATGGAACTTCTACTGGGACTTTTGAGACAGCTTGCTTTTCTTCAATCCAGGATGCATTAGGCTAAAGGACTGCACGCAATGCCTGGTTCAAAACTGCTTTTTCTGGTAAACCTTTGACTCTTCATTTGCTCTATGAAGGACGTGAATGGAGGATGGACGATCTCAGAGGATGTGATGCATTAGCTCTTGATACTGCAAGAATAGTAGGAGGTGACTTGTGAATTCAATCCACATCTGGGAAGCAGATTTTCAAGGTCTTTACAGCCATGTTAAATGAAGAACATCATATTATAGTTACATGGGAAGGTAGGGAAGCAGCAAGAAAGTATGTACTTAAAAGAAGTCAATGTTCACTTTGAACTGTGAGATAGGAAATGGTTCCCTCCACAAACATATTGTGTACTATGATTTCCCACTGCAGGAGCAGTGAGGGCAGAGAAAAGGTTCAGTAAACTCCTTCCTTCATAGTCTTAGTGAAGGAAGGGAGCAAAGCAGACAGCAAATGCATACATTCAGTCTTCTGCTTGTAGAGGCGTTAGTTTTATTTATGTAGTCTTCCTAATTTTGATTAATCTCCTGTGTCTCATTATTCTAGATTAGTCTATTACTATGCTTTTTCACCACACTCCTAGAAGCATCCCTCATATTTAGCAGTAATACTTTTCCCTATGCTTTAGCTGCAAGTCTTGCTTGTTGTTTGATTATGATTCTTCTGCTTTTACTGTATCTTCTGATACTAGTCTCCTCTGTTCTTAGGTAGGTTCACAGTTTCATTTCTTCTGGTCTTTATAAATTTCATTTTCCTGTCTGTCAGTGAAGGCTCCAGTTGAATACAGTGCAGACCACTGTGGTCACTTCAGTTGGTTGTGTCTCTCTTTCCTTTCTCCCCATCTCTGATCTTCACCAACTTCCAGTATTCTTCTTCACCACGGATATTTGCTGCATCCTCATCTTGCTGTAAATCTCCAGTAAGCTGCTGTTCCAATTTTTTTAACTCGTGTCCACCTCTGTGGATATTTGCCATTTCTTCAGCTGGGTCTTCTTGTCTTCTCTTAGTTCAACACAGCCTTTCTTCAGTCCCTATTTGTCCTACTTCATTCCTTCAAATCTTGTCTGAACTTCTGCAGGGGCAGCAGCCAATGGAAAAATCCTCTCCATTTCTTGGGCAGTGAAAGCCAAAGGAGAGCAAGAGCCAAATGTATTCAGCTGACAGCAGTGCTGCATGTCTGGGGGTCTACTCCGTATTTCACGCTAGATATAATTAGCTGATGGCAGCCAGAGGAGGGGTTGTAAAGTTTTTCATGATTTACTGGCTCCAAATGACTGTTCAGCACATGGTGCCTCAGAACTACAATAAAAGCAGTCACTATGCCTCCACAAGCCATGAGGCATGCAGCAAAATGCCTCTTCTTTCTGCAGCTCAGTGGAGGTGATGCTGGGTAGACAATGCACCTTCGTGCAGAAAAGGATGCACTGCTGATGGTGGTTTGCTTGCATGTCCTTTAATAACACCTGGGAAAACTGAAGCAAAAGTTATCCACACAAGGAAATGCAAATGGAAGAGTAAGATAACATGTGAGGTCTCAGGAAGAATACAACTGCAATATAGACCCCTGTCCACAATGCTACACCAAGGTCAGGCTTAACTATTTGACATAAAACCTGAACCACTGAACTGTCAGACATTCAAATATTACCTCATCAGAGAGCCACATTCAATAATTCTCTTTATTGACCCCTTTAGGGTGAAAAGGGAGAGTTGGGTGTGATGGGATTGCCAGGTACAAGAGGACCAATGGGCTCCAAGGTTTGTTAACCAAATGTTGCATTTTCAGACATTGGTTTCTAATGCTCTGCTGACAGCTGCTTCCCTTATGAATTTTCTGAAAAGCATTTATCAAGATATATGTTTCTAATACAGATAAAAAATATGTTCTGTATCAAGCAAGGTTATGTTGTCTGTTTGGGCTTGGCTGTGGTTTTGGCTTTTCATAAAAATGCTTTGGTATAAATTTTTGTAATTTATTTTAAAAGCAAGCTCAGATATAATTGTATCCCACTAGAAAAATGGAGTTCTTAAGCATATCTGCAGTATTAAATCATGTCTGCAAAGTTTTCCACCCACCTCATAAGACTGTGGAGATCATTTTGGTCCTCTACTAGAACTAGTCACATGTACTGACAGTTGAAATAAATAATGTAATCAGTTCATTCAAATAGAGGATTGGAAAGAAAAACTGAACGCTTTTGTTTATTCTATGTTTCTTTAAGAGAAACTCAGTTTTATATTAATGACCACACTAGATCACTTAAGTATAACTTAAGTATGTTCCATGGGGAAAAAAACAACAGAAGAGGAATATTATTGTTAAAATTGTTTTAGATTATTAATTGTGGCATCTAATGCTTTATTCACTCTCAGTTCCATTTTATTTCAGTTGTTTCCATTTCAAAGCATAATCAAAGCTGCTGGCTTTACCTGGCTTTTTCATAATGGCTTTTGGGCTGAGTTGTCTTGCCTTTAATTCACATTTCACCATTCTGTTTCAGTGCAATTTGAGGAGCTGTAAATATTCATTTGCCTTTACATGTTGATGCAATTAATTATTTGTGCTTCGTTCTTTTTCTTTACTTCAAAGTTTGAAAGTCCGGCTTCTTGGGTGATCTTGAAAGCAAGAAACATTAAATATCTATCATTCCCTTTAGGGTTTTCCTGGAACTAGAGGAGAAAAGGTCAGTGTGACAACAGAATAATCTATAATTTAACATTTAGAAACACGTTAAAAAAAAAAAGTAACTGTAGAAACGAGGTTGAATTTTAATGAAGTCTAAAAGTCCCACTGAGAAATGAAAACATGCATTGAGAAAGAGCACAGCCTTGTGTCTTGGGCTGGGGTGCTGGAGAAATGAGTTTTACACCCTGTATCCTGGTGAAAAAGTTGCTGCAATGAAACTCACTACAGGTTTCCCATCTGCAGCATGGGTAAAATAATCCTCCATTGCTGGTCTGGTTTAGTTAGGTGACGCACACTTTGGCACTGAGGCACTTTCTCTTAAGACATTACAGTGGGACCTGAACTGGGGAAAGAAGCCAGCTATAAAAAAAAAAAATCAAATTTGAAAGTATTATGTCCAGGAAAGCATGTGTTTAAAGTAATTATCTGGGGAGAATGAGTCCCTTTTCCTACAGTCCTTAGCATCAGTTCTGTTACGATATCAGTAATGAAGCATATCCCTCACTCTGAAGATATTACTGTATTCTGTTGACTTCCATAGCACATTGTATAGGAAAAATATTTTTCTTCTTCTTCATGAAATGCTAGTAATTAGGCTGTTGTTCCCCTGTTATGTCTCTTCAGGGATCCAGAGGTGACAGAGGCGATAAAGGAGTCAAAGGAGACCCGGTAATTTTCTTTTCCCGATGGCTGTGAATGTGCATCTGAGGATCACTGTGCTTCTGACAGAGAAAACCAGGAGGGGCACGGAAGAAAGGAGCCTGAAAGCATCTTCCAGGGAGGGCAGGAGTGGTGAGGGAAAGCAGTGGTGCCATCTGCAGTGAGGGCAGTGGGGGAGCTCCATGTCCGTCTGCCCCGTGGGCAGGGGATGGATGAGTCCCAGGAGGATTTCCCTGGAGGTCATCCCAGCCCTTCCCGGACTGTGCAGCCCAGAACCACGACAGCTTCCCAAAATGCTTTCAGCTGGTGATATGATAATACCAGGAGGGGATAACGGGGAGGGATTAGTGGCTTGGGGGTTCTTTCGACTAAGAAAGGAAAAGTAAACTGGTTTTGGTGCAAATGGAGAAATGCCGTTCTCGGGGGCAGGCTTTGAGAGTTGTCCAGGTAGCAGAGCTGCCTGTAGACAAGAGAATAATTAGGATGATTTTGCCAGAGAAACAGAAACTCGCAGCAAAGGATCAGACAGAGGAGTAATGGCACCATACAAGGACCTTTAGAGTAATATTTGCTTATAAATCTCTACCTGCTGCATTACCTGAAATGCTGAGTCAGTGCAGGGGTTTTTGACTGATAGCCTCACATGGCACTTGTTTTTCCCTTCCAAGGAAGATGCTGCTTTGTCAAAGATCACTAAAACCTTTTCTGATTTTTGTCCTTTTCATGTTTTTCCAATTTTTCTCCATTAACTTTGTAGGGAGAAACAGGCTTCCCTGGAATGCTGGGACAAAAAGTAAGTGGGCATGATGTGTTGGGGAACTGTGTTAAACACTGGGACAGGATCAGTGACTGGATTTAGGGGCTTCCCAGACAGTGACATTGAAGGTCTTGTTTGACTCAGTGCCCAGCACCACCTGGACTTGATCAAATTCTTTAGGATTTTTAGCTTAAGAGAAAACTCAGATTTAGTTCTTTGGTGTTGTTTCTAATTTTTCCCCAGATTGTCTAGTCATAATTTTCCTCCTGTTTAACTGCCCTAATTACTAGGGGTTTATTCATTTGAAATTAATAAATATTTCCTTCTTGATACTCTAAAAGAAAATGGCCCTACTGTAAATAGCAGTGATAATCCTGACCAGTTTTTACATCATCGTTATTCTGTACTTGAAAAACAATCAGAATTCAGGTGCTGGCTTATGGAAAACCTAAAGGTAGACAGTTTTATGACATAATCAAATCAGTCTCTGAAATTAAAAAAGGAATAGTTGCTTCTAGAGAGATTAGAAGATGGGTGAATTCACCTTCCTTTCCCTAAGTATTTCCATTACACGTGCATCTTAACAGCAAAGTGAGATATTGCAAAGCAGTCAGAGAGCTTTCCCAGCCTTGACCTCTCCAAGTCTCTAAGTGTGTTTCTGACCTCATTTGGCCTCTTCCTTAGGAAAGGATTTTTCAGGGGTATGTGGGTAAATTGTATGAGATTTCTGTTTTCACTTTGCATTTGTTTTAAACTATTTTATAATAATTTTGGATTTCTAAGAAAGAAATTATCTAGAGGAATCATGTGAATGAAAACAGTGTGCATCTGCTGTCTTGTACAAGCCAGGTATAACCATGTACTTACCTCCTGCTTCCTTCCCTCTGCAACCACCAAGGGAGAGATGGGCCCCAAGGGACAGTCTGGAGTACCAGGACACAGAGGACCGATAGGAAGACCTGGAAAACGAGGCAAACAAGTAGGAGCACGGTGTTTCCTCTTGCTGTGACTCATGGCATCTGTGTGATTGTGTGGTCTAAGCTCTTGCGGCATGTACCGTGTCACACAGGGAGTAGACAGAAGCCCTGGAACACCTCACAGGCTTGCACAGGCTACACAGGAGTTAAAGCCTCAGCTTTAGGGCTGGAATCTTGTCTGCAGCCTTCAGCAGCATGGGAAAAGTCGTTTTATCTTGTGTTGGTAATGAAATAATTTAATATGATTTGAGCAGATCCTGAAGGCTTTCTTTGAATCTTAAGCAACACAGAGCTGTGGTCCCAGCCCCACCTGACAGCTAGAGAGCTCAAAATTATGCTAGCAGAGGTGTATTTTCAGAGTTTCAGGTGAACTGTAAAGGCTAGGAATTGTGTGTAAATTGGATACTGACTCCACCAATACAGCATTTTAGTGGTAGGGGCTTAGCTGGAAGTAGTTTATTTGCAGTCTTGTTATGGCCAGCATGGCAAGGAGAGGCACATCCCTGCTTCACTGTTGCTCTGATGAGAGCAGATAATATCTGAAGAGATAAATTCGCCAATGTGGGGGAAAAAGAGTTAGTGTTAGGAAGGAAATAATAGATCCCCAAGTAAGGAAGGTACGAGCAATGTAAGTCTCCTAGATGACCCACAAGAAATATTTTTTTGTCCTAGATTTGTACGGTTTTAAAAGCAAAGCTGGTGTGTGCTCTTTGCTGGTTTTGCTTTGTGGTTTTTTGGGGGTTGTTTTGTTTTGGTTTTGGGGTTTTTTTGGTTTTTTTTTGGGGGGAGGGGCTGTTTTGTTTGTTTGTTTTTGTTTGTTTGGGTTTTTGTTTGTTTGGTGGTGGTGGTGGTGGTGGGTTTTTTTGTAAACTCAGTTCATCTGCCCTGCCTGTGTACTGTGGAATATCTTTCCATTGCATGTGGCAAGAGATGCATTGCCTGCAGATCGACTTGAACACCGTGTACTCCTTATTTGACCTTAGACATTTTGTCACCTTACACAGTGGCATGATAAAAACGTGGTGACATAAGCGTGTCATAATTTAAAGTAACAATCTGTGTGACTAAAAGAATTATAATCTGGCCCTAGACTAGGGTTTCTAGTCCCAAGGCTCAGCACACAAACCCCTTTCTGGTGCCCTGAAGGCAATCTTAACATTGATTCAGCATGAAAAAGGCTTTCCCCCTCTGTAACTCGTGAACTTGTTATTTCCTTTCTTCTTTTCCAATCCTTTGAAAAAACCGGGGAGTGGCATTTTAAGGCTCTGTGGGTCTGGCTGCCACCTGCAAGTGCTGTAGTTGTCAGGCTGTTTGTTCAGCTGAGAGGATAGTTTCCACCAGCATGGGGCCATATCCTGTCTCCTGATCCAGCTGACATGCCAAGATAAAAGCAGCTAAATTAAGCAGGTGTCACTTCCACTTCCATTTCGAGGTATGTCTTGATTAGCTCCCTGACTTCTTCAACTCTCCCTGCCTCTGGGACAAGCTCTTCCCAAAAGGTGGCCAGGAGCTGGGAGTCACAAGCCACAGCCTTACGGCTGAGATATAACACCCAAAGCTTTACCGCTTGGGAACTGACACCGAGCAAACACAAGCTTAGGGTTGCAGTCTTGAGAAGGAGGAATGACACCTAGGTAATGCTGCTTTGAAAGAAGGGACATGGATACAAATATTGTCAATGGGAAAGGCTTCTCCAAAAGCCGTGGGTACATGTGAAAGAGAAACAAGGCAAAAACATTGAACATCAACCCTTGCTATTATTATTTAATCCATCAGTGCTAAGCAGGAGAGCATTAAGCGATCATCCCTCCAAAGCAGGGGACACAGAAAACAAATTGTTTTCAGTCAGTACACGTCTGACTGGCACTGCCTTGCCTCTGTCAAATTGCTGTTGTGTAGGGGAAAGAGATTTCTCACAGTTTTCTTTGTGGCTACAAAATCCTGGTCTGCTAGTTCTGTGTTGCATAATGTAAGAAGTAATTAGAGATCAGCATCACTGACATTCACATAAATCCTGAAATATTTTTTATGGCTCAGAGCTTACCTAATAGGATTAAACAAAGCAAATATTCAATTAGTTCTTTATAGGCCATGGCAAAATCTCTGCTGAAATGGTGCAAGTGACATTCAAATGTATCCATGGGATGTAACATCTTATATAGCAACAATTATTCCAGCATATATCACTATATATGCTTTGCTACTCTTAAGTTAGACATGCATCCATTCATTGTATGATTCTGAAAGCACATTAACCTGGAATTACAACATCTTCAAGGAAATAATCTCCTTTGTCATTTAAAGAAAGCTTACATAGTACACATCATTTTTATTATGCTAAATAACATTTGCTGTTCTATAAAAATCAAGTCAAATATTTAAACTTTAAGCTAGGTAATATATTTCTGAAATATAAAGCTGAGAAATCCAAGCCTTGGAGAGTATATGAGCAGGAAGGTAAATACAGTTATTTTTAATAAGTGTCACCGTATTATATTCAGGAAAAAAAAATGAGAAGGTGCCAAACAGTTCTAGATTGAAACTTCCAAATGCCTAAGGGTATGGTTGCACAAACAAGCTCCCATGAGGCAAATTAGGGTTGATTTTAGAGAATATTAGTTATTATATGTTAACTCTGTGTAAGCCTCTCTCCCACAGGTAATTTTGCAGCATTCACTACTTGTTTGGCTGCCAGAGGGACATAATTTCTCAGCATGATGCTGCTAAACATTCACCTGTGCTTGCTTGGCTTGGGGTGGTTTGTTATAAAGGCTATACCCATGGTGAAAGTCTAGGAGATACAGGAATCCAGGCACCTCAGACATTCTGAAAACAGTGTGAGGGTCAGAGTCATTAGTGAGCTTCTGAAAGGCTGTACCCTAAGACTGGGGAATGTCACAGTGGAAGCCCTTGACAGCTCCTCAGTGATTTCACCCTTTCTTTCTCAGCACTACTCACTCCTAGAGAGTTACAGGCGTTAAAAAGGCATCCCTAAAAAAAGCTATCAAATGACTGAAGTCAGAGCAGGGTGATTCCTGGCTCCTCCTGTGACATTCCCATTTGGGATCAGAAGTCCTGCCTAGGCATGCCTTTCTGTAGGAGAGCAGAGCCCCTGTTCCCTGGGTGGTGTCCATGAAGCTCATTCTTTTTCTGGCAAATGTCTTGACTTTCTTAAAGGGGAAGCCGGTGCTGTCTGGGAGAGGTTGTTTGTTACTAATAGCTTAGCGCAGAAATGGATGTCACTTGTCTTCTAGGGACTCAAGGGGGACATTGGACCGGCAGGTGTTATGGGCCCACCTGGCAGGCCTGGTCCTGTTGGCCAGCCAGGCCCCCCTGGACCGTCAGGATTAGGTAAGCAGAAAATGAGGGAACCTCTCCAAGGGTGTCCCTGCTCCCCAGCCCCTCCTGACTCACCAGGCACACATAGACCCCTCTGCACAAAGTGCTGCAGGGCTTTGTTTGCTTCTCCATCCATGGCCAGGAGAGGATTTCTCCTGAAGGCAGGTCATGCCATCCTCATCCGTTACAAGGGCTCTATATCTTACTTTAAAGCCTACTTTATGGCTTCTGATGTTTCAGATAAAACCAAAACTAAAGCCTATGTGGTCCCTGGGGGATTTTTGTAGATGGGGACAATCAAAAGCCATCTGGCAGCCTTGGAGAGACTAGGTAATCTCTGTCATCAAAGGTCTGCTTCTCCAGATACCCTGGCTTACAGTGAAAAACTGTGATTTCCAATCACCAGGACATGTTCATGTTCACCCTGTGCAGCTCTGCAAGAGAAAAACAGATGACATTCAAGTTACAGTGTCATTAAGGAAAGAAGGGAAGAGAATGGAAAGGGATAGGAGTCAACGGGGGAAAAGGGCAGTGGGCAGAAACACTCTATATAATTGCTTGAGATCTATGCTCACTGCAATTGTGTGTGCTGTAGAAATCATGAGAAAAGCCTTGTGGTAACATAATTGTACATCCTCAGAGCTGTGCATGCACATGAACCCTGGTCAGCCTGTGGGTCCAGACATGGACATGAAGGACAATAACATGACCCACAATACACAACGTCCCCTTCCATTTTGCTTTCCCTTTTCCTTCACTTGTTTGTATTAGCAGACAGGAGGTATCTTCTTGTGGTGGTGTGGAAATGGAACATTTGTGAAGCTGGGCACAGCTTCAGAATCTTCACATATGTCGTGTCTCCCATTAAGAAACATCCTTGCTTGAGTAAATTACCTGGAAGCTTTCAGAAGGCAGAATTTTCACCATGCTGATGGGAAGGCAGCCAGGACCTTGAGATTAATTTTTCAAGGCTTTATTCCATCAACAGAAAGTTTATGTGTCAGGGTTATTAATCTTTTTCCTCTGGAATATAAATTCTGATCCTAAAAGACATTTCTGTAATGATGTCACTGCTTGCAGTATGACCATATTGGCTCATAATCTAAATCTGCAGAGCAGTGCATCCTTGCCAAAATTTGAAAGTCAAAAAGTAGTATTCAAAAAAAAAAAAAAAAAAAAGTTTTACTAAAGCATTTTAAAAGCTCCTGTGTTTTGGTTGGGTTTTTACTGCATAGAAACCTGTGAAACAGCATTGCTCAAGATGTTGTACAAAGGCATAAGTCCAGTGTGTTGTGGACATATACAGAGACTGACTCTACAAAACTTGGTGCATAGGCACTGTAGAGTGATCTGTGTGTTCATCCTGTCCTGAATTTCTGTAGCTTCAAACAGGCCGACATTTATTCTAAGCAAATGGTCTCTCTCTTCCTCTGTAAAACTGGTAGAAAAACTCAAAAGACAACCTGAAGTAATATGACTGTGGTAAAAAAACTAGCACCTTTCTCCTGAAACACTGGAATTAGTGCCCGCCTTCAGTTCCCAGTAGCTTTGGTGGGAGAGGTGCTTATCTGAAAACTTGGCTAAATGCATATATCCATCTGACCTGTACATTTCCCACTAAGGCTGTGTTTATGGGTTGTGTAGTAACTTCATAACAAGGCAAGTTGGTGCTCTGCTTCCTAGGGCAATTTGCAGTAGGACCAAAGGGAGAAAGAGGACTTCCAGGGCCTCCAGGGAGATGTCTCTGCAGAACCCCACAGCCCATGAGTAACCCATCATATGAGGAATCCGTGTTTGGACACAGCTACCCAAAAGTTCCCGCGGTAAGCAGGTTCCCTGGCAGGGGACATGAGCTCTTCTTAAGCGCTTTTATTATGAGAGGTGTTGTACTCGCTAATTTTTTTTATCTAATGAGAAGATCTATAGGCAATATGTGATCTCTAGTACTCAAAACCTCAGAGAGGCAGCTGGTGCAAAAGAGTTCACTCTCATAACTTGTGTGATTGATGTGCTGAAATGTAGTTCCAAAACATTAGTAAGGTAGCACACGTTTGGAAATGTTTTTGAAGCCTGAGGATGCTCTCTTTCATCTACTACTATTACACATATAATCTGTCATTTTTATTTCACGAGATCAAAATACATTTCAGATTGGTCAGTAAAGTAAGCATCTCTTTCTTGTTTGTTTGGGGCATTTTTAAGACATTGACTTCAGAATGGAGTATCGGGATGAAGCATTTCACATATACAATAGAGCTTTTTCCTAAAGCACAGCTTTCTCCCAAAGCACTCCCCCAACAACAGAAGTTTCCACAAACTGTGGAAAACAGTTTCCACAAACTGAGAATCAAGTGTCTGGGCTCCAGTCTGCAGACGTACACGTTGTATAGCTAATTTCCATCTCCAGCCTTGAAAGCATTTTTACGAGCAAATTGGACAAAATACTTTAAAGGGCAAGGCATTGGTGAAATGTGGCCTAGCAATTTTTCATCACTGCTTTCTTTGGGCTTTGTAGCTACAGTTTATGTACTTTTCCTTCTTCTGGGCCCTGCCTTATTATTCTGTGCAGTGTAGCACTTTGTCAGCAACGAAGGTGCTCCCTCGCTGCTGTGAGCCAGCACAGCTCAGCCACTCCACCCATGCAAGTGGAAATGCTGTGGTGTCTGGTTTTCTCTGAATGTCAGTGGGCAGCAATTAGCTGTGTTAAAGCCCTACCTGTCACGTTGTCAGAAAGCTGTCACAGTGTGTGGAAGGGACACACTCACGGGTCAGTGAGCTCAGCCTTTTTGCACGAGTGCGTTTCAAGTCTTGTCAGATGTGTCAGCAGCTCACTCATCCCTGGCTGTGTTGCACTAGAAAAAGCCCTCCTGTTGTTTCAAAAACATAATGGTGAGAGATAGATATGCTGAAATAAAGGTGCATATCACACCACACTGCAGGCAAAAAACCATCACGTACTTTGCATCCTGGAGAACTCACAGGAGACGCTTTAAGGCTTGCAATATAATGTATAGGTCTTATTACCTTCCTTCTCCATCAGGCATTGTTTCATATCAGATCTTAAAAGATAGTAAGGAGAGTGTAAATATCTAAAATACTATCACTAGGAGCTCCCAGGTGCCATTATGTTGCCAGGAATGTGGGATGGCAAAAAGACAAGGCTTAGCTGTGGAAATGAGGCACTTCCAGAGCAGCATTCCCTGTTTTCCTGCCCGCTCCAATTTTTTTACTCCCTCGAGTGTAAAGAGCACTTTAACTTAAACCAGAGCTTAAACATCACTATTGTTTATTCTGTTCAGATCCCCATGTAGCAGCTTTGAAGCCTGTCTTGGGCCACTTGGAAGCTCTTGCCAGGGTTCTGTAGCTACACATGGAAAAGATCCAGAGATGGTGCTCCGTGCCCTGGCCCTGTGATTTGCCAAAGCAGCACATCCTCAGTGCCATCACCCAGCAGCTCCTCCAGAGGAGGGCAGAGGCTGGGAAACAAAGGGCTGTTTTCCTGCCACTGGCTTAGATTCATTCCATATTTTAAATCTTGTGCAATTTTAGAGGCTGCTATCTGTAATGGTTTGAGACAACACTGTTTTTCTATTGATTTCAAGACAAACTGGAGCTCTGGGGCTGAGCCATGAGCTCCTGAACACAATTATATTTCTGTGCTGGCTTCCTATTTCTTTGTTTTCTTTCATTCAAGATAAAGGCATTTTTATTCAATACTTCTTTAATGAAATTGGCCTTTGTCCAGGGTTATGAGAATGTTCTGCTATGTAAAAATTTCAAGGTAACTTGTTTTTAAAAGAGCCAATTCTGTTTACACTGGTGAGAATCAGACTTAGACCTAAATCTATTTTGCTCAGAAGCACTCCATTTGCTTTTTCTTAATTTAAAAATGGCTTGAATCTTAAAAAATTTAAATTGATTAAGCTGCTGAAGAAAGATTATTTCCTAATGCCTCTTACATCCAATTTCAGTGACTGAGACATTAAAGAAATGGGTAAGAGAGCAGCTTGTCCTAATTTTTTCCATTTTGAACTAAGTTTTTTTTTCAGTGTAATTGAAGACTTGGCTTTAGATGATAGTATATGCATATAAAGAAACATGCATTTTAGTGCCAATTAAATCTAAAGAAAGCACAAAGAGGTAAAAGTTAAGTGAAGGTTGTATTGAGCCATGCATTGTTTATTTTGTAGCCACAAACATGCCCAGAAAGTTACAGTCAATCCACAAAAAGCTCTTTGCCCATTTGGATTTTGCAATTGTTTCAGCATCAAACTGTTTGAGTATCAGGAAGTTCTTCTCAGCAGTGATTGTGCACCACTACTTGTATGATTTTTACTGAGGATGTGCATTTCTAAATAGGGACCAAGGAAACACCATTCCTTCCATGGGTGTAGGTTCTCACCTCCTCTCTTTCTGAAAACAACTGAACCATTTTTCTGTATATTATTTACCTATTTGATGGTACATATGCCAAACTAGATTCTGTGACAATCCAAAAAACTTCCTGTGAAGGTTACCAATCACCTCTTTTTCTATGCCCCAGATTTTTGTGGTGAATAATCAAGAAGAATTGGACCGGTTAAACACCGAAAATGCGTTAGCTTTTAGAAGAGATCAGAGGTCTTTGTATTTCAAGGATACCTTTGGATGGCTCCCAGTCCAGGTGAAAATATGACTGTGGTCTCAGAAAACCCGTGAGTGTATGTTTCATTTTGAAATACAGAACATACTTCTGTACTTAAGACGTCATACAGAATCAATTAAGTGAAAGGGGGGAAAGCTCATTTTTTGAACACTGCCACAACTGTGCATAATTCTGTGAATTTTGTTCACAGGAGTCTTAATTACTGAGGAATTAAGTCATCAGTGTTGCAGGTTTTGCTAACTTCCCTGTGAACCAGGTTCCACCGGTGAACAAACTGAAGCAGAGTTCAGGGTATTATGGTGGTAAAGAGAGATTTTATTTAATACAAAATAAGGCAAAACTCACCAAGGTACAAAGTTGCAGAACTAAAACCCTGCAAACCAAACTCATGTGTTTCCTTATTGCTTCGTGGAGCTGAGTCCTGCCGAAATTAATAGCAGAATCCTTCTTGTGTCTACTGGACTTTGGATCAGACTCTGTATAAACTCTCTCACCACCAAGAGTGAGACAGAAAACCCCAGAGCCCTTCTCCCCTACTTGCTCTCCAGGCTGCTGCTGGTCTGGTTCAGTAACCACTGTGTGTTTGCCTGGCCAGCTCACCCCTCTCTATCCCGTGGATTACCGCTTCGAGGATGGCGGCACCTGTGGAGATGGGATCGTGCAGGATGGGGAGGAGTGCGACGATGGCAATGCAGTCGTGACTGACGACTGTATCAGTAAGTCACAGCCCACCAGGAGTGGCTGCTTTCTACAGAGGAAACAGTACAACAGCATCAGTTGTACCACCACAGGGTAGACAGCTGTCTAAATCACACAAGGAGAGCTTGTGTGGTTTGTGGATCAACTACAGACACAGGGAAAGGGAGGCACAGTGGCCACAGGGTGAAAACTGAGGTTTTTGTGCATGTGGATGGCACCCACCAGCACAGGACAGAGGTGACACCAGTGCTTTTCATGTGTCTTTGCTGAGTCAGAGCCACTGCATTTCGGGGGCTCATCCAGCAGCTGGTTTGCACACACGCCTTTCCTGGGGGCTGCCAGCTCTCTGTCTAAAAGCTGTAGCACAGCTTTGTACTGCAGCACAGCCCTTAGGATAGACACTGAAACTGGCTCTTTCTTACAGTAAAATAGATCCTGAGTCCAGAAACATCACTTTGGATTTTGTTGTTCACTTGCATAGGGAAGGTGTTGACCCACTACCTTCACTGTGAGGTTTCTGTAACATTTAATTCGTGTCTACTCCATGTTCCTTCCATTTTGCTGATTGTGGGTAGCAAAGAGCATATAAGCATTCAAGCAACGGTGGCAACCTTCACTTCTCCCTCTGTTACTTTTACATCTTGAATCTTTCCCCAGAGCACAGCACTACACCATCTCCACATAGTAGGTTTGGTCCTCTGTTGTCCCCAGCAAAAGGATGCTCCTTCACATTTCAGAACATATCACCCAACACTGAAAGATGCAATTCCAACACTGAAAGATGCAATTTTTGGTTTATATATCCCTCAATTTTTCAACCCAACTTTGAATATGGGGTGTATGCAGCCATGCCCTATGCAAGTTTCTCCATCCACTTGTCCATCACCACCCTTCCCCTTGTAACTTAGGAATCCCAGCCAACTTCTCAATGACAATAGGAAAGAGATTTCAGAGGCAATTCAGTCTCAACAGGTCTAGTGAGACATATAAATAAAAGGCCTGCTAAGCTTGCCTAACTGCAGAGTACTCCAGAGAGACAGCAGGATCTCTCCTGTTTCCAGACATGAGAAAAAGATTAAATTAAAATTTGCAATCAACCGTGGGGAACAACCATGTGGGAAGATAGTGTTCATTAGTTCTAGTGCCTGCAAAATTGTGCCCTCTGTGTCTGAGGGCACACTGTGCTCTCTGTGCTCTGCATTGGGCAAAGCCTCAATGAAGGCCTTGCAACACACAGATTTCTGACACTGATGTGACCCATCATTGAGTTATCTGTAAATGAGCACATTGGTATCATTCTTCTCCTGTAACTGAACCAAAAGTAAAAGGCTAACCAAATGTTAAAAAGATTTTATTGTAAAAAAGGCTTGTTGGTCTTAGAAGCATCAATTTCTGACAAACACATCCTTGGTGCAATTGATTAATCATTTCTATTTGTAAATAACTCACTTTAGCCTCTTATAAACTCCCTGTTCCTGACTGTCTGCTTAATCCTTTGCTCAACACCAATGGATTCTCCCAGAAGATGTCAAAGCAATTTTAACTAAATTAATTTGTTCATGTTAGAAAGTCATTCTCAATATGTTGAAGATCTCAAAATCAAAGTCCAATTGCTAAAATGTCAAACAAACCCACAAATCACTGTAGCCTACATGTCAGTCACCAGGAAAAAATGTGACAAGTCCCACTCATGCTCAAGTCAGTAGGAGTCAGCAGTGGAAAAAACATGGTTTTGGCAACCTTTAAATACCTTATTTTTTTATAGGCAGGCTGCATAATTCTGTTCACATGTGAAAACTCACAGCAGACAAACCACAGATATTGCACAGAATTTTGTAAAGGTTTAGGCTAGGAATTTCAAACCAGTTAGTGACCTAGGATTATTTTTTTGAGATTGTGACTTCCCTGAATCATTTATGTTAACTGTATTTTATATTCCTCTTAACTTGTTTTGATGGTAATTATCTATGGCAATAATAAGTTTCAAATAAATGCTGTTGTAATCAGTGATTCCATAGTAATTATTTTTAGTATTCTTTCCCTTAGTCATTGAAATTAGGCTAAAAATAGTACCTTCTTTGTAGTGAAGAGTACTGCTCATCCTAAGATGGTCCTTACAGAATACCTTCCCCAAAATACCTTGCTCTATACTTACACCTAAAAAATCTAATGCTTTACCTGTTTCTTTTACATATCAAGTGCCTTTACACATCTTTATTTTTCACCAGGGTGCCGCCGTGCTTACTGCGGAGATGGCTACAAGCACGAGGGCGTTGAAGACTGCGATGGGATGGATTTTGGATATTTGACATGTAGAACATACCTTCCTGGGTATGTAAGAGGAGGTCTTCACTTTGGTCTGGTGGGTTTTTGGTTGATTTGTCTATGAGGGGTTTTCTTTGTGTGTGTGGTTTTCCTTTTTTTTTTTTTCTCTTTGCCAGCTATAAAACAGAGGACTCTCACCCACTTGCACCTCGTTCCATTGGAACCACTGCAAGTAGCAGGGAAGAAAGAGTCTATCAAATTATTGCTGTACATCATTGACATTAAGGGCTAAATCTCATTTTGCAGTAAGAAGCACATGCCTCTTACTGTACAAAATGAAGGTCACCTTGACCTATGTTTGCCATTTCTTGCCAAGATTTGCTCCTCTGGTCACAATAATGTCCAACCAGAACATAAGAAGAGTAGGGAAAACCATGAGAATATGATCACACTGCAGGAGAAAACCACAACATCCAAAGCACGGGCTCGTACCGACCTCCTGCTGCCCTTCCCATTAATGGGTGCTCTAGGGATGTATTTGCTTTTGAATCAAGCAGTTATCTGTCAGCTTTTCCAAGGCATCTTCCTCTGGTCAGCCTTTTGCCTCCAACAGCAGCACCTCTATTTAGCTGTCAGGTATCGTTACTGGCTAACAGGAAACATTTAATTTGCAAATTAAATTATGCTCAGGGCCCTCATCATTCAGGGAACAATAATGTGCTAATTGACAGGAATAAGAAACCACAGGATGTCTTTGTAAATCTAGTGCTGTGCTAATCCTTCCACTGCAATTGTTGGAGCATTTCTGGTGGAAGAGATTACTAAAATCCAGACCAGTCAACCTGACAAAACTGAAACATTTTTACAGAGACCTCATCTTCAGACAGTGTGGAGTTGTTTTCTACTGTGAAAACTATTCCCTTCCAAGAGTCTGAAATTTGGTTCCCAAGATAGCACCACAAAAGCTTGAGGAAAATTTTATAAATTTCGCTTTGTGTATATATTCAAGTTGTGAAGAGCAACTGAGATCTTTTATTTTTGTGTGTAGTCTGCAGATTATCTGCCAAACTAAAGAAAAACTGTGAATTATGAGAAAGTGGGCTGAGTATGTGAGCATGACACTCCCACGGGAGTTTTACCCCGAAGTAACCTTTCCTCCAAGAACTCTGCTGCAACTGATTTTCCCATTTTTTACCCTTTCCAGCCCACAGATCCCTCCTCCTGTTTCACACACCTCTTCAGATTTTATGTCAGTCTGAGAATGTGGGTTATCCCAGGACGTAGTTTTAAAGCTGCTTAGTCCACAGCTTTATGTTGTGGATGGGTTATTCACTTAGACATTCCAGCAATAAAAACGAATTTAAATTTTTATGAACGTTTCTGGTCAGGTCTTCAGAAAGTTGAGTCACTGCTCAGTTTAAGTCAGCAGAAAGACAAAATCTCTGGTTTTCCATATTTTGCAAGGACTTTTCAATTTACTTTTTAAAAAATTATTTCAAATGTGGGAATGTGCCACTCATTATTTCAAGTACATGAAAAAGAAGTTAAAGGACAGGCTCAGTCATGCCTGCTGAAGCTATTGGGAGTAACTGGAAAAACACTTAACTCAGAGCCTCAGATATTTTGTTCCACAGCTCCCGTGGGTGAGTGCCAGGGCCTTTTGCATCCACCCCCAGGAAATGCTCTAGTCCTGATGCCAATAGGGATTTTATTTTTTTAATTGACATTGCTGGGAGTTAAGTCTTCACTCATAGTTCCTCCTGGACTCCTGTTTTGCTGAGGGAGGAGAACACAGTTGAGCACTGATGAAAATTACCCTCCTGTTTTGTTTCCCATATGTTGCTGCATATTCTGAGGTCCTTCACTCCTACAGGGATCTACATCCAGGAACGGTGTAAGGGAACTATAGCGTGCTTCGAAACTGAGATATTCTCTTTTATTCTAGGTCTTATGGAAAATTGCGATGCACTTCTTACTGCTACATTGACTCCACACAATGTCGCTACTTCACATGAGGGGAGCGGAGGTGGGGAGCATCCCACTGTAGCGGGTGCTAGGTGCCACACTATCACCTATCCAAGAAGGACCGGGACAAAAAAACACCCCACCCACCTCTGGGAAAACGAACAAAGACACATCATGCTGCTGATGGCCATTTTGAGATTTTTTTTTTAATATAAATTTGTCAGATAGGGAAAAATAGGACCACTGCATCCTGTCTTAATAGAGAAATTAATGTCAAACAGCGTGTGCCAGTGAGACTTCCATGTGGCTGTGGATGGCAATTTGCTCTCCATCACAAAAGCAACATTAAACTACTGGAAGCTGAGTTTCATTAACCAGGAATGTTGTGTAACAATTACCTCGACTTAGCACTGTTAAACCCAAATATCATCCCTTCAGGGGTGTTGTCTTTAACCCTTCTCTGCATAAACACAAAGCATATCTTGGATGCGGTGTTTAGACGGACTTTCTCTTTTATTACAATGTGAATTTAGCAAGTGTTGTATCTACAAGAGATGACTTCAGCAACTCTAAGGTTACCAATGCTCCTTCATTGGTCAAAGGAGTCGAAGTTCTTTCAGAATCAGCAAATCAGCCAAATAAGCTGGTAACACCACCTTCAGGTGAAGGCATTGTCTGTGTGTGTCTGTGTGCTACAAGCAGTCACAGAAGGCCTGCAAAACACACCACGAAGGACAAACTGGACAAATCAACTGTGAAATAGCCAAGAAGTTCTCTCCCAGGAGAAAATCAGACAATGAGGGAAGATAAAGAAGGAACATATTTCTGTATTTTCCTCCTCTGTTCTGGGCTGGCTGGGCCCTGCCTGACCCCAAGGGGCTGGGACAGCATTGGTTCCCTGCCTGAAACCGTGGCCATGTACACATTGCCTTCTCTCTGGTGTCCACACTGGAAGGTCTTTGCATTTGCAACCCCTTGTCCACCCTACCATCATCATTCAATCCCCAGCTATCCCCTGTGCTCCTTCCCCCTCTGCCACTGTGTGTGTGCTCTTTTTTGTATCGCTGTAAATCAGACCGTGGAGTAGCGCGTTTATGGATGCTCAGTCATGCTGTGCAATGTACATGTGGGGTTTGTGTTTTGGGAAGGTCTCTCAACTATATCAGCTCTGATTGGAGCCAGGGTAAATATATGCTTATTTATTAGCAAGTAGTAAAGAGCAAATTTCACATGGAAAACATATTAAATGTTACGTGACAAAGAGTCTATAACAGAAAATGAAACCAAGAATGTGCAGAATTCAGGACTAAAAGCCTTAAAACTAGGCATTATTTTCATACGAGCCACTCTTTCCTGCTCCGTGGGAAATGTTGTACAGGACTGTGTGAAACGTGTGTGTTGTCTGTGCCAGAGACAGCACTGCAACAGCTGCACTGGCACTGGCACTTCTGTAGAGGTTAAATAAATGTGGGTGTTGTGTTATAATGATAATGCATTAAAGCAATCAAGAAACATGCAACTTTTACCACCCATCTAGAAGACTTTAACTATGCATGTATGAAGTGATATTGGAAATCACCAATTAGCAACAAAAAAAGAAAGAAAATTCATGTACTCTTCATGACTATCCCTTACCTGGGCTATTTATGTTGCTATGAAGCCAAGCCACCAGCATTTGTAGCCCAGTTCAACAGTTTAATTTTTTTTTTTTTTTTTCTTAACTGAGGTCTTAATAAAAGGTCCAGGAACCACTGGGACAAGAAAATTTCCACAAACTCTGGAAATCGGGGCACTAGCACAGCTGCCTGTTTAATTTCCTGTGTTTGTGCACGCAGTGGGTTCTGGGAGCATCACACCATGAGGAGCAGGTTCCAGGTTGTTGGGAGGCTCTTGAGGACAGACACACTCCCAGCAGAATGTCCTGCTGGCCATCCCTCCAGCTGAACCTCTAGGAGCATCTGCTGATGTTACCATCCTGGGCTTGGAGACACTTCATCTGAACTACTGACCTTCTCCAAGGAGTTAACCTCAACTTCCCAAAAGGCTGGAGTCTCCCAGAAGCTTGGTAATTCCAGTGGCCCTTCACATTCAGCTTTCAGTTGGATCATTTTTAATTAAAAGCTCCTACCTCCAAAGGACATTGAAATAACAAAGCTACGTGCATGGGTCATAGAATACATAAACAGGAGATGTGATCACCCAGGTAATACTACTGTGCTGCTCATGTTCAGAAAGGGGCCTATCAGTCTGGTCAGCCTGGGAACACTTGCAAAGCATGGATTTTAAATGGACAAAGCAATGTAAAATATAAGAAAACTAAAAAAAGTTTCATACTACCATTACTGTCTTGTTCCCTTCAGAAGTTAAAGCATGAGAAGGTGTAAAGTATATATGATTTTAAATGATGCAAAAGAAATTCTTTGCCCTCATTTCTGACATACCTGATTTATCATTAATTGGGTATTCTTCAGCTGGGTGATGCCTGATCTGCTGCAAATTGTCTTCCTTTCTTCTCTGAGTTTGGGAACTTAACACGTGCCAAATCTGGTTCAAAAGTTAATTGGAATATTTCAGTTCATTGGACTTTTGTAGCAGCAAACGCTTGTGGGAATGTTTTCTAATGACTAGTATGCAACTCTAGGCAAGTACAAAGCATTATGCCATGCACTGTATTAATGTACACAAAAAATCCAGCTTGCACTTGATATATGGTGAAATATATGTAATTACCTACTGCGTATATTAGCAGCTCATGTCAATAAATCATGCGACCTTAGTTCCCCTACGTCCTTACTTTCACTTATTTAATTTTGGGTTTAACAGCATGGTTTTAAAATATAATTACCTAGTTTAAGATGCTGGGGAGGAAAAAACCCCTCTTTTCCCATGCCTGCTGCCTCTCCCTGCCTGCCGTGGGATCTGGTTCTACGTGGGCACAATGGCGAGAGCACAGCCTGGGAGTGTGACTGTGCATTCCTGCTCCTGGGCTTGCCACTGCCTCATCCCCAAACTGACCCCTGCAACCCGCCATGGGCAGAACAGCTCCACTTCCATGGATTTCTGATTGGAATCTGTAATGTACTTGTTTTTAATAAGGCTTTGGGCTGTGTTTTGGGGGATTATCTTCTGCTGCCTGATAATGTATTTACTGGCTGCTTTGTAACTCTGTAGCAAAGGCTGAGCTGATGGCAATGAAAGAGAAAGCAACAGCCTCGGGCGCTGATGGACAATGGGAACGGTGATGCTGGCACCTGGGATTTGGACACCCCTGGAAACTGGCACCCAGGCTTTGAGAAGAGGGTCCTGCCTTGCAGTAGCAACCTGCGAGTCTGTTGTCCCAAGGCTTTCCTGTGTAACTGGGAGTTCCAGAGAAGGGCAGTCCTGCCTGTCCCCAGGGGAAAAGGAAGTGTATTGACACACAGAGAATAAGTGAGTCTATTTTCTGTCTGCCCTGTCTAAAAACTCAGCTTCTGTGACACTCACCTTTCTGGCACCCAAATGACTATGTCATTTCTCCCTTCCCTTCAAATTGTTCAAAATCGTTGCTGTCAAGGCTGTCCTTGCCCATAAATCT